>CM077346.1:59629092-59958259 GCA_039655645.1 Ammopiptanthus mongolicus | reverse complement strand
ATATTATGATGGGTGGAGAAGTAATTTTGAATGAAGTATTAAGATATTCAACGTCCAAGCTTGACCAGAAAATGAGGTATCCTTTTCAATATAGCTCTGAAGCATCAAGTACTGTAATATTAGAATATAAAGCTTCAACAACTCTAATAGAAGAAAGTGAAAAAAAGCGTGAATAAAGACAAAAGTAAAAATGCGGCAACAGCAAAAACACTGAAGATTGAAGTCAAGCGTCTGCTGCCGATAATCAACCGTCCGAAACGTCGTATTTTGAGGTACGCTCGTCCTAATGAAGTGATCTTGGTTTTTCTAGAAAGATAAGAGAAATACCTACCTGTGTCCTGATGAAGTCGAGATCTGAATCAATCCCTATCTGAATGAAATTCCTTCTTCAAGCTGAAGGTGTGACACTGTTCATGGCAATCAGAACATGCAACCGTCTGCTGACAATTTCTGGAGCTTTGCGTGTTCAAAAGTATCAATCTTGGTATCGTTGGAAGGCTCAAAGAAATTTCTGCAGCTCTTGTGAAGAGGTCAAGAACGAAATCGATCTCTATCTTTGTCAAAATCCATCCGTAAGCTGGTGACGTGATGCCGTTCCTGACTGTCATACCTTTGTAGGGTCTGATGGCCATATATCGAGCTGATGGTGTTCAAATTGGATGAAACTGGTGTGTCGTTAAAGCAAATATCCATGGAAACAAGTTTCAGGCAGACATCGATTCCTAATTCGGCCAGTAACAGGGTCAAAGAAGCATTCCTTCTTCAAGCTGGAGATATGATACTGTTCATGGCAATCAGAACATGCAACCGTCTGCTGACAATTTCTGGAGCTTTGCGTGTTCTAAAGTATCGATCTTGGTATCGTTGGAAGGCTCAAAGAAATTTCTGCAGCTCTCGTGAAGAGGTCAAGAACGAAATCGATCTCTATCTTTGTCAAAATGCACCCGTAAGTTGGCGACGTGATGCCGTTCCTGACTGTCATACCTTTGTAGCGTCTGATGGCCATATATTGACCTGATGGTGTTCGAATTGGATGAAACCGGTGTGTCATTAAAGCAAATATCCATGGAAACAAGTTTCAGGAAGACATCGATTCCTAATTCGTCCAGTAACAGGGTCAAAGAAGCATAATACACTAAATGGTCAGAATGCTACAAGTTAAACATACTTGTGAATGTGCAAAGCGGATAACCAAGCACCTTAGCTCATTTAAGAATCGTCCAGTGAAGCTAATCAAGCATCTACTCAGAATATCGAACATTATGATGGGTGGAGAAGTAATTTTGAATGAAGTATTAAGATATTCAACGTCCAAGCTTGATCAGAAAATGTGGTACCCTTTTCAATAAAGTTATGAAGCTTCAAGCAATGTAATATACGAATGTAAAAGCTTCATCAACTCTAATATCAGAAAGAGAATAAAAGCGTGCATAAAGACAAAAGTACAAATGCGGCAATAGCAAAAACACTGAAGATTGAAGTCAAGCATCTGCTGCCGATAATCAAGCGTCCGAAACGTCGTATTTTGAGGTACGCTCGCCCAAATGAAGTGATCTTGGTTTTTTTAGAAAGATAAGAGAAATACTTACCTGTGTCCTGATGAAGTCGAGATCTGAATCAATCTCTATCTGATTGAAATTCCTTCTTCAAGCTGGAGATGTGATACTGTTCATGGCAATCAGAACATGCAACCGTCTGCTGACAATTTCTGGAGCTTTGCGTGTTCAAAAGTATCGATCTTGGTATCGTTGGAAGGCTCAAAGAAATTTCTGCAGCTCTCGTGAAGAGGTCAAGAACGAAGTCGATCTCTATCATTGTCAAAATGCATCCGTAAGTTGGTGACATGATGTCGTTCCTGACTGTCTTACCTTTGTAGGGTCTGATGGCCATATATTGAGCTGATGGTTTTCGAATTGGATGAAACCGATGTGTCATTAAAGCTAATATCCATGTAAACAAGTTTCAGGAAGACACCCATTCCTAAGTCGGCCAGTAACAGGGTCAAAGAAGCACAATACGCTAAATGGTCAGAATGTTACGAGTTAAACAGACTTGTGAATGTGCAAAGCGGATAACCAAGCCCCTTTGCTCATTTAAGATTTGTCCAGTGAGGCAAATCAAACGTCTTCTCAGAATACAGAACATTATGATGGGTGGAGAAGTAATTTTGAATGACGTATTAAGATATTCAACGTCCAAGCTTGACCAGAAAATGAGGTATCCTTTTCTATATAACTCTGAAGCATCAAGTACTGTAATATAAGAATATAAAGCTTCAACAACTCTAATAGAATAAAGAGAAAAAAAGCGTGAATAAAGACAAAAGTAAAAATGCGGCAACAGCAAAAACACTGAAGATTGAAGCCAACCGTCTGCTGCCGATAATCAACCGTCCGAAACGTCGTATTTTGAGGTACGCTCGTCCTAATTCAGTGATCTTGGTTTTGTTAGAAAGATAAGAGAAATACATACATGTTTTCTGAAGAAGCCGAGACTTGTATCAATCTCTATCGAAGTGAAATTCCTTCTTCAAGCTTGAGATATGATACTGTTCATGGCAATCAAAACATGCAACCGTCGGCTGACAATTTCTGGAGCTTTGCGTATTCAAAAGTATCGATCTTGGTATCGTTGGAAGGCTCAAAGAATTTTCTGCAGCTCTCGTGAAGAGGTCAAGAACGAAATCAATCTCTATCTTTTTAAAAATGTATCCGTAAGTTGGTGACGTGATGACGTTCCTGACTGTCGTACCTTTGTAGCATCTGATGGCCATATATTGAGCTGATGGTGTTCGAATTGGATGAAACCGGTGTGTCATTAAAGCAAATATCCATGGAAACAAGTTTCAGGAAGACATCGGTTCCTAATTCGGCCAGTAACAGGGTCAAAGAAGCATAACACGCTAAATGGTCAGAATGCTACGAGTTAAACAGACTTGTGAATGTGCAAAGCGGATAACCAAGCAACCTAACTCATTTAAGAATCATCCAGTGAAGCTAATATCCAGGGTCAAAGAAGCATAATAAGCTAAATGGTCAGAATGCTACGAGTTAAACAGACTTGTAAATGTGCAAAGCGGATAACCAAGCGCCTTTGCTTATTTAAGATGCGCCCAGTGAAGCAAATCAAGCGTCTTCTCAGAATACAGAACATTATGATGGGTGGAGAAGTAATTTTGAATGAAGTATTAAGATATTCAACGTCCAAGCTTGACCAGAAAATGAGGTATCCTTTTCAATATAGCTCTGAAGCATCAAGTACTGTAATATTAGAATATAAAGCTTCAACAACACTAATAGAAGAAAGTGAAAAAAAGCGTGAATAAAGACAAAAGTAAAAATGCGGCAACAGCAAAAACAATGAAGATTGAAGTCAAGCGTCTGCTGCCGATAATCAAGCGTCCGAAACGTCGTATTTTGAGGTACGCTGGTCCTAATGAAGCGATCTTGGTTTTTTTAGAAAGATAAGAGAAATAACTACCTGTGTCCTGATGAAGTCGAGATCAGAATCAATCTCTATCTGAATGAAATTCCTTCTTCAAGCTGGAGATGTGATATTGTTCATGGCAATCAGAACATGCAACCGTCTGCTGACAATTTCTGGAGCTTTGCGTGTTCAAAAGTATCGATCTTGGTATCGTTGGAAGGCTCAAAGAAATTTCTGCAGCTCTCGTGAAGAGGTCAAGAACGAAGCCAATCTCTATCATTGTCAAAATGCATCCGTAAGTTGGTGACATGATGTCGTTCCTGACTGTCTTACCTTTGTAGGGTCTGATGGCCATATATTGAGCTGATGGTTTTCGAATTGGATGAAACCGGTGTGTCATTAAAGCTAATATCCATGTAAACAAGTTTCAGGAAGACACCCATTCCTAAGTCGGCCAGTAACAGGGTCAAAGAAGCACAATACGCTAAATGGTCAGAATGTTACGAGTTAAACAGACTTGTGAATGTGCAAAGCGGATAACCAAGCGCCTTTGCTCATTTAAGATTCGTCCAGTGAGGCAAATCAAACGTCTTCTCAGAATACAGAACATTATGATGGGTGGAGAAGTAATTTTGAATGACGTATTAAGATATTCAACGTCCAAGCTTGACCAGAAAATGAGGTATCCTTTTCAATATAGCTCTGAAGCATCAAGTACTGTAATATAAGAATATAAAGCTTCAACAACTCTAATAGAATAAAGAGAAAAAAGCGTGAATAAAGACAAAAGTAAAAATGCGGCAACAGCAAAAACACTGAAGATTGAAGCCAACCGTCTGCTGCCGATAATCAACCGTCCGAAACGTCGTATTTTGAGGTACGCTCGTCCTAATTCAGTGATCTTGGTTTTGTTAGAAAGATAAGAGAAATACATACATGTTTCCTGAAGAAGCCGAGACTTGTATCAATCTCTATCGAAGTGAAATTCCTTCTTCAAGCTTGAGATATGATACTGTTCATGGCAATCAGATCATGCAACCGTCGGCCGACAATTTCTGGAGCTTTGCGTATTCAAAAGTATCGATCTTGGTATCGTTGGAAGGCTCAAAGAATTTTCTGCAGCTATCGTGAAGAGGTCAAGAACGAAATCGATCTCTATCTTTGTCAAAATGCATCCGTAAGTTGGTGACGTGATGACGTTCCTGACTGTCGTACCTTTGTAGCATCTGATGGCCATATATTGAGCTGATGGTGTTCGAATTGGATGAAACCGGTGTGTCATTAAAGCAAATATCCATGGAAACAAGTTTCAGCAAGACATCGATTCCTAATTCGGCCAGTAACAGGGTCAAAGAAGCATAACACGCTAAATGGTCAGAATGCTACGAGTTAAACAGACTTGTGAATGTGCAAAGCGGATAACCAAGCAACCTAACTCATTTAAGAATCATCCAGTGAAGCTAATATCCAGGGTCAAAGAAGCATAATAAGCTAAATGGTCAGAATGCTACGAGTTTAACAGACTTGTAAATGTGCAAAGCGGATAACCAAGTGCCTTTGCTTATTTAAGATGCGCCCAGTGAAGCAAGTCAAGCGTCTTCTCAGAATACAGAATATTATGATGGGTGGAGAAGTAATTTTGAATGAAGTATTAAGATATTCAACGTCCAAGCTTGACCAGAAAATGAGGTATCCTTTTCAATATAGCTCTGAAGCATCAAGTACTGTAATATTAGAATATAAAGCTTCAACAACTCTAATAGAAGAAAGTGAAAAAAAGCGTGAATAAAGACAAAAGTAAAAATGCGGCAACAGCAAAAACACTGAAGATTGAAGTCAAGCGTCTGCTGCCGATAATCAACCGTCCGAAACGTCGTATTTTGAGGTACGCTCAACCTAATGAAGTGATCTTGGTTTTGTTAGAAAGATAAGAGAAATACATACATGTTTCCTGAAGTAGCCGAGACTTGTATCAATCTCTATCGAAGTGAAATTCCTTCTTCAAGCTTGAGATATGATACTGCTCATGGCAATCAGAACATGCAACCGTCGGCTGACAATTTCTGGAGCTTTGCGTATTCAAAAGTATCGATCTTGGTATCGTTGGAAGGCTCAAAGAAATTTTCTGCAGCTCTCGTGAAGAGGTCAAGAACGAAATCGATCTCTATCTTTGTCAAAATGCATCCGTAAGTTGGTGACGTGATGACGTTCCTGACTGTCGTACCTTTGTAGCATCTGATGGCCATATATTGAGCTGATGGTGTTCGAATTGGATGAAACCGATGTGTCATTAAAGCAAATATCCATGGAAACAAGTTTCAGGAAGACATCGATTCCTAACTCGGCAGTAACAGGGTCAAAGAAGCATAACACGCTAAATGGTCAGATTGCTACGAGTTAAACAGACTTGTGAATGTGCAAAGCGGATAACCAAGCAACCTAACTCATTTAAGAATCATCTAGTGAAGCTAATCAAGCATCTACTCAGAATACCGAACATTATGATAGGTGGAGAAGTAATTTTGAATGAAGTATTAAGATATTCAACGTCCAAGCTTGATCAGAAAATGTGGTACCCTTTTCAATAAAGTTATGAAGCTTCAAGTACTGTAATATACGAATGTAAAAGCTTCATCTACTCTAAAATAAGAAATAGAATAAAAGCGTGAATAAAGACAAAAGTACAAATGCGGCCACAGCAAAAACATTGAAGATTGAAATCAAGCATCTGCTGCCGATAATCAAGCGTCCGAAACTTCGTATTTTGATGTACGCTCGTCCTAATGAAGTGATCTTGGTTTTTTTAGAAAGATAAGAGAAATACCTACCAGTGTCCTGATGAAGTCGAGATCTGAATCAATATCTATCTGAATGAAATTCCTTCTTCAAGCTGGAGATGTGTACTGTTCATGGCAATCAGAACATGCAACCGTCTGTTGACAATTTCTGGAGCTTTGAGTATTCAAAAGTATCGATCTTGGTATCGTTGGAAGGCTCAAAGAAATTTCTGCAGCTCTCGTGAAGAGGTCAAGAACGAAATCTATCTCTATCTTATCAAAATGCATCCGTAAGTTGGTGACGTGATGCCGTTCCTGACTGTCTATACCTTTGTAGCATCTGATGGCCATATATTGAGCTGATGGTGTTCGAATTGGATGAAACCGGTGTGTCATTAAAGCAAATATCCATGGAAACAAGTTTTAGGAAGACATCGGTTCCTAATTTCGACCAGTAACAGGGTCAAAGAAGCATAATACGCTAAATGGTCAGAATGATACGAGTTAAACAGACTTGTGAATGTGCAAGGCGGATAACCAAGAACCTAGCTCATTTAAGAATCGTCCAGTGGAGCTAATCAAGCATCTACTCAGAATACCGAACATTATGATGGATGGAGAAGTAATTTTGAATGAAGTATTAAGATATTCAACGACCAAGCTTGATCAGAAAATGTGGTACCCTTTTCAATAAAGTTATGAAGCTTCAAGTAATGTAATATACGAATGTAAAAGCTTCATCAACTCTAATATGAGAAATAGAATAAAAGCGTGAATAAAGACAAAAGTACAAATGCGGCAACAGCAAAAACACTGAAGATTGAAGTCAAGCGTCTGCTGCCGATAATCAAGCGTCCGAAATGTCGCATTTTGAGGTACGCTCGTCCTAATGAAGTGATCTTGGTTTTTTGAGAAAGATAAGAGAAATACCTACCTGTGTCCTGATGAAGTCGAGATCTGAATCTATCAATCTCTATCTGAATGAAATTCCTTCTTCAAGCTGGAGATGTGATACTGTTCATGGGAATCAGAACATGCAACCGTCTGCTGACAATTTCTGGACCTTTGCATGTTCAAAAGTATCGATCTTGGTATCGTTGGAAGGCTCAAAGAAATTTCTGCAGCTCTCGTGAGAGGTCAAGAATGAAATTGATCTCTGTCTTTGTCAAAATGCATCCGTAACTTGTGACGTGATGCCGTTCTTGACTGTCATACCTTTGTAGCGTCTGATGGCCATATATTGAGTTGATGGTGTTCGAATTGGATGAAATCGGTGTGTCGTTAAAGCTAATATCCATGTAAACAAGTTTCAGGAAGACATCGATTCCTAATTCGGCCAGTAACAGGGTCAAAGAAGCATAATAAGCGAAATGGTCAGAATGCTACGAGTTAAACAGACTTGTAAATGTGCAAAGCGGATAACCAAGCGCCTTTGCTTATTTAAGATGCGCCCAGTGAAGCAAATCAAGCGTCTTCTCAGAATACAGAACATTATGATGGGTGGAGAAGTAATTTTGAATGAAGTATTAAGATATTCAACGTCCAAGCTTGACCAGAAAATGAGGTATCCTTTTCAATATAGCTCTGAAGCATCAAGTACTGTAATATTAGAATATAAAGCTTCAACAACACTAATAGAAGAAAGTGAAAAAAAGCGTGAATAAAGACAAAAGTAAAAATGCGGCAACAGCAAAAACAATGAAGATTGAAGTCAAGCGTCTGCTGCCGATAATCAAGCGTCCGAAACGTCGTATTTTGAGGTACGCTGGTCCTAATGAAGCGATCTTGGTTTTTTTAGAAAGATAAGAGAAATAACTACCTGTGTCCTGATGAAGTCGAGATCAGAATCAATCTCTATCTGAATGAAATTCCTTCTTCAAGCTGGAGATGTGATATTGTTCATGGCAATCAGAACATGCAACCGTCTGCTGACAATTTCTGGAGCTTTGCGTGTTCAAAAGTATCGATCTTGGTATCGTTGGAAGGCTCAAAGAAATTTCTGCAGCTCTCGTGAAGAGGTCAAGAACGAAGCCAATCTCTATCATTGTCAAAATGCATCCGTAAGTTGGTGACATGATGTCGTTCCTGACTGTCTTACCTTTGTAGGGTCTGATGGCCATATATTGAGCTGATGGTTTTCGAATTGGATGAAACCGGTGTGTCATTAAAGCTAATATCCATGTAAACAAGTTTCAGGAAGACACCCATTCCTAAGTCGGCCAGTAACAGGGTCAAAGAAGCACAATACGCTAAATGGTCAGAATGTTACGAGTTAAACAGACTTGTGAAAGTGCAAAGCGGATAACCAAGCGCCTTTGCTCATTTAAGATTCGTCCAGTGAGGCAAATCAAACGTCTTCTCAGAATACAGAACATTATGATGGGTGGAGAAGTAATTTTGAATGACGTATTAAGATATTCAACGTCCAAGCTTGACCAGAAAATGAGGTATCCTTTTCAATATAGCTCTGAAGCATCAAGTACTGTAATATAAGAATATAAAGCTTCAACAACTCTAATAGAATAAAGAGAAAAAAAGCGTGAATAAAGACAAAAGTAAAAATGCGGCAACAGCAAAAACACTGAAGATTGAAGCCAACCGTCTGCTGCCGATAATCAACCGTCCGAAACGTCGTATTTTGAGGTACGCTCGTCCTAATTCAGTGATCTTGGTTTTGTTAGAAAGATAAGAGAAATACGTACATGTTTCCTGAAGAAGCCGAGACTTGTATCAATCTCTATCGAAGTGAAATTCCTTCTTCAAGCTTGAGATATGATACTGTTCATGGCAATCAGATCATGCAACCGTCGGCCGACAATTTCTGGAGCTTTGCGTATTCAAAAGTATCGATCTTGGTATCGTTGGAAGGCTCAAAGAATTTTCTGCAGCTATCGTGAAGAGGTCAAGAACGAAATCGATCTCTATCTTTGTCAAAATGCATCCGTAAGTTGGTGACGTGATGACGTTCCTGACTGTCGTACCTTTGTAGCATCTGATGGCCATATATTGAGCTGATGGTGTTCGAATTGGATGAAACCGGTGTGTCATTAAAGCAAATATCCATGGAAACAAGTTTCAGCAAGACATCGATTCCTAATTCGGCCAGTAACAGGGTCAAAGAAGCATAACACGCTAAATGGTCAGAATGCTACGAGTTAAACAGACTTGTGAATGTGCAAAGCGGATAACCAAGCAACCTAACTCATTTAAGAATCATCCAGTGAAGCTAATATCCAGGGTCAAAGAAGCATAATAAGCTAAATGGTCAGAATGCTACGAGTTTAACAAACTTGTAAATGTGCAAAGCGGATAACCAAGTGCCTTTGCTTATTTAAGATGCGCCCAGTGAAGCAAGTCAAGCGTCTTCTCAGAATACAGAATATTATGATGGGTGGAGAAGTAATTTTGAATGAAGTATTGAGATATTCAACGTCCAAGCTTGACCAGAAAATGAGGTATCCTTTTCAATATAGCTCTGAAGCATCAAGTACTGTAATATTAGAATATAAAGCTTCAACAACTCTAATAGAAGAAAGTAAAAAAAAGCGTGAATAAAGACAAAAGTAAAAATGCGGCAACAGCAAAAACACTGAAGATTGAAGTCAAGCGTCTGCTGCCGATAATCAACCGTCCGAAACGTCGTATTTTGAGGCACGCTCAACCTAATTCAGTGATCTTGGTTTTGTTAGAAAGATAAGAGAAATACATACATGTTTCCTGAAGAAGCCGAGACTTGTATCAATCTCTATCGAAGTGAAATTCCTTCTTCAAGCTTGAGATATGATACTGCTCATGGCAATCAGAACATGCAACCGTCGGCTGACAATTTCTGGAGCTTTGCGTATTCAAAAGTATCGATCTTGGTATCGTTGGAAGGCTCAAAGAATTTTCTGCAGCTCTCGTGAAGAGGTCAAGAACGAAATCGATCTCTATCTTTGTCAAAATGCATCCGTAAGTTGGTGACGTGATGACGTTCCTGACTGTCGTACCTTTGTAGCATCTGATGGCCATATATTGAGCTGATGGTGTTCGAATTGGATGAAACCGATGTGTCATTAAAGCAAATATCCATGGAAACAAGTTTCAGGAAGACATCGATTCCTAACTCGGCCAGTAACAGGGTCAAAGAAGCATAACACGCTAAATGGTCAGATTGCTACGAGTTAAACAGACTTGTGAATGTGCAAAGCGGATAACCAAGCAACCTAACTCATTTAAGAATCATCTAGTGAAGCTAATCAAGCATCTACTCAGAATACCGAACATTATGATAGGTGGAGAAGTAATTTTGAATGAAGTATTAAGATATTTAACGTCCAAGCTTGATCAGAAAATGTGGTACCCTTTTCAATAAAGTTATGAAGCTTCAAGTACTGTAATATACGAATGTAAAAGCTTCATCTACTCTAAAATAAGAAATAGAATAAAAGCGGGAATAAAGACAAAAGTACAAATGCGGCCACAGCAAAAACATTGAAGATTGAAATCAAGCGTCTGCTGCCGATAATCAAGCGTCCGAAACTTCGTATTTTGATGTACGCTCGTCCTAATGAAGTGATCTTGGTTTTTTTAGAAAGATAAGAGAAATACCTACCAGTGTCCTGATGAAGTCGAGATCTGAATCAATATCTATCTGAATGAAATTCCTTCTTCAAGCTGGAGATGTGCTACTGTTCATGGCAATCAGAACATGCAACCGTCTGTTGACAATTTCTGGAGCTTTGAGTATTCAAAAGTATCGATCTTGGTATCGTTGGAAGGCTCAAAGAAATTTCTGCAGCTCTCGTGAAGAGGTCAAGAACGAAATCTATCTCTATCTTTATCCAAATGCATCCGTAAGTTGGTGACGTGATGCCGTTCCTGACTGTCATACCTTTGTAGCATCTGATGGCCATATATTGAGCTGATGGTGTTCGAATTGGATGAAACCGGTGTGTCATTAAAGCAAATATCCATGGAAACAAGTTTTAGGAAGACATCGGTTCCCATTTCGACCAGTAACAGGGTCAAAGAAGCATAATACGCTAAATGGTCAGAATGATACGAGTTAAACAGACTTGTGAATGTGCAAGGCGGATAACCAAGAACCTTAGCTCATTTAAGAATCGTCCAGTGGAGCTAATCAAGCATCTACTCAGAATACCGAACATTATGATGGATGGAGAAGTAATTTTGAATGAAGTATTAAGATATTCAACGACCAAGCTTGATCAGAAAATGTGGTACCCTTTTCAATAAAGTTATGAAGCTTCAGGTAATGTAATATACGAATGTAAAAGCTTCATCAACTCTAATATGAGAAATAGAATAAAAGCGTGAATAAAGACAAAAGTACAAATGCGGCAACAGCAAAAACACTGAAGATTGAAGTCAAGCGTCTGCTGCCGATAATCAAGCGTCCGAAATGTCGCATTTTGAGGTACGCTCGTCCTAATGAAGTGATCTTGGTTTTTTGAGAAAGATAAGAGAAATACCTACCTGTGTCCTGATGAAGTCGAGATCTGAATCTATCTCTATCTGAATGAAATTCCTTCTTCAAGCTGGAGATGTGATACTGTTCATGGGAATCAGAACATGCAACCGTCTGCTGACAATTTCTGGACCTTTGCATGTTCAAAAGTATCGATCTTGGTATCGTTGGAAGGGTCAAAGAAATTTCTGCAGCTCTCGTGAGGAGGTCAAGAATGAAATTGATCTCTGTCTTTGTCAAAATGCATCCGTAACTTGGTGACGTGATGCCGTTCTTGACTGTCATACCTTTGTAGCGTCTGATGGCCATATATTGAGTTGATGGTGTTCGAATTGGATGAAATCGGTGTGTCGTTAAAGCTAATATCCATGTAAACAAGTTTCAGGAAGACATCGATTCCTAATTCGGCCAGTAACAGGGTCAAAGAAGCATAATAAGCGAAATGGTCAGAATGCTACGAGTTAAACAGACTTGTAAATGTGCAAAGCGGATAACCAAGCGCCTTTGCTTATTTAAGATGCCCCAAGTGAAGCAAATCAAGCGTCTTCTCAGAATACAGAACATTATGATGGGTGGAGAAGTAATTTTGAATGAAGTATTAAGATATTCAACGTCCAAGCTTGAACAGAAAATGAGGTATCCTTTTCAATATAGCTCTGAAGCATCAAGTACTGTAATATTAGAATATAAAGCTTCAACAACTCTAATAGAAGAAAGTGAAAAAAAGCGTGAATAAAGACAAAAGTAAAAATGCGGCAACAGCAAAAACACTGAAGATTGAAGTCAAGCGTTTGCTGCCGATAATCAAGCGTCCGAAACGTCGTATTTTGAGGTACGCTCGTCCTAATGAAGTGATCTTGGTATTTTTAGAAAGATAAGAGAAATACCTACCTGTGTCCTGATGAAGTCGAGATCTGAATCAATCTCTATCTGAATGAAATTCCTTCTTCAAGCTGAAGATGTGATACTGTTCATGGCAATCAGAACTTGCAACCGTCTGCTGACAATTTTTGGAGCTTTGCGTGTTCAAAAGTATCGATCTTGGTGTCGTTGGAAGGCTCAAAGAAATTTCTGCAGCTCTCGTGAAGAGGTCAAGAACGAATTCGATCTCTGTCTTTGTCAAAATGCATCCGCAACTTGGTGACGTGATGCCGTTCTTGACTGTCATACCTTTGTAGCGTCTGATGGCCATATATTGAGTTGATGGTGTTCGAATTGGATGAAACCGGTGTTTCATTAAAGATAATATCCATGTAAACAAGTTTCAGGCGGACATCGATTCCTAATTCGGCCAGTAACAGGGTCAAAGAAGCATAATAAGCTAAATGGTTAGACTGCTACGAGTTAAACAGACTTGTAAATGTGCAAAGCGGATAACCAAGCTCCTTTGCTTATTTAAGATGCGTCCAGTGAAGCAAATCGAGCATCTTCTCAGAATACAGAACATTATGATGGGTGGAGAAGTAATTTTGAATGAAGTATTAAGATATTCGACGTCCAAGCTTGACCAGAAAATGTGGTATCCTTTTCATTGTAGCTCTGAAGCATCAAGTACTGTAATATTAGAATATAAAGCTTCAACAACTCTAATATAAGAAAGTGAAAAAAAGCGTGAATAAAGACAAAAGTACAAATGCGACAACCACAAAAACTCTGAAGATTGAAGCCAACCGTCTGCTGCCGATAATCAAGCGTCCGAAAACGTCGTATTTTGAGGTACGCTCGTCCTAATGAAGTGATCTTGGTTTTTTTTGAAAGATAAGAGAAATACCTACCTGTGTCCTGATGAAGTCGAGATCTGAATCAATCTCTATCTGAATGAAATTCCTTCTTCAAGCTGGAGATGTGAGATACTGTTCATGGCAATCAGAACATGCAACCGTCTGCTGACAATTTCTAGAGCTTTGCGCATTCAAAGGTATCGATCTTGGTGTCGTTGCAAGGCTCAAAGAAATATCTACATCACTCGTGAAGAGGTCAAGAACGAAATCGATCTCTATCTTTGTAAAAATGCATCCGTAAGTTGGTGACGTGATGCCGTTCCTGACTGTCATACCTTTGTAGCGTCTGATGGCCATATATTGAGCTAATGGTGTTCGAATTGGATGAAACCGGTGTGTCATTAAAGCTAATATCCATGTAAACAAGTTTCAGGAAGACATCGATTCCTAATTCGGCCAGTAACAGGGTCAAAGAAGCATAATACGCTAAATGGTCAGAATGCTACGAGTTAAACAGACTTGTGAATGTGCAAAGCGGATAACCAAGCACCTTTGCTCATTTAAGATGCGTCCAGTGAAGCAAATCAAGCGTCTTCTTAGAACACAGAACATTATGATGGGAGGAGAATTAATTTTGAATGAATTATTAAGATATTCAACGTCCAAGTTTGACCAGAAAATGAGGTATCCTTTTCAATATAGCTCTGAAGCATCAAGTACTATAATATAAGCATATAAAGCTTCAACAACTCTAATAGTAGAAAGAGAAAAAAAGCGTGAATAAGGACAAAAGTAAAAATGCGGCAACAGCAAAAACACTGAAGATTGAAGCCAACCGTCTGCTGCCGATAATCAACCGTCCGAAACGTCGTATTTTGAGGTACGCTCGTCCTAATTCAGTGATCTTGGTTTTGTTAGAAAGATAAGAGAAATACATACATGTTTCCTGAAGAAGCCGAGATTTGTATCAATCTCTATCGAAGTGAAATTCCTTCTTCAAGCTTGAGATATGATACTGTTCATTGCAAACAAAACATACAACCGTCGGCTTACAATTTCTGGAGCTTTGCGTATTCAAAAGTATCGATCTTGGTATACATGGAAGGCTCAAAGAAATTTCTGCAGCTCTCGTGAAGAGGTCAAGAACGAAATCGATCTCCATCTTTGTCAAAATGCATCCGTAAGCTGGTGACGTGATGCCGTTCCTGACTGTCATACCTTTGTAGGGTCTGATGGCCATATATCGAGCTGATGGTGTTCAAATTGGATGAAACCGGTGTGTCGTTAAATCAAATATCCATGGAAACAAGTTTCAGGCAGACATCGATTCCTAATTCGGCCAGTAACAGGGTCAAAGAAGCATTCCTTCTTCAAGCTGGAGATAAGATACTGTTCATGGCAATCAGAACATGTAACCGTCTGCTGACAATTTCTGGAGCTTTGCGTGTTCTAAAGGATCGATCTTGGTATCGTTGGAAGGCTCAAAGAAATTTCTACAGCTCTCGTGAAGAGGTCAAGAACGAAATCGATCTCTATCTTTGTCAAAATGCATCCGTAAGTTGGCGATGTGATGCCGTTCCTGATTGTCATACCTTTGTAGCGTCTGATGGCCATATATTGAGCTGATGGTGTTTGAATTGGATGAAACCGGTGTGTCATTAAAGCAAATATCCATGGAAACAAGTTTCAGGAAGACATCGAGTCCTAATTCGGCCAGTAATAGGGTCAAAGAAGCATAATACACTAAATGGTCAGAATGCTACGAGTTAAACATACTTGTGAATGTGCAAAGCGGATAACCAAGCACCTTAGCTCATTTAAGAATCGTCCAGTGAAGCTAATCAAGCATCTACTCAGAATATCGAACATTATGATGGGTGGAGAAGTAATTTTGAATGAAGTATTAAGATATTCAACGTCCAAGCTTGATCAGAAAATGTGGTACCCTTTTCAATAAAGTTATGAAGCTTCAAGCAATGTAATATACGAATGTAAAAGCTTCATCAACTCTAATATAAGAAAAAGAATAAAAGCGTGCATAAAGACAAAAGTACAAATGCGGCAACAGCAAAAACACTGAAGATTGAAGTCAAGCATCTGCTGCCGATAATCAAGCGTCCGAAACGTCATATTTTGAGGTGCGCTCGCCCAAATGAAGTGATCTTGGTTTTTTTAGAAAGATAAGAGAAATACCTACCTGTGTCCTGATGAAGTCGAGATCTGAATCAATCTCTATCTGAATGAAATTCCTTCTTCAAGCTAGAGATGTGATACTGTTCATGGCAATCAGAACATGCAACCGTCTGCTGACAATTTCTGGAGCTTTGCGTGTTCAAAAGTATCGATCTTGGTATCGTTGGAAGGCTTATAGAAATTTCTGCAGCTCTCGTGAAGAGGTCAAGAACAAAGTCGATCTCTATCATTGTCAAAATGCATCCGTATGTTGGTGACATGATGTCGTTCCTGACTGTCTTACCTTTGTAGGGTCTGATGGCCATATATTGAGCTGATGGTTTTCGAATTGGATGAAACCGGTGTGTCATTAAAGCTAATATCCATGTAAACAAGTTTCAGGAAGACACCGATTCCTAAGTCGGCCAGTAACAGGGTCAAAGAAGCACAATACGCTAAATGGTCAGAATGTTACGAGTTAAACAGACTTGTGAATGTGCAAAGCGGATAACCAAGCGCCTTTGCTCATTTAAGATTCGTCCAGTGAGGCAAATCGAACGTCTTCTCAGAATACAGAACATTATGATGGGTGGAGAAGTAATTTTGAATGACGTATTAAGATATTCAACGTCCAAGCTTGACCACAAAATGAGGTATCCTTTTCAATATAGCTCTGAAGCATCAAGTACTGTAATATATGAATATAAAGCTTCAACAACTCTAATAGAATAAAGAGAAAAAAAGCGTGAATAAAGACAAAAGTAAAAATGCGGCAACAGCAAAAACACTGAAGATTGAAGCCAACCGTCTGCTGCCGATAATCAACCGTCCGAAACGTCGTATTTTGAGGTACGCTCGTCCTAATTCAGTGATCTTGGTTTTGTTAGAAAGATAAGAGAAATACGTACATGTTTCCTGAAGAAGCCGAGACTTGTATCAATCTCTATCGAAGTGAAATTCCTTCTTCAAGCTTGAGATATGATACTGTTCATGGCAATCAGAACATGCAACCGTCGGCTGACAATTTCTGGAGCTTTGCGCGTTCAAAAGTATCGATCTTGGTATCCATGGAAGGCTCAAAGAAATTTCTGCAGCTCTCGTGAAGAGGTCAAGAACGAAATCGATCTCTATCTTTGTCAATATGCATCCGTAAGTTGGTGACGTGATGCCGTTCCTGACTGTCATACCTTTGTAGCATCTGATGGCCATATATTGAGCTGATGGTGTTCGAATTGGATGAAACCGGTGTGTCATTAAAGCAAATATCCATGGAAACAAGTTTCAGGAAGACATCAGTTCCTAATTCGGCCAGTGACAGGGTCAAAGAAGCATAACACGCTAAATGGTCAGAATGCTACGAGTTAAACAGACTTGTGAATGTGCAAAGCGGATAACCAAGCAACCTAACTCATTTAAGAATCATCCAGTGAAGCTAATATCCAGGGTCAAAGAAGCATAATAAGCTAAATGGTCAGAATGCTACGAGTTAAACAGACTTGTAAATGTGCAAAGCGGATAACCAAGCGCCTTTGCTTATTTAAGATGCGCCCAGTGAAGCAAATCAAGCGTCTTCTCAGAATACAGAACATTATGATGGGTGGAGAAGTAATTTTGAATGAAGTATTAAGATATTCAACGTCCAAGCTTGACCAGAAAATGAGGTATCCTTTTCAATATAGCTCTGAAGCATCAAGTACTGTAATATTAGAATATAAAGCTTCAACAACTCTAATAGAAGAAAGTGAAAAAAAGCGTCAATAAAGACAAAAGTAAAAATGCGGCAACAGCAAAAACACCGAAGATTGAAGTCAAGCATCTGCTGCCGATAATCAAGCGTTCGAAACGTCGTATTTTGAGGTACGCTGGTCCTAATGAAGTGATCTTGGTTTTTTTAGAAAGATAAGAGAAATACCTACCTGTGTCCTGATGAAGTCGAGATCTGAATCAATCTCTATCTGAATGAAATTCCTTCTTCAAGCTGGAGATGCGATACTGTTCATGGCAATCAGAACATGCATCCGTCTGCTGACAATTTCTGGAGCTTTGCGCGTTCAAAAGTATCGATCTTGGTATCCATGGAAGGCTCAAAGAAATTTCTGCTGCTCTCGTGAAGAGGTCAAGAACGAAATCGATCTCTATCTTTGTCAATATGCATCCGTAAGTTGGTGACGTGATGCCGTTCCTGACTGTCATACCTTTGTAGCATCTGATGGCCATATATTGAGCTGATGGTGTTCGAATTGGATGAAACCGGTGTGTCATTAAAGCAAATATCCATGGAAACAAGTTTCAGTAAGACATCGATTCCTAATTCGGCCAGTAACAGGGTCAAAGAAGCATAATACGCTAAATGGTCAGAATGCTACGAGTTAAACAGACTTGTGAATGTGCAAAGCAGATAACCAAGCACCTTAGCTCATTTAAGAATCGTCCAGTGAAGCTAATCAAGCATCTACTCAGAATACCGAACATTATGATGGGTGGAGAAATAATTTTGAATGAAGTATTAAGATATTCAACGTCCAAACTTGATCAGAAAATGTGGTACAATTTTCAATAAAGTTATGAAGCTTCAAATACTGTAATATACGAATGTAAAAGCTTCATCAACTCTAATATAAGAAAGAGAATAAAAGCGTGAATAAAGACAAAAGTACAAATGCGGCAACAGCAAAAGTGAAGTCAAGCGTCTGCCGCCGATAATCAAGCGTCCGAAACGTCGTATCTTGAGGTACGCCCGTCCTAATGAAGTGATCTTGGTTTTTTTAGAAAGATAAGAGAAATACCTACCGGTGTCCTGATGAAGTCGAGATCTGAATCAATCTCTATCTGAATGAAATTCCTTCTTCAAGCTGGAGATGTTATACTGTTCATGGCAATCAGAACATGCAACCGTCTGCTGATAATTTCTGGAGCTTTGCGTGTTCAAAAGTATCGATCTTGGTATCGTTGGAAGGCTCAAATAAATTTCTGCTGCTCTCGTGAAGAGGTCAAGAACGAAATCGATCTCTGTCTTTGTCAAAATGCATCCGCAACTTGGTGACGTGATGCCGTTCTTGACTGTCATACCTTTATAGCGTCTGATGGCCATATATTGAGTTGATGGTGTTCGAATTGGATGAAACCGGTGTGTCATTAAAGATAATATCCATGTAAACAAGTTTCAGGAAGACATCGATTCCTAATTCGGCCAGTAACAGGGTCAAAGAAGCATAATAAGCTAAATGGTCAGAATGCTACGAGTTAAACAGACTTGTAAATGTGCAAAGCGGATAACCAAGCTCCTTTGCTTATTTAAGATGCGTCCAGTGAAGCAAATCGAGCGTCTTCTCAGAATACAGAACATTATGATGGGTGGAGAAGTAATTTTGAATGAAGTATTAAGATATTCAACGTCCAAGCTTGACCAGAAAATGGGGTATCCTTTTCAATATAGCTCTGAAGCATCAAGTACTGTAATATTAGAATATAAAGCTTCAACAACTCTAATAGAAGAAAGTGAAAAAAAGCGTGAATAAAGACAAAAGTAAAAATGCAGCAACAGCAAAAACACTGAAGATTGAAGTCAAGCGTCTGCTGCCGATAATCAAGCGTCCGAAACGTCGTATTTTGAGGTACGCTGGTCCTAATGAAGTGATCTTGGTTTTTTTAGAAAGATAAGAGAAATACATACCTGTGTCCTGATGAAGTCGAGATCTGAATCAATCTCTATCTGAATGAAATTCCTTCTTCAAGCTGGAGATGTGATACTGTTCATGGCAATCAGAACATGCAACCGTCTGCTGACAATTTCTGGAGCTTTGCGCGTTCAAAAGTATCGATCTTGGTGTCGTTGCAAGGCTCAAAGAAATTTCTGCATCACTCGTGAAGAGGTCAAGAACGAAATCGATCTCTATCTTTGTAAAAATGCATCCGTAAGTTGATGACCTGATGCCGTTCCTGACTGTCATACCTTTGTAGCGTCTGATGGCCATATATTGAGCTGATGGTGTTCGAATTGGATGAAACCGGTGTGTCATTAAAGCTAATATCCATGTAAACAAGTTTCAG
Organism: Ammopiptanthus mongolicus; assembly: GCA_039655645.1. Taxonomy (NCBI): domain Eukaryota; kingdom Viridiplantae; phylum Streptophyta; class Magnoliopsida; order Fabales; family Fabaceae; genus Ammopiptanthus; species Ammopiptanthus mongolicus. The sequence goes on along the minus strand of CM077346.1, from coordinate 59,938,643 downwards.
GAAGACACCGATTCCTAAGTCGGCCAGTAACAGGGTCAAAGAAGCATAATACGCTAAATGGTCATAATGTTACGAGTTAAACAGACTTGTGAATGTGCAAAGCGGATAACCAAGCAACCTTTGCTCATTTAAGATTCGTCCAGTGAGGCAAATCCAGCGTCTTCTCAGAATACAGAACATTATGATGGGTGGAGAAGTAATTTTGAATGACGTATTAAGATATTCAACGTCCAAGCTTGACCAGAAAATGAAGTATCCTTTTCAATATAGCTCTGAAGCATCAAGTACTGTAATATAAGAATATAAAGCTTCAACAACTCTAATAGAATAAAGAGAAAAAAAGCGTGAATAAAGACAAAAGTAAAAATACGGCAACAGCAAAAACATTAAAGACTGAAGCCAACCATCTGTTGCCGATAATCAACCGTCCGAAACGTCGTATTTTGAGGTACGCGCAACCTAATTCAGTGATCTTGGTTTTGTTAGAAAGATAAGAGAAATACATACATGTTTCCTGAAGAAGCCGAGACTTGTATCAATCTCTATCGAAGTGAAATTCCTTCTTCAAGCTTGAGATATGATACTGCTCATGGCAATCAGAACATGCAACCGTCGACTGACAATTTATGGAGCTTTGCGTATTCAAAAGTATCGATCTTGGTATCGTTGGAAGGCTCAAAGAATTTTCTGCAGCTCTCGTGAAGAGGTCAAGAACGAAATCGATCTCTATCTTTGTCAAAATGCATCCGTAAGTTGGTGACGTGATGACGTTCCTGACTGTCGTACCTTTGTAGCATCTGATGGCCATATATTGAGCTGATGGTGTTCGAATTGGATGAAACCGGTGTGTCATTAAAGCAAATATCCATGGAAACAAGTTTCAGGAAGACATCGGTTCCTAATTCGGCCAGTAACAGGGTCAAAGAAGCATAACACGCTAAATGGTCAGAATGCTACGAGTTAAACAGACTTGTGAATGTGCAAAGCGGATAACCAAGCAACCTAACTCATTTAAGAATCATCTAGTGAAGCTAATCAAGCATCTACTCAGAATACCGAACATTATGATAAGTGGAGAAGTAATTTTGAATGAAGTATTAAGATATTCAACGTCCAAGCTTGATCAGAAAATGTGGTACCCTTTTCAATAAAGTTATGAAGCTTCAAGTACTGTAATATACAAATGTAAAAGCTTCATCAGCTCTAAAATAAGAAATAGAATAAAAGCGGGAATAAAGACAAAAGTACAAATGCGGCCACAGCAAAAACATTGAAGATTGAAATCAAGCGTCTGCTGCCGATAATCAAGCGTCCGAAACTTCTTATTTTGATGTACGCTCGTCCTAATGAAGTGTTCTTGGTTTTTTTAGAAAGATAAGAGAAATACCTACCAGTGTCCTGATGAAGTCGAGATCTGAATCAATCTCTATCTGAATGAAATTCCTTCTTCAAGCTGGAGATGTGATACTGTTCATGGCAATCAGAACATGGAACCGTCTGCTGACAATTTTTGGAGCTTTGCGTGTTCAAAAGTATCGATCTTGGTATCCTTGGAAGGCTCAAAGAAATTTCTGCAGCTCTCGTGAAGAGGTCAAGAACGAAATCGATCTCTGTCTATGTCAAAATGCATCCGCAACTTGGTGACGTGATGCCGTTCTTGACTGTCATACCTTTGTAGCGTCTGATGGCCATATATTGAGTTGATGGTGTTCGAATTGGATGAAACCGGTGTGTCATTAAAGATAATATCCATGTAAACAAGTTTCAGGAAGACATCGATTCCTAATTCGGCCAGTAACAGGGTCAAAGAAGCATAATAAGCTAAATGGTCAGAATGCTATGAGTTAAACAGACTTGTAAATGTGCAAAGCGGATAACCAAGCTCCTTTGCTTTTTTAAGATGCGTCCAGTGAAGCAAATCGAGCATCTTCTCAGAATACTAACATTATGATGGGTGGAGAAGTAATTTTGAATGAAGTATTAAGATATTCAACGTCCAAGCTTGACCAGAAAATGTGGTATCCTTTTCAATATAGCTCTGAAGCATCAAGTACTGTAATATTAGAATATAAAGCTTCAACAACTTTAATATAAGAAAGTGAAAAAAAGCGTGAATAAAGACAAAAGTACAAATGCGGCAACCACAAAAACTCTGAAAATTGAAGCCAACCGTCTGCTGCCGATAATCAAGCGTCCGAAAACGTCGTATTTTGAGGTACGCTCGTCCTAATGAAGTGATCTTGGTTTTTTTAGAAAGATAAGAGAAATACCTACCTGTGTCCAGATGAAGTCGAGATCTGAATCAATCTCTATCTGAATGAAATTCCTTCTTCAAGCTGGAGATGTGATACTGTTCATGGCAATCAAAACATGCAACCGTCTGCTGACAATTTCTAGAGCTTTGCGCATTCAAAGGTATCGATCTTGGTGTCGTTTCAAGGCTCAAAGAAATATCTACATCACTCGTGAATAGGTCAAGAACGAAATCGATCTCTATCTTTGTAAAAATGCATCCGTAAGTTGGTGACGTGATGCCGTTCCTGACTGTCATACCTTTGTAGCGTCTGATGGCCATATATTGAGCTGATGGTGTTCGAATTGGATGAAACCGGTGTGTCATTAAAGCTAATATCCATGTAAACAAGTTTCAGGAAGACATCGATTCCTAATTCGGCCAGTAACAGGGTCAAAGAAGCATAATACGCTAAATGGTCATAATGCTACGAGTTAAACAGACTTGTGAATGTGCAAAGCGGATAACCAAGCACCTTTGCTCATTTAAGATGCGTCCAGTGAAGCAAATCAAGCGTCTTCTTAGAACACAGAACATTATGATGGGCGGAGAAGTAATTTTGAATGAACTATTAAGATATTCAACGTCCAAGTTTGACCAGAAAATGAGGTATCCTTTTCAATATAGCTCTGAAGCATCAAGTACTGTAATATAAGCATATAAAGCTTCAACAACTCTAATAGTAGAAAGAGATAAAAAGCGTGAATAAAGACAAAAGTAAAAATGCGGCAACAGCAAAAACACTGAAGATTGAAGCCAACCGTTTGCTGCCGATAATCAACCGTCCGAAACGTCGTATTTTGAGGTACGCTCGTCCTAATTCAGAGATCTTGGTTTTGTTAGAAAGATAAGAGAAATACATACATGTTTCCTGAAGAAGCCGAGATTTGTATCAATCTCTATCGAAGTGAAATTCCTTCTTCAAGCTTGAGATATGATACTGTTCATTGCAATCAAAACATGCAACCGTCGGCTTACAATTTCTGGAGCTTTGCGTATTCAAAAGTATCGATCTTGGTATCCATGGAAGGCTCAAAGAAATTTCTGCAGCTCTCGTGAAGAGGTCAAGAACGAAATCGATCTCTATCTTTGTCAATATGCATCCGTAAGTTGGTGACGTGATGCCGTTCCTGACTGTCATACCTTTGTAGCATCTGATGGCCATATATTGAGCTGATGGTGTTCGAATTGGATGAAACCGATGTGTCATTAATGCAAATATCCATGGAAACAAGTTTCAGTAAGACATCGATTCCTAATTCGGCCAGTAACAGGGTCAAAGAAGCATAATACGCTAAATGGTCAGAATGCTACGAGTTAAACAGACTTGTGAATGTGCAAAGCGGATAACCAAGCACCTTTGCTCATTTAAGATGCGTCCAGTGAAGCAAATCAAGCGTCTTCTTAGAACACAGAACATTATGATGGGAGGAGAAGTAATTTTGAATGAACTATTAAGATATTCAACGTCCAAGTTTGACCAGAAAATGAGGTATCCTTTTCAATATAGCTCTGAAGCATCAAGTACTGTAATATAAGCATATAAAGCTTCAACAACTCTAATAGTAGAAAGAAAAAAAGCGTGAATAAAGACAAAAGTAAAAATGCGGCAACAACAAAAACACTGAAGATTGAAGCCAACCGTTTGCTGCCGATAATCAACCGTCCGAAAAGTCGTATTTTGAGGTACGCTCGTCCTAATTCAGTGATCTTGGTTTTGTTAGAAAGATAAGAGAAATACATACATGTTTCCTGAAGAAGCCGAGATTTGTATCAATCTCTATCGAAGTGAAATTCCTTCTTCAAGCTTAAGATATGATACTGCTCATTGCAATCAAAACATGCAACCGTCGGCTTACAATTTCTGGAGCTTTGCGTATTCAAAAGTATCGATCTTGGTATCCATGGAAGGCTCAAAGAAATTTCTGCAGCTCTCGTGAAGAGGTCAAGAACGAAATCGATCTCTATCTTTGTCAATATGCATCCGTAAGTTGGTGACGTGATGCCGTTCCTGACTGTCATACCTTTGTAGCATCTGATGGCCATATATTGAGCTGATGGTGTTCGAATTGGATGAAACCGATGTGTCATTAATGCAAATATCCATGGAAACAAGTTTCAGTAAGACATCGATTCCTAATTCGGCCAGTAACAGGGTCAAAGAAGCATAATACGCTAAATGGTCAGAATGCTACGAGTTAAACAGACTTGTGAATGTGCAAAGCGGATAACCAAGCACCTTTGCTCATTTAAGATGCGTCCAGTGAAGCAAATCAAGCATCTACTCAGAATACCTAACATTATGATGGGTGGAGAAATAATTTTGAATGAAGTATTAAGATATTCAACGTCCAAGCTTGATCAGAAAATGTGGTACAATTTTCAATAAAGTTATGAAGCTTCAAATACTGTAATATACGAATGTAAAAGCTTCATCAACTCTAATATAAGAAAGAGAATAAAAGCGTGAATAAAGACAAAAGTACAAATGCGGCAACAGCAAAACCACTGAAGATTGAAGTCAAGCGTCTGCCGCCGATAATCAAGCGTCCGAAACGTCGTATCTTGAGGTACGCTCGTCCTAATGAAGTGATCTTGGTTTTTTTAGAAAGATAAGAGAAATACCTACCGGTGTCCTGATGAAGTCGAGATCTGAATCAATCTCTATCTGAATGAAATTCCTTCTTCAAGCTGGAGATGTTATACTGTTCATGGCAATCAGAACATGCAACCGTCTGCTGATAATTTCTGGAGCTTTGCGTGTTCAAAAGTATCGATCTTGGTATCGTTGGAAGGCTCAAATAAATTTCTGCTGCTCTCGTGAAGAGGTCAAGAACGAAATCGATCTCTGTCTTTGTCAAAATGCATCCGCAACTTGGTGACGTGATGCCGTTCTTGACTGTCATACCTTTATAGCGTCTGATGGCCATATATTGAGTTGATGGTGTTCGAATTGGATGAAACCGGTGTGTCATTAAAGATAATATCCATGTAAACAAGTTTCGGGAAGACATCGATTCCTAATTCGGCCAGTAACAGGGTCAAAGAAGCATAATAAGCTAAATGGTCAGAATGCTACGAGTTAAACAGACTTGTAAATGTGCAAAGCGGATAACCAAGCGCCTTTGCTTATTTAAGATGCGTCCAGTGAAGCAAATCGAGCGTCTTCTCAGAATACAGAACATTATGATGGGTGGAGAAGTAATTTTGAATGAAGTATTAAGATATTCAACGTCCAAGCTTGACCAGAAAATGAGGTATCCTTTTCAGTATAGCTCTGAAGCATCAAGTATTGTAATATTAGAATATAAAGCTTCAACAACTCTAATGGAAGAAAGTGAAAAAAAGCGTGAATAAAGACAAAAGTAAAAATGCGGCAACAGCAAAAACTCTGAAGACTGAAGTCAAGCGTCTGCTGCCGATAATCAAGCGTTCGAAACGTCGTATTTTGAGGTACGCTCGTCCTAATGTGCAAAGCGGATAACCAAGCTCCTTTGCTTATTTAAGATGCATCCAGTGAAGCAAATCGAGCATCTTCTCAGAATACAGAACATTATGATGGGTGGAGAAGTAATTTTGAATGAAGTATTAAGATATTCAACGTCCAAGCTTGACCAGAAAATGTGGTATCCTTTTCAATGTAGCTCTGAAGCATCAAGTACTGTAATATTAGAATATAAAGCTTCAACAACTCTAATATAAGAAAGTGAAAAAAAGCATGAATAAAGACAAAAGTACAAATGCGGCAACCACAAAAACTCTGAAGATTGAAGCCAACCGTCTGCTGCCGATAATCAAGCGTCCGAAAACGTCGTATTTTGAGGTACGCTCGTCCTAATGAAGTGATCTTGGTTTTTTTAGAAAGATAAGAGAAATACCTACCTGTGTCCTGATGAAGTCGAGATCTGAATCAATCTCTATCTGAATGAAATTCCTTCTTCAAGCTGGAGATGTGATACTGTTCATGGCAATCAGAACATGCAACCGTCTGCTGACAATTTCTAGAGCTTTGCGCATTCAAAGGTATCGATCTTGGTGTCGTTGCAAGGCTCAAAGAAATATCTACATCACTCGTGAAGAGGTCAAGAACGAAATCGATCTTTATCTTTGTAAAAATGCATCCGTAAGTTGGTGACGTGATGCCGTTCCTGACTGTCATACCTTTGTAGCGTCTGATGGCCATATATTGAGCTGATGGTGTTCGAATTGGATGAAACCGGTGTGTCATTAAAGCTAATATCCATGTAAACAGTTTCAGGAAGACATCGATTCCTAATTCGGCCAGTAACAGGGTCAAAGAAGCATAATACGCTAAATGGTCAGAATGCTACGAGTTAAACAGACTTGTGAATGTGCAAAGCGGATAACCAAGCACCTTTGCTCATTTAAGATGCGTCCAGTGAAGCAAATCAAGCGTCTTCTTAGAACACAGAACATTATGATGGGAGGAGAAGTAATTTTGAATGAACTATTAAGATATTCAACGTCCAAGTTTGACCAGAAAATGAGGTATCCTTTTCAATATAGCTCAGAAGCATCAAGTACTGTAATATAAGCATATAAAGCTTCAACAACTCTAATAGTAGAAAGAGAAAAAAAGCGTGAATAAAGACAAAAGTAAAAATGCGGCAACAACAAAAACACTGAAGATTGAAGCCAACCGTTTGCTGCCGATAATCAACCGTCCGAAACGTCGTATTTTGAGGTACGCTCGTCCTAATTCAGTGATCTTGGTTTTGTTAGAAAGATAAGAGAAATACATACATGTTTCCTGAAGAAGCCGAGATTTGTATCAATCTCTATCGAAGTGAAATTCCTTCTTCAAGCTTAAGATATGATACTGCTCATTGCAATCAAAACATGCAACCGTCGGCTTACAATTTCTGGAGCTTTGCGTATTCAAAAGTATCGATCTTGGTATCCATGGAAGGCTCAAAGAAATTTCTGCAGCTCTCGTGAAGAGGTCAAGAACGAAATCGATCTCTATCTTTGTCAATATGCATCCGTAAGTTGGTGACGTGATGCCGTTCCTGACTGTCATACCTTTGTAGCATCTGATGGCCATATATTGAGCTGATGGTGTTCGAATTGGATGAAACCGATGTGTCATTAATGCAAATATCCATGGAAACAAGTTTCAGTAAGACATCGATTCCTAATTCGGCCAGTAATAGGGTCAAAGAAGCATAATACGCTAAATGGTCAGAATGCTACGAGTTAAACAGACTTGTGAATGTGCAAAGCGGATAACCAAGCACCTTTGCTCATTTAAGATGCGTCCAGTGAAGCAAATCAAGCATCTACTCAGAATACCTAACATTATGATGGGTGGAGAAATAATTTTGAATGAAGTATTAAGATATTCAACGTCCAAGCTTGATCAGAAAATGTGGTACAATTTTCAATAAAGTTATGAAGCTTCAAATACTGTAATATACGAATGTAAAAGCTTCATCAACTCTAATATAAGAAAGAGAATAAAAGCGTGAATAAAGACAAAAGTACAAATGCGGCAACAGCAAAACCACTGAAGATTGAAGTCAAGCGTCTGCCGCCGATAATCAAGCGTCCGAAACGTCGTATCTTGAGGTACGCTCGTCCTAATGAAGTGATCTTGGTTTTTTTAGAAAGATAAGAGAAATACCTACCGGTGTCCTGATGAAGTCGAGATCTGAATCAATCTCTATCTGAATGAAATTCCTTCTTCAAGCTGGAGATGTTATACTGTTCATGGCAATCAGAACATGCAACCGTCTGCTGATAATTTCTGGAGCTTTGCGTGTTCAAAAGTATCGATCTTGGTATCGTTGGAAGGCTCAAATAAATTTCTACTGCTCTCGTGAAGAGGTCAAGAACGAAATCGATCTCTGTCTTTGTCAAAATGCATCCGCAACTTGGTGACGTGATGCCGTTCTTGACTGTCATACCTTTATAGCGTCTGATGGCCATATATTGAGTTGATGGTGTTCGAATTGGATGAAACCGGTGTGTCATTAAAGATAATATCCATGTAAACAAGTTTCGGGAAGACATCGATTCCTAATTCGGCCAGTAACAGGGTCAAAGAAGCATAATAAGCTAAATGGTCAGAATGCTACGAGTTAAACAGACTTGTAAATGTGCAAAGCGGATAACCAAGCGCCTTTGCTTATTTAAGATGCATCCAGTGAAGCAAATCGAGCGTCTTCTCAGAATACAGAACATTATGATGGGTGGAGAAGTAATTTTGAATGAAGTATTAAGATATTCAACGTCCAAGCTTGACCAGAAAATGAGGTATCATTTTCAGTATAGCTCTGAAGCATCAAGTACTGTAATATTAGAATATAAAGCTTCAACAACTCTAATAGAAGAAAGTGAAAAAAAAGCGTGAATAAAGACAAAAGTAAAAATGCGGCAACAGAAAAAACTCTGAAGATTGAAGTCAAGCGTCTGCTGCCGATAATCAAGCGTCCGAAACGTCGTATTTTGAGGTACGCTCGTCCTAATGTGCAAAGCGGATAACCAAGCTCCTTTGCTTATTTAAGATGCGTCCAGTGAAGCAAATCGAGCATCTTCTCAGAATACAGAACATTATGATGGGTGGAGAAGTAATTTTGAATGAAGTATTAAGATATTCAACGTCCAAGCTTGACCAGAAAATGTGGTATCCTTTTCAAAGTAGCTCTGAAGCATCAAGTACTGTAATATTAGAATATAAAGCTTCAACAACTCTAATATAAGAAAGTGAAAAAAAGCATGAATAAAGACAAAAGTACAAATGCGGCAACCACAAAAACTCTGAAGATTGAAGCCAACCGTCTGCTGCCGATAATCAAGCGTCCGAAAACGTCGTATTTTGAGGTACGCTCGTCCTAATGAAGAGATATTGGTTTTTTTAGAAAGATAAGAGAAATACCTACCTGTGTCCTGATGAAGTCGAGATCTGAATCAATCTCTATCTGAATGAAATTCCTTCTTCAAGCTGGAGATGTGATACTGTTCATGGCAATCAGAACATGCAACCGTCTGCTGACAATTTCTGGAGCTTTGCGCATTCAAAGGTATCGATCTTGGTGTCGTTGCAAGGCTCAAAGAAATATCTACATCACTCGTGAAGAGGTCAAGAACGAAATCGATCTTTATCTTTGTAAAAATGCATCCGTAAGTTGGTGACGTGATGCCGTTCCTGACTGTCATACCTTTGTAGCGTCTGATGGCCATATATTGAGCTGATGGTGTTCGAATTGGATGAAACCGGTGTGTCATTAAAGCTAATATCCATGTAAACAAGTTTCAGGAAGACATCGATTCCTAATTCGGCCAGTAACAGGGTCAAAGATGCATAATACGCTAAATGGTCAGAATGCTACGAGTTAAACAGACTTGTGAATGTGCAAAGCGGATAACCATGCACCTTTGCTCATTTAAGATGCGTCCAGTGAAGCAAATCAAGTGTCTTCTTAGAACACAGAACATTGTGATGGAGGGAGAAGTAATTTTGAATGAACTATTAAGATATTCAACGTCCAAGTTTGACCAGAAAATGAGGTATCCTTTTCAATATAGCTCTGAAGCATCAAGTACTGTAATATAAGCATATAAAGCTTCAACAACTCTAATAGTAGAAAGAGAAAAAAAGCGTGAATAAAGACAAAAGTAAAAATGCGGCAACAGCAAAAACACTGAAGATTGAAGCCAACCGTATGCTGCCGATAATCAACCGTCCGAAACGTCGTATTTTGAGGTATGCTCGTCCTAATTCAGTGATCTTGGTTTTGTTAGAAAGATAAGAGAAATACATACATGTTTCCTGAAGAAGCCGAGATTTGTATCAATATCTATCGAAGTGAAATTCCTTCTTCAAGCTTGAGATATGATACTGTTCATTGCAATCAAAACATGCAACCGTCGGCTTACAATTTCTGGAGCTTTGCGTATTCAAAAGTATCGATCTTGGTATCCATGGAAGGCTCAAAGAAATTTTTGCAGCTCTCGTGAAGAGGTCAAGAACGAAATCGATCTCTATCTTTGTCAATATGCATCCGTAAGTTGGTGACGTGATGCCGTTCCTGACTGTCATACCTTTGTAGCATCTGATGGCCATATATTGAGCTAATGGTGTTCGAATTGGATGAAACCGGTGTGTCATTAAAGCAAATATCCATGGAAACAAGTTTCAGTAAGACATCGATTCCTAATTCGGCCAGTAACAGGGTCAAAGAAGCACAATACGCTAAATGGTCAGAATGCTACGAGTAAAACAGACTTGTGAATGTGCAAAGCAGATAACCAAGCACCTTAGCTCATTTAAGAATCGTCCAGTGAAGCTAATCAAGCATCTACTCAGAATACCGAACATTATGATGGGTGCAGAAATAATTTTGAATAAAGTATTAAGATATTCAACGTCCAAGCTTGATCAGAAAATGTGGTACAATTTTCAATAAAGTTACGAAGCTTCAAATACTGTAATATACGAATGTAAAAGCTTCACCAACTCTAATATAAGAAAGAGAATAAAAGCGTGAATAAAGACAAAAGTACAAATGCGGCAACAGCAAAACCACTGAAGATTGAAGTCAAGCGTCTGCCGCCGATAATCAAGCGTCCGAAACGTCGTATCTTGAGGTACGCTCGTCCTAATGAAGTGATCTTGGTTTTTTAGAAAGATAAGAGAAATACCTACCGGTGTCCTGATGAAGTCGAGATCTGAATCAATCTCTATCTGAATGAAATTCCTTCTTCAAGCTGGAGAAGTTATACTGTTCATGGCAATCAGAACATGCAACCGTCTGCTGATAATTTCTGGAGCTTTGCGTGTTCAAAAGTATCGATCTTGGTATCGTTGGAAGGCTCAAATAAATTTCTGCTGCTCTCGTGAAGAGGTCAAGAACGAAATCGATCTCTGTCTTTGTCAAAATGCATCCGCAACTTGGTGACGTGATGCCGTTCTTGACTGTCATACCTTTATAGCGTCTGATGGCCATATATTGAGTTGATGGTGTTCGAATTGGATGAAACCGGTGTGTCATTAAAGATAATATCCATGTAAACAAGTTTCGGGAAGACATCGATTCCTAATTCGGCCAGTAACAGGGTCAAAGAAGCATAATAAGCTAAATGGTCAGAATGCTACGAGTTAAACAGACTTGTAAATGTGCAAAGCGGATAACCAAGCGCCTTTGCTTAGTTAAGATGCGTCCAGTGAAGCAAATCGAGCGTCTTCTCAGAATACAGAACATTATGATGGGTGGAGAAGTAATTTTGAATGAAGTATTAAGATATTCAACGTCCAAGCTTGACCAGAAAATGAGGTATCCTTTTCAGTATAGCTCTGAAGCATCAAGTACTGTAATATTAGAATATAAAGCTTCAACAACTCTAATAGAAGAAAGTGAAAAAAAGCGTGAATAAAGACAAAAGTAAAAATGCGGCAACAGCAAAAACTCTGAAGATTGAAGCCAACCGTCTGCTGCCGATAATCAAGCGTCCGAAACGTCGTATTTTAAGGTACGCTCGTCCAAATGAAGTGATCTTGGTTTTTTTAGAAAGATACGAGAAATACCTACCTGTGTCCTGATGAAGTCGAGATCTGAATCAATCTCTATCTGAATGAAATTCCTTCTTCAAGCTGGAGATGTGATACTGTTCGTGGCAATCAGAACATGCAACCGTCTGCTGACAATTTCTAGAGCTTTGCGTGTTCAAAAGTATGGATCTTGGTGTCGTTGGAAGGCTCAAAGAAATATCTGCATCTCTCGTGAAGAGGTCAAGAACGAAATCGATCTCTATCTTTGTAAAAATACATCCGTAAGTTGGTGACGTGATGTCGTTCCTGACTGTCATACCTTTGTAGCATCTGTTGGCCATATATTGAGCAGATGGTGTTCGAATTGGATGATACCGGCGTGTCATTAAAGCTAATATCGATGTAAACAAGTTTCAGGAAGACATCGATTCCTAATTCGGCCAGTAACAGGGTCAAAGAAGCATAATACGCTAAATGGTCAGAATGCTACGAGTTATACAGACTTGTGAATGTGCAAAGCGGATAACCAAGCACCTTTGCTCATTTAAGATGCGTCCAATGAAGCAAATCAAGCGTCTTCTTAGAATACAGAACATTATGATGGGAGGAGAAGTAATTTTGAATGAAGTATTAAGATATTCAACGTCCAAGCTTGATCAGAAAATGTAGTACCCTTTTCAATAAAGTTATGAAGCTTCAAATACTGTAATATACGAATGTAAAAGCTTCATCAACTCTAATATAAGAAAGAGAATAAAAGCGTGAATAAAGACAAAAGTACAAATGCGGCAACAGCAAAACCACTGAAGATTGAAGTCAAGCGTCTGCTGCCGATAATCAAGCGTCCGAAACGTCGTATTTTGAGGTACGCTCGTCCTAATGAAGTGATCTTGGTTTTTTTAGAAAGATAAGAGAAATACCTACCTGTTTACTAATGAAGTCGAGATCTGAATCAATCTCTATCTGAATGAAATTCCTTCTTCAAGCTTGAGATGTGATACTGTTCATGGCAATCAGAACATGTAACCGTCGGCTTACAATTTCTGGAGCTTTGCGTATTCAAAAGTATCGATCTTGGTATCCTTGGAAGGCTCAAAGAAATTTCTACATATCTCGTGAAGAGGTCAAGAACGAAATCGATCACTATCTTTGTCAAAATGCATCCGTAAGTTGGTGACGTCATGCCGTTCCTGACTGTCATACCTTTGTCGCATCTGATGGCCATATATTGAGCTGATGGTGTTCGAATTGGATGAAACCGGTGCGTCATTAAAGCAAATATCCATGCAAACAAGTTTCAGGAAGACATCGATTCCTAATTCGGCCAGTAACAGGGTCAAAGAAGCATAATATGCTAAATGGTCAGAATGCTACGAGTTAAACAATGTGCAAAGCGGATAACCAAGCACCTTAGCTCATTTAAGAATCGTCCAGTGAAGCTAATCAAGTATCTACTTAGAATACCGAACATTATGATGGGTGGAGAAGTAATTTTGAATGAAGTATTAAGATATTCAACGTTCAAGCTTGATCAGAAAATGTGGTACCCTTTTCAATAAAGTTATGAAGCTTCAAATACTGTAATATACGAATGTAAAAGCTTCATCAACTCTAATATAAGAAAGAGAATAAAAGCGTGAATAAAGACAAAAGTACAAATGCGGCAACAGCAAAAACACTGAAGATTGAAGTCAAGCGTCTGCTGCCGATAATCAAGCGTCCGAAACATCGTATTTTGAGGTACGCTCGTCCTACTGAAGTGATCTAGGTTTTTTTAGAAAGATAAGAGAAATACCTACCTGTGTCCTGATGAAGTCGAGATCTGAATCAATCTCTATCTGAATGAAATTTCTTCTTCAAGCTGGAGATGTGATACTGTTCATGGCAATCAGAACATGCAACCATCTGCTGACAATTTTTGGAGCTATGCGTGTTCAAAAATATCGATATTGGTATCGTTGAAAGGCTCAAAGAAATGTCTGCAGCGCTTGTGAAGAGGTCAAGAAAGAAATCGATCTCTATCCTTGTCAAAATGCATCCGAAGTTGATGACGTGATGCAGTTCCTGACTGTCATACCTTTGTAGCGTCTGATAGCAATATATTGAGCTGATGGTGTTAGAATTGGATGAAACCGGTGTGTCATTAAATCTAATATCAATGAAAACCAGTTTCAGGAAGACATCGATTCCTAAGTCGGCCAGTAACAGGGTCAAAGAAGTATAATACGCTAAATGGTCAGAATGCTACGAGTTAAACAGACTTGTGAATGTGCAAAGCGGATAACCAAGCACCTTAGCTCATTTAAGAATCGTCCAGTGAAGCTAATCAAGTATCTACTTAGAATACCAAACATTATGATGGGTGGAGAAGTAATTTTGAATGAAGTATTAAGATATTCAACGTCCAAGCTTGATCAGAAAATGTGGTACCCTTTTCAATAAAGTTATGAAGCTTCAAGTACTGTAATATACGAATGTAAAAGCTTCATCAACTCTAATATAAGAAAAAGAATAAAAGCGTGAATAAAGACAAAAGTACAAATGCGGCAACAGCAAAAACGCTGAAGATTGAAGTCAAGCGTCTGCTGCCGATAATCAAGCGTCCGAAACATCGTATTTTGAGGTACGCTCGTCCTACTGAAGTGATCTGGGTTTTTTTAGAAGGATAAGAGAAATACCTACCTGTGTCTTGATGAAGTCGAGATCTGAATCAATCTCTATCTGAATGAAATTTCTTCTTCAAGCTGGAGATGTGATACTGTTCATGGCAATCAGAACATGCAACCATCTGCTGACAATTTTTGGAGCTATGCGTGTTCAAAAATATCGATATTGGTATCGTTGAAAGGCTCAAAGAAATATCTGCAGCGCTCGTGAAGAGGTCAAGAATGAAATCGATCTCTATCCTTGTCAAAATGCATCCGAAGTTGGTGACGTGATGCAGTTCCTGACTGTCATACCTTTGTAGCGTCTGATGGCAATATATTGAGCTGATGGTGTTAGAATTGGATGAAACCGGTGTGTCATTAAATCTAATATCAATGTAAACCAGTTTCAGGAAGACATCGATTCCTAAGTCGGCCAGTAACAGGGTCAAAGAAGTATAATACGCTAAATGGTCAGAATGCTACGAGTTAAACAGACTTGTGAATGTGCAAAGCGTATAACCAAGCACCTTAGCTCATTTAAGAATCGTCCAGTGAAGCTACTCAAGCATCTACTTAGAATACCGAACATTATGATGGGTGGAGAAATAATTTTGAATGAAGTATTAAGATATTCAACGTCCAAGCTTGATCAGAAAATGTGGTACCCTTTTCAATAAAGTTATGAAGCTTCAAATACTGTAATATACGAATGTAAAAGCTTCATCAACTCTAATATATGAAAGAGAATAAAAGCTGAATAAAGACAAAAGTACAAATGCGGCAACAGCAAAACCACTGAAGACAGAAGTCAAGCGTCTGCTGCCGATAATCAAGCGTCCGAAACGTCGTATTTTGAGGTACGCTCGTGAAGTGATCTTGGTTTTTTTAGAAAGATAAGAGAAATACCTACCGGTGTCCTGATGAAGTCGAGATCTGAATCAATCTCTATCTGAATGAAATTCCTTCTTCAAGCTGGAGATGTGATACTATTCATGGCAATCAGAACATGCAACCGTCTGCTGAAAATTTCTGGAGCTTTGCGTGTTCAAAAGTATCGATCTTGGTATCGTTGGATGGCTCAAAGAAATTTCTGCAACTCTCGTGAAGAGATCAAGAAGGAAATCGATCTCTGTCTTTGTCACAATGCATCCGTAACTTGGTGACATGATTCCGTTCCTGGCTGTCATACCTTTGTAGCGTCTGATGGCCATATATTGAGCTGATGGTGTCCGAATTGGATGAAATCGTTGTGTCATTAAAGCTAATATCCATGTAAGCAAGTTTCCGGAAGACATCGAGTCCTAATTTGGCAGTAACAGGGTCAAAGAAGCATAATAAGCTAAATGGTCAGAATGCTACGAGTTAAACAGACTTGTAAATGTGCAAAGTGGATAACCAAGTGCCTTTGCTTATTTAAGATGCGTCCAGTGAAGCAAATCGAGAGTCTTCTCAGAATACAGAACATTATGATGGGTGGAGAAGTAATTTTGAATGAAGTATTAAGATATTCAACGTCCAAGCTTGACCAGAAAATGAGGTATCCTTTTCAATATAGCTCTGAAGCATCAAGTACTGTAATATAAGAATCTAAAGCTTCAACAACTCTAATAGAAGAAAGAGAAAAAAAGCGTGAATAAAGACAAAAGTAAAAATGCGGCAACAGCAAAAACACTGAAGATTGAAGCCAACCGTCTGCTGCCGATAATCAACCGTCCGAAACGTCTTATTTTGAGGTACGTTCGTCCTAATGAAGTGATATTGGTTTTGTTAGAAAGATAAGAGAAATACATACATGTTTCGTGAAGAAGCCGAGATCTGTATCAGTCTCTATCGAAGTGAAATTCCTTGTTCAAGATTGAGATATGATACTGTTCGTGGCAATCAGAACATGCAACCGTCTGCTGACAATTTTAGGATCTTTGCGTGTTCAAAAGTATCGATCTTGGTGTCGTTGGAAGGCTCAAAGAAATTTCTGCAGCTCTCGTGAAGAGGTCAAGAACGAAATCAATCTCTATCTTTGTCAAAATCCATCCGTAAGTTGGTGAAGTGATGTCGTTCCTGACAGTCATACTTTTGTAGCGTTTGATGGCCAATATATTGAGAAATACAAAACCGGCAACAGCAAAAACTCTGAAGATTGAAGTCAATCGTCTGCTGCCGATAATCAAGCGTCTGAAACGTCGTATTTTGAGGTACGCTCGACCTAATGAAATGATCTTGGTTTTTTTAGAAAGATAAGAGAAATACATACATGTTTCCTGAAGAATCCGAGACCTGTATAAATATCTATCGGAGTGAAATTCCTTCTTCAAGTTAGAGATATGATACTGTTCATGGCAATTTGAACATGCAACTGTCAGTTGACAATTTCTGGAGCTTGTTCAAAAGTATCGATCTTGGTATCGTTGGAAGGCTCAAAGAAATATCTTCAGCTCTTGTGAAGAGGTCAAGAACGAAATTGATCTCTATCTTTGTGAAAATGCATCCGTAAGATGGTGACGTGATGCCGTTCCTGACTGTCATAGCTTTGTAGCGTCTGATGGCCATATATTGAGCTGATGGTGTTCTAATTGGATGGAATTAGTGTCTCATTAAAGCTAATATCCGTATAAACAAGTTTCATGAAGACATCGAATCCTAATTCGGCGAGTAACAGGGTCAAAGAAGCATAATAAGCTAAATGGTCAGAATGCTACGAGTTAAACAGACTTGTAAATGTGCAAAGCGGATAACCAAGCGCCTGTGCTTATTTAAGATGCGTCCAGTGAAGCAAATCAAGCGTCTTCTCAGAATACAGAACATTATGATGGGTGGAGAAGTAATTTTGAATGAGGTATTAAGATATTCAACGTCCAAGCTTGACCAGAAAATGAGGTATCCTTTTCAATATAGCTCTGAAGCATCAAGTACTGTAATATAAGAATATAAAGCTTCAACAACTCTAATAGAAGAAAGAGAAAAAAAGCGTGAATAAAGACAAAAGTAAAAATGCGGCAACAGCAAAAACACTGAAGATTGAAGCCAACCGTCTGCTGCCGATAATCAACCGTCCGAAACGTCTTATTTTGAGGTACGTTCGTCCTAATGAAGTGATATTGGTTTTGTTAGAAAGATAAGAGAAATACATACATCTTTCGTGAAGAAGCCGAGATCTGTATCAATCTCTATCGAATTGAAATTCCTTGTTCAAGCTTGAGATATGATACTGCTCGTGGCAATCAGAACATGCAATCATCTGCTGACAATTTTTGGATCTTTGCGTGATCAAAAGTATCGATCTTGGTGTCATTGGAAGGCTCAAAGAAATTTCTGCAGCTCTCGTGAAGAGGTCAAGAACGAAATCGATCTCTATCTTTGTCAAAATCCATCCGTAAGTTGGTGACGTGATGCCGTTCCTGACTGTCATACTTTTGTAGCGTTTGATGGCCAATATATTGAGAAATACAAAACCGGCAACAGCAAAAACACTGAAGATTGAAGTCAATCGTCTGCTGCCGATAATCAAGCGTCTGAAACATCATATTTTGAGAAACGCTCGACCTAATGAAATGATATTGGTTTTTTTAGAAAGATAAGAGAAATACATACATGTTTCCTGAAGAATCCGAGACCTGTATCAATCTCTATCGGAGTGAAATTCCTTTTTCAAGCTAGAGATATGATACTGTTCATGGCAATTTGAACATGCAACTGTCAGCTGACAATTTCTGGAGCTTGTTCAAAGGTATCGATCTTGGTATCGTTGGAAGGCTCAAAGAAATATCTGCAGCTCTCATGAAGAGGTCAAGAACGAAATTGATCTCTATCTTTGTCAAAATGCATCCGTAAGTTGGTGACGTGATGTCATTCCTGACTGTCATAGCTTTGTGGCGTCTGATGGCCATATATTGAGCTGATGGTGTTCGAATTGGATGGAATCAGTGTCTCATTAAAGCTAATATCCGTATAAACAAGTTTCATGAAGACATCGAATCCTAATTCGGCGAGTAACAGGGTCAAAGAAGCATAATATGCTAAATAGTCAGAATGCTACGAGTTAAACAGACTTGTGGATGTGCAAAGCGGATAACTAAGCACCATAGCTCTTTTAAGAATCGTCCAGTGAAGCAAATCAAGCGTCTACTTAGAATACCGAACATTATGGTGGGTGGAGAAGTAATTTTGAATGAAGTATTAAGATATTCAACGTCCAAGCTTGACCAGAAAATGAGGTACCCTTTTCAATAAAGTTCTGAAGCATCATGCACTGTAATAGAAGCGATCTTGGTTTTGTTAGAAAGATAAGAGAAATACATAGATGTTTCCTGAATAAGTCGAGATCTGTATCAATCTCTATCGGAGTGAAATTCCTTCTTCAAGCTTGAGACGTGATACTGTTCATGGCAATCAGAACATGCAACCATCTGCTGACAATTTTTGGAGCTACGCGTGTTCAAAAATATCGATATTGGTATCGTTGGAAGGCTCAAAGAAATATCTGCAACGCTCGTGAAGAGGTCAAGAACGAAATCGATCTCTATCCTTGTCAAAATGCATCCGAAGTTGGTGACGTGATGCCGTTCCTGACTGTCATACCTTTGTTGCGTCTGATGGCCATATATTGAGCTGATGGTGTTAGAATTGGATGAAACTGGTGTGTCATTAAATCTAATATCCATGTAAACAAGTTTCAGGAAGACATCGATTCCTAAGTCGGCCAGTAACAGGGCAAAGAAGTATAATACGCTAAATGGTTAGAATGCTACGAGTTAAACAGACTTGTGAATCTGCAAAGCAGATAACCAAGTGCCTTAGCTCATTTAAGATGTGTCCAGGGAAGTAAATCATGCGTCTTCTCAAAATACAGAACATTATGATGGGTGGAGAAGTAATTTTTAGTGAAGTATTAAGATATTCAACGCCCAAGCTTGACCAGAAAATGAGGTACCCTTTTCAATAAAGTTCTGAAGCATCAAGTACTGTAATATAAGAATATAAAAGCTTCAGCAACTCTAGTAGAAGAAAGAGTAGAAAAGCGTGAATAAAGAAAAAAGTACAAAAGCGGCAACAACAACAACACTGAAGATTGAAGTCAAGCGTCTACTGCCGATAATAAAGCGTCGGAAACGTCGTATTTTGAGGTACGCTCGTCCTAATGAAGCGATCTTGGTTTTGTTAGAAATATAAGAGAAATACAAAGATGTTTCCAGAATAAGCCGAGATTTATATCAATCTATATCGGAGTGAAATTCCTTCTTCAAGCTTGAGATGTGATACTGTTCGTGGCAATCAGAACATGCAACCGTCTGCTGACAATTTCTGGATCTTTGCGTGTTCAGAAGTATCGATCTTGGTATCGTTGGAAGGCTCAAAGAAATATCTGCAACTCTCGTGAAGAGGTCAAGAACGAAATTGATCTCTATCTTCGTCAAAATGTATCCGTAAGCTGGTGACGTGATGCCGTTCCTGACTGTCATACCTTTGTAGCGTCTGATGGTCATATATTGAGCTGATGGTGTCCGAATTGGATGAAACCGTTGTGTCATTAAAGCTAATATCCATGTAAACAAGTTTCAGGAAGACATCGATTCCAAAGTCGGCCTGTAACAGGGTCAAAGAAGCATAATACGCTAAATGGTTAGAATGCTACGATTTAAACAGACTTGTGAATGTGCAAAGCGGATAACCAAGCACCTTTGCTTATTTAAGATGTGTCCAGTGAAGCAAATCAAGCGTCTTCTCAGAATACAGAACATTATGATGGGTGGAGAAGTAATTTTGAATGAAGTATTAAGATATTCAACGTCCAAGCTTGACCAGAAAATGAGGTATCCTTTTCAATATAGCTCTGAAGCATCAAGTACTATAATATAAGAATATAAAGCTTCAACAACTCTAATAGAAGAAAGTGAAAAAAAGCGTGAATAAAGACAAAAGTAAAAATGCGGCAACAACAAAAACTCTGAAGATTGAAGCCAACCGTCTGCTGCCGATAATCAAGCGTCCGAAACGTCGTATTTTGAGGTACGCTCGTCCAATTGAAGTGATCTTGGTTTTTTTAGAAAGATAAGAGAAATACCTACCTGTGTCCTGATGAAGTCGAGATCTGAATCAATCTCTATCTGAATGAAATTCCTTCTTCAAGCTGGAGATGTGATACTGTTCATGGCAATCAGAACATGCAACCGTCTGCTGACAATTTCTAGAGCTTTGCGTGTTCAAAAGTATCGATCTTGGTGTCGTTGGAAGGCTCAAAGAAATATCTGCATCTCTCGTGAAGAGGTCAAGAACGAAATCGATCTCTATCTTTGTAAAAATGCATCCGTAAGTTGGTGACGTGATGCTGTTCCTGACTGTCATACCTTTGTAGCATCTGTTGGCCATATATTGAGCAGATGGTGTTCGAATTGGATGATACCGGTGTGTCATTAAAGCTAATATCCATGTAAACAAGTTTCAGGAAGACATCGATTCCTAATTCGGCCAGTAACAGGGTCAAAGAAGCATAATACGCTAAATGGTCAGAATGCTACGAGTTATACAGACTTGTGAATGTGCAAAGCGGATAACCAAGCACCTTTGCTCATTTAAGATGCGTCCAGTGAAGCTAATCAAGCATCTACTTAGAATACCGAACATTATAATGGGTGGAGAAATAATTTTGAATGAAGTATTAAGATATTCAACGTCCAAGCTTGATCAGAAAATGTGGTACCCTTTTCAATAAAGTTATGAAGCTTCAAATACTGTAATATACGAATGTAAAAGCTTCATCAACTCTAATATAAGAAAGAGAATAAAAGCGTGAATAAAGACAAAAGTACAAATGCGGCAACAGCAAAACCACTGAAGATTGAAGTCAAGCGTCTGCTGCCGATAATCAAGCGTCCGAAACGTCGTATTTTGAGGTACGCTCGTCTTAATGAAGTGATCTTGGTTTTTTTAGAAAGATAAGAGAAATACCTACCGGTGTCCTGATGAAGTCGAGATCTGAATCAATCTCTATCTGAATGAAATTCCTTCTTCAAGCTGGAGATGTGATACTGTTCATGGCAATCAGAACATGCAACCGTCTGCTGACAATTTCTGGAGCTTTGCGTGTTCAAAAGTATCGATCTTGGTATTGTTGGATGGCTCAAAGAAATTTCTGCAACTCTCGTGAAGAGGTCAAGAACGAAATCGATCTCTATCTTTGTCAAAATGCATCCGTAACTTGGTGACATGATTCCGTTCCTGCCTGTCATACCTTTGTAGCATCTGATGGCCATATATTGAGCTGATGGTGTTCAAATTGGATGAAACCGTTGTGTCATTAAAGCTAATATCCATGTAAACAAGTTTCAGGAAGACATCGAGTCCTAATTCGGCAGTAACAGCGTCAAAGAAGCATAATAAGCTAAATGGTCAGAATGCTACGAGTTAAACAGACTTGTAAATGTGCAAAGTGGATAACCAAGCGCCTATGCTTATTTAAGATGCGTCCAGTGAAGCAAATCGAGCGTCTTCTCAGAATACAGAACATTATGATGGGTGGAGAAGTAATTTTGAATGAAGTATTAAGATATTCAACGTCCAAGCTTGACCAGAAAATGAGGTATCCTTTTCAATATAGCTCTGAAGCATCAAGTACTGTAATATAAGAATATAAAGCTTCAACAACTCTAATAGAAGAAAGAGAAAAAAAGCGTGAATAAAGACAAAAGTAAAAATGCGGCAACAGCAAAAACACTGAAGATTGAAGCCAACCGTCTGCTGCCGATAATCAACCTTCCGAAACGTCTTATTTTGAGGTACGTTCGTCCTAATGAAGTGATATTGGTTTTGTTAGAAAGATAAGAGAAATACATACATGTTTCGTGAAGAAGCCGAGATCTGTATCAGTCTCTATCGAAGTGAAATTCCTTGTTCAAGATTGAGATATGATACTGTTCGTGGCAATCAGAACATGCAACCGTCTGCTGACAATTTTTGGATCTTTGCTGTTCAAAAGTATCGATCTTGGTGTCGTTGGAAGGCTCAAAGAAATTTCTGTAGCTCTCGTGAAGAGGTCAAGAACGAAATCAATCTCTATCTTTGTCAAAATCCATCCGTAAGTTGGTGACGTGATGTCGTTCCTGACAGTCATACTTTTGTAGCGTTTGATGGCCAATATATTGAGAAATACAAAACCGGCAACAGCAAAAACACTGAAGATTGAAGTCAATCGTCTGCTGCCGATAATCAAGCGTCTGAAACGTCGTATTTTGAGGTACACTCGACCTAATGAAATGATCTTGGTTTTCTTAGAAAGATAAGAGAAATACATACATGTTTCCTGAAGAATCCGAGACCTGTATCAATCTCTATCGGAGTGAAATTCCTTCTTCAAGCTGGAGATATGATACTGTTCATGGCAATTTGAACATGCAACTGTCAGCTGACAATTTCTGGAGCTTGTTCAAAAGTATCGATCTTGGTATCGTTGGAAGGCTCAAAGAAATATCTGCAGCTCTTGTGAAGAGGTCAAGAACGAAATTGATCTCTATCTTTGTCAAAATGCATCCGTAAGATGGTAACGTGATGCCGTTCCTGAATGTCATAGCTTTGTAGCGTCTGATGGCCATATATTGAGCTGATGGTGTTCGAATTGGATGGAATTAGTGTCTTATTAAAGCTAATATCCGTATAAACAAGTTTCATGAAGACATCGAATCCTAATTCGGCGAGTAACAGGGTCAAAGAAGCATAATAAGCTAAATGGTCAGAATGCTACGAGTTAAACAGACTTGTAAATGTGCAAAGCGGATAACCAAGCGCCTGTGCTTATTTAAGATGCGTCCAGTGAAGCAAATCAAGCGTCTTCTCAGAATACTGAACATTATGATGGGTGGAGAAGTAATTTTGAATGAGGTATTAAGATATTCAACGTCCAAGCTTGACCAGAAAATGAGGTATCCTTTTCAATATAGCTCTGAAGCATCAAGTACTGTAATATAAGAATATAAAGCTTCAACAACTCTAATAGAAGAAAGAGAAAAAAAGCGTGAATAAAGACAAAAGTAAAAATGCAGCAACAGCAAAAACACTGAAGATTGAAGACAACCGTCTGCTGCCGATAATCAACCGTCTGAAACGTCTTATTTTTGGGTACGTTTATCCTAATGAAGTGATATTGGTTTTGTTAGAAAGATAAGAGAAATACATACATGTTTCGTGAAGAAGCCGAGATCTGTATCAATCTCTATCGAAGTGAAATTCCTTGTTCAAGCTTGAGATATGATACTGTTCGTGGCAATCAGAACATGCAACCGTCTGCTGACAATTTTTGGATCTTTGCGTGTTCAAAAGTATCGATCTTGGTGTCGTTAGAAGGCTCAAAGAAATTTCTGCAGCTCTCGTGAAGAGGTCAAGAACGAAATCGATCTCTATCTTTGTCAAAATGCATCCGTAAGTTGGTGACGTGATGTCGTTCCTGACTGTCATAGCTTTGTAGCGTCTGATGGCCATATATTGAGCTGATGGTGTTCGAATTGGATGGAATCAGTGTCTCATTAAAGCTAATATCCGTATAAACAAGTTTCATGAAGACATCGAATCCTAATTCGGCGAGTAACAGGGTCAAAGAAGCATAATATGCTAAATGGTCAGAATGCTACGAGTTAAACAGACTTGTGGATGTGCAAAGCGGATAACCAAGCACCTTAGCTCTTTTAAGAATCGTCCAGTGAAGCAAAACAAGCGTCTACTTAGAATACCGAGCATTATGATGGGTGGAGAAGTAATTTTGAATGAAGTATTAAGATATTCAACGTCCAAGCTTGACCAGAAAATGAGGTACCCTTTTCAATAAAGTTCTGAAACATCAAGCACTGTAATAGAAGCGATCTTGGTTTTGTTAGAAAGATAAGAGAAATACATAGATGTTTCCTGAATAAGTCGAGATCTGTATCAATCTCTATCGGAGTGAAATTCCTTCTTCATGCTTGAGACGTGATACTGTTCGTGGCAATCAGAACATGCAACCATCTGCTGACTGTAACACCCCTAGATTTCTAAACAGGATAGAAGCATGTATCCATGATCTCCTTCTTTCCAAGAAGCTCTTACTTGGTTGGCAGTTAAAAATCCAGAAATCTCAGGGTCAGGAAAAACTCGGGTTCTATGTGCACAGTCTAAAAGGATATGGTTTGAAAATAACCAATCCATGCCTAGGATCACATCCAATTGAGTCAAAGGCAAACATATAAAGTCAACAAGGAAGTTCCTATCATGAACAATAATAGGACAGTTCAAACATACTGTATTGACAGTAACAGGTTTGGCAGTTGGAGTAGTGACAATCAAATCAAAAGACAACGGAGAAACAGGCAAGTCCAAACGCCTCACACAGTCCAAAGAGATAAACGAATGCATAGCACCCGAATCAAATAGTATAGTTAGGAGATTACCGGCTATGATGCAACTACCTTGTATGAGGTCATCAGATTTGGAGGCATCAGCGCCAGTCATGGCATAAACCCTTCCCCTCGCTGTGGGTCTAGCAGTTCGAACATTGTTGACAGTCGGCATGGTTTTTGGTGTAGGGCACTCCCTCATGAAATGTCCTATCTTCCCGCATCGGAAACATAGAACTCCTTCCAGCTCGCAGTTGTTAGCTTGATGTTCGTGTTTCCCATATTTGCAACATCTCCGGATTTGGCTTTGGTTCTGGTTGTTTCCGCTCCCTCCACTGTAAGTAGAAGCGACAGAACGATAAGGTTGCTGTTTCTGACCATTCCCTTGAGGTCAGGAATATGGCTTCGTCTGGGACTTCTTCCCTTTCTGGTTTTGGTACTGGTTTGGGTTCCTGGACCTAGACGGCCCTCCTGCAGTACTCTTGTGCTCCCTTCCTTGTCCGAAGGTATGGATCTCCAGTGGTAACAGTGACTCCTTGATCCCGAAGCGCAAACCTCCTTCAAATCTCTCGCACTTCCAGTCCCCATGAAACTGCGGTGGATTAAGAGCAGCAAGATCAGCTCTTTGTTGGTTCTGTTGACTCTGTTGAGCCATCGTAGCTGTCTGTTCAACAACAGCAGCCGCCATACCAACCATTGCATGGATAGATCGATTGATGTTGTTGTCATCAACATTGTTGTCAGCAGTGCCGCAACCTCCACCACGACCACCTCTAAGATTCATGTTTCCCTCACAAGGCAGACCAATCATACCTTAATTAACAATGTTCTAGTGTGTCAACACAAATTGCTTCAACAGAGAAACAATTCAAACAAGGTTCACAGAGATCACACAACATAAACATAACAGACTCACTTCCCAAGGATTCCCGAAAGACTCGACCAGCTCTGATACCACTAATGTAACACCCCCCTCGCGGGTGCTACATACTCGGACTCTAATGCGGAAATAAATCAAGAAAATAAAAAGTTGGTTGCTTTCGGAAAATACTTTAATTAAGTAGCTACGTTCGAAAACGCGGTTCTAAAAAATTTTCTGCATGCATAGGCAATACAAACTCAAGATAAAGGAATAAGCTCCTCACCGCACATCAGTATTCACTGTTCACTGTTCACAAAACATAAACAAAACATGAAACCTGGTCTAATATATAGCATATTATAGACTTAGAAATAATTTCAACATATGTGCAGTCGTATAATATAAGACTGCTCAAAATAAAAGACTCCTAAGCTGGTCGACTAAAAGTAGCCATTGGGGTACAACCCAACGTCAACTTCATCAGAACGCTCCGTCATCCGAGTCCTCACGTCTCCGCGGGGACCTATGAACAACATCTGTACATGTGTTCCAAAAACACAATAGGGTGTCCAACATGTACAGGCAAAGGTGAGATACTCATATAATAAGTTTATCATGATAGCCGCATAGGCAACAAATAGCATAAATACAGTTATATGAACAGTTATTTATATAATACAGTACAACATCTCAAACACAGTCATAAATTATAATAATGCATGAGACTTCAATATCATCTTTCTAATTCATGTACTCCGGAGATTCCTACTACCCAACATCGAGCGATACGCCGTAGTAACACCCGTAACACAATTGTTCTCATGAGTCGGCCTCTCTATTTAGGTTCGAACAACAATTGTTCCAGGGTTCCACGTCATAACCATATCCTGAATAGTCCAGTCCCTGATCGAGTTCATTCGTGTTTGGCAGCCGATACCACGGCACGGGGATGCAACGCCACCGGCCACTTGTGGATTCTCGAACACAGAATGCCCCTACAGACGTAGTGGTCTTAACCGGTTCCATTCTCAACTACTAGAGTTGTAGCTCGGTTTCAAATGGCACGTCTGCCGGTTCATGCATGTACAAAGAAAGTTTTCTGTTTTCTTTGCGTTCATTCTTTCAAATGTCGAGACATAAAGTCCACGACTCATTTCAAAAAGGCATTAAGCCCACTCAAATCAAAAACACAGGACACGAAGTCCGAGTGCTCAATCCACATTTATTCTTTCAAATGTCGAGACATAAAGTCCGCGACTCGTTTCAAAAAGGCATTAAGCCCACTCAAATCAAAAACACAGGACACAAAGTCCGAGTGCTCAATCCAAAAAACACTAGCCCCGACGTCTCGGCCACTAGGTTTGGGTTCATCTCAAAGGTTCATCATTTTTCTTTTCGGTCAAACTTTCTCAAAACAACTTTGGAAAACAAAATACGCTCTTGTTTTCTTGAAATAAAACATTTCCACATTTTCCGGAAAAAAACACCTTTCTTGAAAACAAAATCATTTTCTAAGGTTTCACACCCTTTTTAAACACTTTACAGAATAAAACACATTTTGCACGACTTTTCACAAAATCACTTTTTAAAGGAACATACTTTTCAAAAGAACATACATTTCAAAAGAATTTCTCAAAAGAACATACATTTCAAAAGAACATACTTTTCAAAAGAACATACTTTTCCAAAGAACATACATTTCAAAAGAACATAGTTTTCAAAAGAACATACTTTTCCAAAAGAACGTACTTTTCAAAAGAACATACATTTCAAAAGGGAACTTAACTTTTCTTGAAAAGCAACACGTTTTCCAAAAGCCACTTTTAAATTTCAAAACGCGTTTTTCAAAACTTTGTTTTCGATTCCGAGTCTTTTAACAATTATCGAGACATAGCCAGTCCTATGCTCATCCAGGATATATATATATATATATATATATATATATATATATATATATATATATCAACAGTTCAATATCACAATAAGATATCATCCAAGGCATCCATGCCACAGTTATATCAAATAACCAACTATGCACAACACTTAACATCCAATCAATCCAGGATATAAGTAAACATATAAATCAAGTCTTAATTCAATCATAACACACTAATCAATCATATGCCATGAGGCTACCAAACTCAAAATGAACTACCTCCCTTTACCTCACAAAGGTGTTCACTCCAAACTAGATCGGTTCTCGGTTCCGGCTCCGGTTCCGTTCGCGTCGCCTAAAACAATCAAACACAATTCAATTCAAATAACAAAGCAACATCAATCAAAACATAAGTTTTCTTCCCCAAGAAGGTATAGGGTTCAGCCATGAAAGGATAAAAAGGCTAGGGATCTCAAGAGGAGAAATAGGTTAGGAGCTTTGGTTGATGTTTTGCTCTTGGGTTTCGGGTTCAAAGACATCAAGTAAGCTAGAACAAGTGTTGTATAGCCAAAAATTGCAACAAAACCCATCCTTTCATCATGATTAGGATTCGGACCTCCCATGGAAGAATAGGGAGAAAATTTATTTTGGGTTCATGATTCTAGATACTCAAAGTACACATCATGATAGGTTCATAGAAATTGGTTTCATGATCATAGGATTTTTCTACAATTTTCTACGGATTTTCAAAGTTCTAGATCTAAACTTGGATCTTCATGAATCAAATGAATCAAGAGATGAAATAGAGAGATTGAGAGAGTTAAGATGAGGATCATACCTCCTAGGATCAAAGATTAGTGAAGAAGAAACAAGTTTTCACTCAAAAACTTCAACTTTTGAAGATCAAACTAAGGTTTTTGTGAAGAACTTTTGATGAACACTCAAGAACTCATGAAGAACATGAAGAACAAGTGAGAGAAGATGAAGAACAAGAGAGAGAAGAGAGAGAAAGAGAGCTGGCCGAAATGGCCAAGAGAGAGAAAGAGAGAAATATATATATTGATGTCATGGCAAACTTGTAAATAACCAAAAGGGTAATTTGGTAATTCCTTCGAAGACTAGGGGCATTTTGGTCATTTCCCTTATAAATATCTAGATATTTCTAGAAAGGTAATGATGACATGGTGAGTCACAGGGTCAGAATGGTTATTCCATAAATTCTCAAGGGCAAAACGGTCTTTTCATTCAAGGGCAAATGGTAATTATGAAAAGGGTCAAGGGCATTTTAGTCATTTTATGTCCAGATATTTTCTAAACGTAATCATTACACTGATGAGTCACTGATGAGTCATAGCACACCATGTGACTTCAATCTTATCCTTAGCGGTTCACTGAAATCTCGTATTCAGCTCCGTTCTTCACCCAATTTAGGTTTTCGCCCAAGAAAGTCGTATGACGACTTTTATTTTGAATATTTTCAAAATAACCAATATTGTTGGAAATAAAATATAAAACCTAACTGTTTCGTTCACAAGTCGAAATTAGTTCTTGATAGTAGAAAAAGATTATTATCCGTGAAAAACGCAGACCGGGCTCCGTTTGAGCTTTCGCCCGAAACTTAACCATGGCTTCCTATGGTTGTGTAGGACATTCCTATCTGGTCAGAATATTTTATTGCCATTTCTAAGGCCTCGAATAAAATATAAGTTCATAATTACTGAATAATTAGGAAAACTCGAAAATCGGGGTGTTACATTACTACCCCTCTAAAAAAAATTTCGTCCTCGAAATTTCGCGACTCAAAACTTGACAGGGTCCCCTTGATCCCCAGGTTCCACATCTCATCCACCACACCATACTTTAACAGAACGCCTAACTCTTCTCGTCTATCTTGCTGACTGGGTGTTCGTAGTTAGAGTAGTACACTTACTCCCAACTAATCCTTCAAAGATCAAAACATCTTCTTGCTCGTCCACTTGAGTTTAGGGCAAACAGTTGGATTTGGTCACTACTGGGCCCTCGAAGATTAAGGAAGAAATCTTCCGACAGAAGAAATTTTCTTGGTCTTACTCTCACAGGAAAGTATATAGAAGGATTTTATCCCTCGGAAACGAGTACAAGAATATCCAGTATGTAAAAAGATTCTTTAGTAGGTTCGTGAGTGTAAAAATGCATAGCTAATACATGTTTACAACCATGACTCTAATAAAGTCCCTTCTTTCATAAGAATTCTCCAACAAATCAGGGAATCGAAAGGTAAACAGTCTGGCAAAAGTTTCAGACTGGATCACAGTTACCAATAGTAAAAGTGATTCGACTAAGTTTCATCAAGAAACTTTCAGTATCAGGAATTTGTCTGTGTTACAACTCAAGGAATAGTCCTAACAAATCTTTCGATAAAACGACATGAAAAAGTTTAGGCCAAAGGTTACTTTTAAACCCATCCACTCAAATTTCTAATACGCAGGAGTGTGAGTACAAAGGTTCATCCAGAATCATTTCCCTCATCTCCGGGTTGCTCTGTACACAAACTCGTCCATTGTATCTCAAGATATCATCAGTTCCCAAACTGAACTTTGCAGCTTTCTCTTGTCCCAGTAACTCCTTTTTCTCTTGGAGGTACTCATCAGTTGCTTGTTGTCCACGGACTGTCTCCATCAGTCCACTAGATACCTTAATCATTCCCAAACAAATCCTCTCGTGGTTCACTTCCACAGCCAGATCGAGATCACGGAACTGTTCTATCAATCCTAGCTCTTTAACCATCATTGCAAAGATATGCAGGGTCTTCCGACTCAGAACGTCTGCAACGACATTTGCTTTTCCAGGGTGGTATAGCAAGGTGAAGTCGTAGTCCTTAAGAAACTCCGTCCAACGTCTCTGCCTCA
The DNA here is from genome assembly GCA_039655645.1 of Ammopiptanthus mongolicus. Taxonomy (NCBI): domain Eukaryota; kingdom Viridiplantae; phylum Streptophyta; class Magnoliopsida; order Fabales; family Fabaceae; genus Ammopiptanthus; species Ammopiptanthus mongolicus. The sequence continues at coordinate 59,908,213 of CM077346.1, read as the reverse complement.
TGTTAAGTTCCTTCTGATCGAACAGGTACTTCAAACTTTTGTGGTCGCTGAAGACATCAGACTTTGATCCATACAAGTAGTGTCTCCAGATCTTCAGATCAAAAATCGCAGCAGCTAGCTCAAGGTCGTGCGTCGGGTAATTCCTCTCATGAGTCATCAACTGGCTTGAAGCATACGCTATAACCTTCCGATGTTGCATAAGCACACATCCTAATCCTTGATGCGAAGCATCACAGTGCACTTCATATGGTTCGTCTGGCTTAGGTAGTACTAACACTGGTGAGGTTGTCAAACGTTCCTTCATCGTCTGAAAACTTTCCTCACATTTGTCAGTCCACGTAAACGGTTGGTCCTTCTTTGTTAGTTGAGTCAACGATGCAACAATCTTCGAAAATCCTTCGATGAACCTTCTGTAGTGACTAGCTAGTCCAACGAAACTGCGGATTTCTGTCACAGTCTTGGGTCTCTCCCATAAAAGTACTGCTTCTACTTTTGTAGGATCGACGACAATTCCTGCCTTCGAAATCACGTGTCCTAAGAATTTGACTTCATTCAGCCAAAACTCGCACTTGGGTAGCTTTGCGTACAACTTTTCCTTGTGAAGGATTTGCAAAACTTGACGTAGATGTTCCTCATGCTCCTCGGAACTTTTCGAGTAGATGAGAATATCGTCGATAAACACGACAACGAATTGATCCAGATACGGACGAAAAATCTGGTTCATGTAGTCCATGAAGATAGCAGGTGCGTTCGTCACTCTGAAAGGCATCACGAGGTACTCATAGTGACCACAACGAGTCCTGAAAGCAGTCTTAGGTACGTCCTCGTTCTTTACTCCGATCTGGTGATAACCGGATCTCAGATCAATCTTTGAAAAGACAGAGGCTCCCTGAAGTTGATCCATTAAGTCATCTATGCGGGGTCGAGGATACTTGTTCTTGATCGTAATCTTGTTCAGTTGACGGTAACCCGCACAGAGTCTAGAACTCCCGTCTTTCTTCTTCACCAACAACACTGGTGCTCCCCACGGGGACACACTTGGCCTCACAAACCGTTTAGACATCAGATCCTCTAGTTGAGTCTTCAGCTCGGCTAACTCCTAGTTCAGTCTTCAGCTCGGCTAACTCCGTAGGTGACATCCTATAAGGGGCTATAGAGATCGGACCGAAACTTGGAACTAAGTCGATCACAAACTCGATGTCCCTCACAGGTGGCAAACCTGGTACGTCCTCTGGAAAAACTTCCAGAAAATCTTTCACAACCAGCACATCGCTCAAGACAGCGTCCCTCTTGATTTCTAAACAGGATAGAAGCATGTATCCATGATCTCCTTCTTTCCAAGAAGCTCTTACTTGATTGGCAGTTAAAAATCCAGAAATCTCAGGGTCAGGAAAAACTAGGGTTCTATGTGCACAGTCTAAAAGGATATGGTTTGAAAATAACCAATCCATGCCTAGGATCACATCCAATTGAGTCAAAGGCAAACATATTAAGTCAACAAGGAAGTTCCTATCATGAACAATAATAGGACAGTTCAAACATACTGTATTGACAGTAACAGGTTTGGCAGTTGGAGTAGTGACAATCAAATCAAAAGACAACGGAGAAACAGGCAAGTCCAAACGCCTCACACAGTCCAAAGAGATAAACGAATGCATAGCACCCGAATCAAATAGTATAGTTAGGAGATTACCGGCTATGATGCAACTACCTTGTATGAGGTCATCAGATTTGGAGGCATCAGCGCCAGTCATGGTATAAACCCTTCCCCTCGCTGTGGGTCTAGCAGTTCGAACATTGTTGACAGTCGGCTTGGTTTTTGGTGTAGGGCACTCCCTCATGAAATGTCCTATCTTCCCGCATCGGACACATAGAACTCCTTCCAGCTCGCAGTTGTTAGCTTGATGTTCGTGTTTCCCATATTTGCAACATCTCCGGATTTGGCTTTAGTTCTGGTTGTTTCCACTCCCTCCACTGTAAGTAGAAGCGACAGAACGATAAGGTTGCTGTTTCTGACCATTCCCTTGAGGTCGAGAATATGGCTTCGTCTGGGACTTCTTCCCTTTCTGGTTTTGGTACTGGTTTGGGTTCCTGGACCTAGACGACCCTCCTGCAGTACTCTTGTGCTCCCTTCCTTGTCCGAAGGTATGGATCTCCAGTGGTAACATTGACTCCTTGATCCCGAAGCGCAAACCTCCTTCAAATCTCTCGCACTTCCAGTCCCCATGAAACTGCGGTGGATTAAGAGCAGCAAGATCAGCTCTTTGTTGGTTCTGTTGACTCTGTTGAGCCATCGTAGCTGTCTGTTCAACAACAGCAGCCGCCATACCAACCATTGCCTGGATAGATCGATTGATGTTGTTGTCATCAACATTGTTGTCAGCAGTGCCGCAACCTCCACCACGACCACCTCTAAGATTCATGTTTCCCTCACAAGGCAGACCAATCATACCTTAATTAACAATGTTCTAGTGTGTCAACACAAATTGCTTCAACAGAGAAACAATTCAAACAAGGTTCATAGAGATCACACAACATAAACATAACAGACTCACTTCCCAAGGATTCTCGAAAGACTCGACCAGCTCTGATACCACTAATGTAACACCCCCCTCGCGGGTGCTACATACTCGGACTCTAATGCGGAAATAAATCAAGAAAATAAAAAGTTGGTTGCTTTCGGAAAATACTTTAATTAAGTAGCTATGTTCAAAAACGCGGTTCTAAAAAATTTTCTGCATGCATAGGCAATACAAACTCAAGATAAAGGAATAAGCTCCTCACAGCACATCAGTATTCATTGTTCACTGTTCATAAAACATAAACAAAACATGAAACCTGGTCTAATATATAGCATATTATAGACTTAGAAATAATTTCAACATATGTGCAGTCGTATAATATAAGACTGCTCAAAATAAAAGACTCCTAAGCTGGTCGACTAAAAGTAGCCATTGGGGTATAACCCAACGTCAACTTCATCAGAACGCTCCGTCATCCGAGTCCTCACGTCTCCGCGGGGACCTATGAACAACATCTGTACATGTGTTCCAAAAACACAACAGGGTGTCCAACATGTACAGGCAAAGGTGAGATACTCATATAATAAGTTTATCATGATAGCCGCATAGGCAACAAACAGCATAAATACAGTTATATGAACAGTTATTTATATAATACAGTACAACATCTCAAACACAGTCATAAATTATAATAATGCATGAGACTTCAATATCATCTTTCTAATTCATGTACTCCGGAGATTCCTTCTACCCAACATCGAGCGATACGCCGTACTAACACCCGTAACACAATTGTTCTCATGAGTCGGCCTCTCTATTTAGGTCCGAACAACAATTGTTCCAGGGTACCACGTCATAACCATATCCTGAATAGTCCAGTCCCTGATCGAGTTCATTCGTGTTTGGCAGCCGATACCACGGCACGGGGATGCAACGCCACCGGCCACTTGTGGATTCTCGAACACAGAATGCCCCTACAGACCTAGTGGTCTTAACCGGTTCCATTCTCAACTACTAGAGTTGTAGCTCGGTTTCAAATGGCACGTTTGCCGGTTCATGCATGTACAAAGAAAGTTTTCTGTTTTCTTTGCGTTCATTCTTTCAAATGTCGAGACATGAAGTCCACGACTCGTTTCAAAAAGGCATTAAGCCCACTCAAATCAAAAACACAGGACACGAAGTCTGAGTACTCAATCCACATTTATTCTTTCAAATGTCGAGACATAAAGTCCGCGACTCGTTTCAAAAAGGCATTAAGCCCACTCAAATCAAAAACACAGGACACAAAGTCCGAGTGCTCAATCCAAAAAACACTAGCCCCGACGTCTCGGCCACTAGGTTTGGGTTCATCTCAAAGGTTCATCATTTTTCTTTTCGGTCAAACTTTCTCAAAACAACTTTGGAAAACAAAATACGCTCTTGTTTTCTTGAAATAAAACATTTCCACATTTTCCGGAAAAAAACACCTTTCTTGAAAACAAAATTATTTTCTAAGGTTTCACGCCCATTTTAAACACTTTACAGAATAAAACACATTTTGCACGACTTTTCACAAAACCACTTTTTAAAGGAACATACTTTTCAAAAGAACATACATTTCAAAAGAATTTCTCAAAAGAACATACTTTTCAAAAGAACATACTTTTCCAAAGAACATACATTTCAAAAGAACATACATTTCAAAAGAACATACTTTTCAAAAGAACATACTTTTCCAAAAGAACATACTTTTCAAAAGAACATACATTTCAAAAGGGAACTTAACTTTTCTTGAAAAGCAACACGTTTTCCAAAAGCCACTTTTAAATTTCAAAATGCGTTTTTCAAAACTTTGTTTTCGATTCCGAGTCTTTTAACAATTATCGAGACATAGCCAGTCCTATGCTCATCCAGGATATATATATATATATATATATATATATATATATATATATATATATATATATATATATATCAACAGTTCAATATCACAATAAGATATCATCCAAGGCATCCATGCCACAGTTATATCAAATAACCAACTATGCACAACACTTAACATCCAATCAATCCAGGATATAAGTAAACATATAAATCAAGTCTTAATTCAATCATAACACACTAATCAATCATATGCCATGAGGCTACCAAACTCAAAATGAACTACCTCCCTTTACCTCACAAAGGTGTTCACTCCAAACTAGATCGGTTCTCGGTTCCGGCTCCGGTTCCGTTCGCGTCGCCTAAAGCAATCAAACACAATTCAATTCAAACAACAAAGCAACATCAATCAAAACATAAGTTTTCTTCCCCAAGAAGGTATAGGGTTCGGCCATGAAAGGATAAAAAGGCTAGGGATCTCAAGAGGAGAAATAGGTTAGGAGCTTTGGTTGATGTTTTGATCTTGGGTTTAGGGTTCAAAGACATCAAGTAAGCTAGAACAAGTGTTGTATAGCCAAAAATTGCAACAAAACCCATCCTTTCATCATGATTAGGATTCGGCCCTCCCATGGAAGAATAGGGAGAAAATTTATTTTGGGTTCATGATTCTAGATACTCAAAGTACACATCATGATAGGTTCATAGAAATTGGTTTCATGATCATAGGATTTTTCTACAATTTTCTATGGATTTTCAAAGTTCTAGATCTAAACTTGGATCTTCATGAATCAAATGATGAAATAGAGAGATTGAGAGAGTTAAGATGAGGATCATACCTCCTAGGATCAAAGATTAGTGAAGAAGAAACAAGTTTTCACTCAAAAACTTCAACTTTTGAAGATCAAACTAAGGTTTTTGTGAAGAACTTTTGATGAACACTCAAGAACTCATGAAGAACATGAAGAACAAGTGAGAGAAGATGAAGAACAAGAGAGAGAAGAGAGAGAAAGAGAGATGGCCGAAATGGCCAAGAGAGAGAAAGAGAGAAATATATATATTGATGTCATGGCAAACTTGTAAATAACCAAAAGGGTAATTTGGTAATTCCTTCGAAGACTAGGGGCATTTTGGTCATTTCCCTTATAAATATCTAGATATTTCTAGAAAGGTAATGATGACATGGTGAGTCACAGGGTCAGAATGGTTATTCCATAAATTCTCAAGGGCAAAACGGTCTTTTCATTCAAGGGCAAATGGTAATTATGAAAAGGGTCAAGGGCATTTTAGTCATTTTATGTCCAGATATTTTCTAAACGTAATCATTACATTGATGAGTCACTGATGAGTCATAGCACACCATGTGACTTCAATCTTATCCGTAGCGATTCACTGAAATCTCGTATTCAGCTCCGTTCTTCACCCGATTTAGGTTTTCGCCCAAGAAAGTCGTATGACGACTTTTATTTTGAATATTTTCAAAATAACCAATATTGTTGGAAATAAAATATAAAACCTAACTGTTTCGTTCACAAGTCAAAATTAGTTCTTGATAGTAGAAAAAGATTATTATCCGTGAAAAACGCAGACCGGGCTCCGTTTGAGCTTTCGCCCGAAACTTAACCATGGCTTCCTATGGTTGTGTAGGACATTCCAATCTGGTCAGAATATTTTATTGCCATTTCTAAGGCCTCGAATAAAATATAAGTTCATAATTACTGAATAATTAGGAAAACTCGAAAATCGGGATGTTACACTGACAATTTTTGGAGCTATGCGTGTTCAAAAATATCGATATTGGTATCGTTGGAAGGCTCAAAGAAATATCTGCAGCGCTCGTGAAGAGGTCAAGAACGAAATCGATCTCTATCCTTGTCAAAATGCATCCGAAGTTGGTGACGTGATGCCATTCCTGACTGTCATACCTTTGTACGTCTGATGGCCATATATTGAGCTGATGGTGTTAGAATTGGATGAAACCGGTGTGTCATTAAATCTAATATCCATGTAAATAAGTTTCAGGAAGACATCGATTCCTAAGTCGGCCAGTAACAGGGTCAAAGAAGTATAATACGTTAAATGGTCAGAATGCTACGAGTTAAACAGACTTGTGAATCTGCAAAGCGGATAACCAAGTGCCTTAGCTCATTTAAGATGTGTCCAGGGAAGTAAATCAAGCGTCTTCTCAAAATACAGAACATTATGATGGGTGGAGAAGTAATTTTTAGTGAAGTATTAAGATATTCAACGCCCAAGCTTGACCAGAAAATGAGGTACCCTTTTCAATAAAGCTCTGAAGCATCAAGTACTGTAATATAAGAATATAAAGCTTCAACAACTCTAATAGAAGAAAGTGAAAAAAAGCGTGAATAAAGACAAAAGTAAAAATGCGGCAACAGCAAAAACACTGAAGATTGAAGCCAACCGTCTGCTGCCGATAATCAAGCGTCCGAAACGTCGTATTTTTAGTTACGCTCGTCCTAATGAAATGATCTTGGTTTTTTTAGAAAGATAAGAGAAATACCTACCTATGTCCTGATGAAGTCGAGATCTGAATCAATCTCTATCTGAATGAAATTCCTTCTTCAAGCTTGAGATGTGATACTATTCATGGCAATCAGAACATGCAACCGTCTGCTGACAATTTCTGGAGCTTTGCATGTTCAAAAGTATTGATCTTGGTATCGTTGGAAGGCTCAAAGAAATATCTGCAGCTCTCGTGAAGAGGTCAAGAATGAAATCGATCTCTATCTTCGTCAAAATGCATCCGAAAGTTGGTGACGTGATGCCGTTCCTGACTGTCATACCTTTGTAGCGTCTGATGGCCATATATTGAGCTGATGGTGCTCGAATTGGATGAAACCGGTGTGTCATTGAAGCAAATATCCATGGAAACTAGTTTCAGGAAGACATCGATTCCTAATTCGGCCAGTAACGGGGTCAAAGAAGCATAATACGCTAAAGGGCCAGAATGCTACGAGTTAAACAGACTTGTGAATGTGCAAAGCGGATAACCAAGCACCTTAGCTCATTTAAGAATCGTCCAGTGAAGCTAATCAAGCATCTACTCAGAATACCGAACATTATGATGGGTGGAGAAGTAATTTTGAATGAAGTATTAAGATATTCAACGTCCAAGCTTGATCAGAAAATGTGGTACCCTTTTCAATAAAGTTATGAAGCTTCAAGTACAGTAATATACGAATGTAAAAGCTTCATCAACTCTAATATAAGAAAGAGAATAAAGCGTGAATAAAGACAAAAGTATAAATGCGGCAACAGCAAAAACACTGAAGATTGAAGTCAAGCGTCTGCTGCCAATAATCAAGCGTCCGAAACGTCGTATTTTTAGGTACGCTCGTCCTAATGAAGTGGTCTTGGTTTTTTTATAAAGATAAGAGAAATACCTACCTGTATCCTGATGAAGTCGAGATCTGAGTCAATCTCTATCTGAATGAAATTCCTTCTTCAAGCTTGAGATGTGATACTATTCATGGCAATCAGAACATGCAACCGTCTGCTGACAATTTCTGGAGCTTTGCATGTTCAAAAGTATTGATCTTGGTATCGTTGGAAGGCTCAAAGAAATATCTGCAGCTCTCGTGAAGAGGTCAAGAACGAAATCGATCTCTATCTTTGTCAAAATGCATCCGTAAGTTGGTGACGTGATGCCGTTCCTGACTGTCATACCTTTGTAGCATCTGATGGCCATATATTGAGCTGATGGTGTTCGAATTGGATGAAACCGGTGTGTCATTAAAGCTAATATCCATGTAAACAAGTTTCAGGAAGACATCGATTCCTAATTCGGCCAGTAACCGGGTCAAAGAAGCATAATACGCTAAATGGTCAGAATGCTAGGAGTTAAACAGACTTGTGAATGTGCAAAGCGGATAACCAAGTGCCTCACACTAGTACAGAAAGCACTTTTTACATCGGTTAAAAAATACTTTTAACATCGGTTATAATGGCGACGTTAATTAAAGGGATGTTAAAAGTGTGACTTTTAACATCGGTTGTGAACCGATGTTAAAAGTTTAATTTTAACATCGGTTAATAAAAAATCGGATGTTAAAAGTAAACTTTAAACATCGGTTATATAACACCCGATGTTAAAAGTGTGGTCTCAGTCAGAGATGTGCTCTGTTCAGTACACTTTTAACATCCATTGTATCTGAAACCGATGTTAAAAGTACTTATAACATCGGTTTTAGGAACACACGATGTTAAAAGTTTACGTTTAACATCGGTTATTAGAACAACCGATGTTAAAATTAAATTTTTTTTTTTTTTAAATGGTCTGTTACATTTATGGTTCTTTCCCACCCTGCATATCGATCAGGATATCATCCACAATTCAGTACGCAACATAATGCCAGAAACAGATTCAAACATGTAATTAACTCATATAGATTGTTGTTCCGGAATTACAATATATATTACAGTACTAGTTACACAAGTCCAGAATAATTAAACTATATTATAATGACATTACATATATACAGTGTTATAAGTGCAATAACCTAAAGTCCAAAATGTGTCACATGCAATACATACAAGTGCAAAAATCATATACAATCTACATTATGCTGCCTAGTATACTCATAAAAGAAATTAGCAAAACGATCCCTCAGGTCTTTCATCTCTTCTTTATCAAGTGGAGTTTGATTGTCAAAAGCCTGCACAAGTTTAAATAAACTCAACATTAAATCATCAACCAAAACAAAATATAATTTAACTTGTGCAAAACTTTATATTTATTACCTGTTGCCATCCGTCAATAATAGTGGCGGACACCACGTTCAACATATGTTTCATCACGTAGTATCCACACTCCCAGCCGCTAGCTTGTCTACGAGACTACAAGACAATATGAAATTGAATATCAAGTACAGTACTAATATAATAATAATTACTGTTGTAATTTTTTTGTAAGAAATAATAAACTACTTACGAGTGGGATAATCCATTCAGGCTTTCTTTTTGACTTGGATGGCCTACTTTTGCCATCTGCACAAGCCATGCTACTTGCAACCATAGCTCTATGATTAAAAATAATAATGTCAATTATGTTCATGTAATAAAGCAAAAGCAATTTGAATTACAAATTAAATTAAAGCTTACATGTCAATCGCATCCTTCAATTCAGATGTCGGACTATAGTGCAACGAGCATAAGAAGATGACACGATGCTGGCTAGGATGAAGTATGAGCAACTGCCAATGACCACTCCTAAGTATTGGTGCTAGATAAATATCTTTCTTTGTTTGACCAAGTAGCTTCAGGATGTATGTCTTCATCGCATCCCCATTAGTGCAATAATTTCCCTGAATTACGCTTGGGTCTAAGAATCCATACGTATTCTGGTTGCCTCTTTCCATACATAAGCGATGAAGATACGTAAGATATTAGAATAAAATAATGTTAAATACCTAAGACATTGAAATAAATTATAGAATTAAAATACCTAAGATGCATGTCAACAGTGTACTTACGTGCACCACATACTCAGAACGGTATTGGCTAGCCAATTACCCGGCAGACATATGTCACCTATATCCTTCCCAGAGAAAAAAAGGCTGGCAAGTCGCAAGCGCCTTCGTGTTCCAAGGGAATAGAATACTCTTTATCCGGCGCATCCGCAGCAACTGCGGCCAAATGAGCTACATTCGATCTTAGCTTTTTATCAATGTTCTAAGCAACAAAGATAAGGCATTAGTTAAGTAATGTCATTTGTAAATAAATAAGACATAAGTAATTAAATGATTAATATGAAATTAATATGCATACCTGGGATAAAGGCATCTCAACTGGCTTATGTGCATCCTCACAGCTCCCAACGGTGCTCACATGCTGAGAAGGTTGGCTCATTGGGCTTGGTTGGGAAATTGTAACCCCCCTAGATGACATCTCCTTTATGAATGATTCCATAAGCTCCGGAAACATCTCTCTTTTAAGCTCCTCCTTAATGCTTTCCAGCTCATGGCTGCTGATTCGGCTTCCAACATGGACTCGTCGTCCGTGATATTGCCGAATGCCCACTAGCCCTCCAACACCCTTTACAAAGCCAGGGTGGTCATCTTTACCTAGGGCAGTGCTCAGGATATCCCTACATCCATGTTGAACGAATGATCCTTGCGAGCTTTGTTCCACCAGCGATGTCTGCAAGGGGGAAATTCACAAAATATGTGTAAGATAGTGTTTACTTAACTGTATTAATTACAAGTAGAAGTAATCTATTAATTACTTACAATCTTTTCAGCGACAATGCGTGTGGGCTCGACTTTAAAAGCTCCTGATTTTGTCTTTCGGGCTTCCATCCATGTTTCATGGCGTTCGGGTGGAGATGGAGGATTAACAACTATTTCTCCATTGGCTTCGGCTTCTCCATCAGCTCCACCTTCTTCTTGCTTCTTTTTGGCCTCTTATTGCTTCTTTTTCATCTTCTCATTCATAATTTTCTGCCGAACCATACGATAGCCACCACGAGACATATGGTGTGGGTGTACATTGTTTTTCTGAATTTCCTTGGCCTTTTTCCTTTTCTCCTGTTACAAATAACACGTACTCAATTCAATTAAATAAATAAATTAGATAGGCCTATTATAAAAAATATAACGGGAAACTAACCAGAAAGGCAGGGTCTTGTTGGCTCACAACAAACCTATCCCACGTCTCCATATCAATGAAAGAGTATGTGTCAAGTGGAGATTTGTCGTCTTTCTTCTCAAAAATATATCTATTGCCCAAATAGGTCTTGAACCCCGTCCACCGCTTCGCGGCAAAAGAAAGCCATTTCTTCTTACATTCAGGAGTATTCGGGACATCAAAGGTCAACTATAGTACAAAACAAAATGGAGGAAATATATTAGAGTATGATAATAATATAAGTAAATACAATTTAGATACAAATAGAGAGGATAAAAGTAAAATACCAAGATTGAAGACCAAATTTGATCCTTCACCATACTCGGTACCTGAGCCCATTCCTCAATCAGAATGCTAACCTTGTTTCGAGCTTCCAGGGCAAAACTGGTGAATTTGTCAGCATTCGGCCCTATGGCCCCCCATATGTATCAAACTCAACCGGAAGCCTCTGATCACCGCAACGACTCAGGGCCAACGATCGTAACTTTGTGGCTGCTCTACCCCTTTTTTTGGGGCGTGCACCACCTGACCCGCTATGTGAAGGAGAAGGAGGAATGCCTGCTGGATCAATCATGTATGCCTATTTAGACAAAAAGTAATAAATTAGGTCAGTATATAAGAATGGATAAATAAAAAAAAATCTACTATAACATGGATAAAAAAGCCTACTTTAACATGGATAAATAAAAATAAGTCTAACTTAACATGGAGAAATAAAAATAAGTCTACTTTAACATGGATAAATAAAAAAAGAATACTTTAATTTAAACATAGCTTACACTATGGTCAAGTTTAGATCAATATCCCTTCATGATGATCATCATGAGTGGCAAGTACATCATCCACTACATTTTCCTCGACGAAAATAGGCATCTGTGTTGAGAAAGAAGGAGTTTCTGGAATATCAAGAGTTGAATCTTGATTTTCATGGATACCATTATGCATGCTTTTTCCTTGAAGAACAACTGACCACCTTTTGTTAGAAGGATCATTGATATAAAACACTTGTTTTGCTTGTGAAGCCATGATGAAAGGTTCTTCCGTGTGACCTACTTTGTCAAGGTCTACCAATGTAAATCCTAATTCTTCAGTTTGTACACCACTGTTACTGTCAGCTCACTTACACTTAAAAACAGGCACTTGAAATTTAGTGTAATCGACCTCCCAAATCTCTTCAATGACTCCAAAGTAAGATTTTGATGCCATAATGGGATTTGTATCTTTTGAACTAGAGAAGTGCATCGACTCAGATACGATCATAACCCCACTGTTTTGCATGGTACTTTTGTCATCTTGGGACTTTGTATAGAAGGAAAACATATTGATATCATATCCACTCCAACATATGACTTCAAGACGTGGCCCCTGTGCTAGCCATTGTAATGTATCGGAAGCAGTATGATCATTTGTAATTTTTTCTTTAAACCAGGCTATGAAAGTCTTGTTATGATGGTTCAACAACCATTTTTCATTCCTTCTAGGGTTTTCTTCCTTGACCTCTTGTTTGTGAGCACATAAGTAAGGTGCAACCTCATCAGTGTTATTCAAAATGTGCAAATGGGCTTGAAACACTTCCTCCCGAGCCTTGCTATTAACCTTTATACCTCGTGTACCCTTACCGGCACATCTTCCCTCATGACGAGGCTTAGGAATCCCTATAGCCTCCACTTCTGAAAGGTAGTCTTGACAAAACTCAATAGCTTCTTCTGCAACGTACCTTTGAACAATAGATGCTTCAGGACGATGTGGATTCTTCACATACCCTTTCAAGATCTTCATGTATCGCTCAACTGGGTACATCCACCTTAAATAAACGGGACCACATAATCTAATCTCCCTCACTAGATGAACAATTAAGTGGACCATGATGTCAAAAAATGAAGGAGGAAAATACATCTCCAATTGGCATAAGATTATAGCAGCCTCATCTTCCAACTCATCCAACTTCTGGGGGTCAATGACTTTGCTACATATAGCATTGAAGAATGAGCACAACCTAGTTATGACATGTCTAACATTTTTTGGAGCAATAGCACGAATAGCCACTGGTAGTAGTTGTTGCATCAAGACGTGGCAATCATGAGACTTTAAGCCAACCAATTTTAGATCATTTGAGACAAGTCTCTTGACATTTGAAGAGTAACCCTGTGGCACTTTGACGCCCCGTAGACACTCACAAAAACTTGTTCTCTCTTTTTTTGACAAGGTATGACATGCTGGAGCCAAATATGTCCGCTTACCATCCTTTGGTTGTGGAGCTAACTGCTCTCGTATACCCATCGCAACCAGATCTAGACGAGCATTCACACCGTCCTTTGTCTTACCCTGAATGTTGAGAAGCATTCCAATTAGACTATCACATACATTTTTCTCCACATGCATGACATCAATACAATGTCTAACATCAAGTTTGCACCAGTATGGAAGATCAAAGAAGATCGACCTCTTCTTCCATATGTTTTTCTCAATAGCCTTCTTTTGAGCCTTTCCGAACATAACATTAATGTCCTTCATCCTTTGATAAACTTTCTCTCCATTAAAGGCCATCGGAGCAATTCCATTCTCTTGGAATCCATTGAAAGCTTTTTTCAGTCTACGATATGGGTGATCACGTCTGAGAAATCTCCGATGCCCAAGGTAAACTGTCTTCCTTCAATGTTGCAATTGTGTGAAACATGTGCCTTCTTCACATATTGGGCATGCTTTATGCCCCTTAACACTATACTCGGACAAGTTCCCGTATGCTGGAAAGTCATTGATGGTGCTAAATAACATGGCACGCATCTTGAAAGTCTCTTTGTAATGGCCATGAAACACATCAATGCCTTCCACCCACAGCCTTCTCAAGTCTTCAATCAAGGGACTTAGATAAACAACTAAGTCATTTCCTGGTTGTTTTGGGCCCGAAATCATCATAGATAACATCATGTATTTGCGCTTCATGCACAACCAAGGAGGTAGATTGTAAATTACGAGGAGAATAGGCCACGAACTATGGATACTACTTAAGGTACCATACGGATTCATTCCATCCGTAGCAAGTCCAAGCCTAAGGTTTCTTGGCTCATTTCCGAAATTCGGAAACAAACTATCAATTCTCTCCCATTGCACAGAATCAGCCGGATGGCGAAGCATTCCATCACGTTTCCTCTCATATGCATGCTATCTAATGTTCTTTGCGTCATTTACATTAGCGAACAATCGCTTGAACCTTGGAATTATTGGAGGATACCACAACACCTTTGCAGGAGGACCCTTTGTGATCACATCACAACTAGAATCACCATCCTTCACTTTGTACTGCGATACCCCACACTTGGGGCAGTCGTGCATCCCTTCATACACACCCCTGTATAGTATGCAATCATTAGGACATGCATGTATCTTCTTATACTCCATACCCATCGGACAGAGTATCTTCTTTGCCTCATAGTTACGATCTGGCAGTGTGTTGCCTTCTCGAAGCATGTTGTTCAACAACTCAAGCAATTCGGTGAAGCTTTTATCATTCCACCCATTTCTCGCCTTCACACTGAACAATTTTAAGACCGCCGACAACCTTGTATAAGTAGTGCACCCCTGATACAAAGGCGTATCCGCATCACTGCATAAAGTATCATACACACGTGCTCGCTGAAATGATTCTTGTCCAATGTCACGGATCATGTCCTCTAGTCGATCGTCCTCCATATCTACATCAACTTCTTCACTTTGGGACACACTTGGCATGTTTAACAAGTCTTCACCATGCCATATCCATCTTGTATAACTCTTGCAAATCCCTTCACAAATAAGATGATCACGTATTTGCTTAACTTCACATTTCCTCATATTCAAACATCTAACACAAGGATAATTAAATCTTCCATTATTATCAGGAAGATTTCTTTGAGCAAATTCTAAAAACTCTTCCACTCCCTCCCGATACTCATCACTTGTGCGTTTACTAACCATCCAACTACTGTCCATATCCACGTTCTGTAGATTTACACATATTTATACAATATGAGCACAAGAAGGGAGACTCTCAAAGAGCAGTAGTTGAAATTATAGGCCTAAACCTTAAGTTCTATAATAGAAACTAAACCCCTCAACTATTGATCAAACCAATCCAGATGACCTAAATTTTTAAAAGAACCCAAACCCCTTGACTATTGAGATTATAAGCAAAGCCTAAAAGTCTATGCTCGATATGTAACCTCAAAGTGTTTAAGTTTAAAAAAAACTCAAAATGCATTTCATTATTTCATGAAGTATTCAAATCATTAAAACAGAGACAATGCTAAACACTAACTAACAGAGAAGGATTACCAAGCAGAAGGGGAGTTGGGACGGTTCAAATGCGGTGGTCAGTTGTAGAAGAGAGGGAGTTGGGGTGGTTCAGTTGCGATGGTTCAGTTATAAATGGTTCTGAGCAAATATTAGCAAAAATGGTATTTAGCAAATGAGGGTCTGAGAAAATAAAAATAGGGAGGAGAGAGATACGTACCTTTGTGAAGAGGAAGTTATGGTGGTGGTTCTACGGTGGCTCACGAACGGAGGAGAAGGAGGTCAGTGAAGAGAAGAGAAAAGTAGGTCGCGGGAGTGAGAACACTGTAACGTTGAAATGTAGGGCGCGAGACAGAGAAGGTTTGAGAAAGTTAACGTTATACATTTTAATAACTTTTAACATCGGTTGTTAGAAAAAACCGATGTTAAAATTTATTTTAACATCGGTTATATAAAAAACCGATGTTAAAAAGTTACTTTTAACATCGGTTAACTAAGAACCAATGTTATAAAGTTAGCACCAGTAAATATGGAATGGAGGGAAGAAAATTTTAACATCGGTTTTACCAGAAACGGATGTTAAAAATACATTTTAACATCAGGTTACTTATAACCGATGTTAAAAGTCTGATCCATATGCTATTTATTTACAAGTTTGCCATCGCGTCTATTTTTAACATCTGTTTTTCTTTAACAGATGCTAAAAGCTTGACGTGAAAAGTCTATTTTCCACTAGTGTGTGTTCTGAGAAGACGCTTGATTAGATTCACTGGACTCTTCTTAAATGAGCTAAGGCGCTTGGTTATCCGCTTTGCACATTCACAAGTCTGTTTAACTCGTAGCATTCTGACCATTTAGCGTATTATGCTTCTTTGACCCAGTTACTAGCCGAATTAGGATTCGATGTCTTCATGAAACTTGTTTATATGGATATTAGCTTTAATGAGACACCGGTTTCATCCAATTCGAACACCATCAGCTCAATATATGGCCATCAGACGCTAGAAAGGTATGACAATAAGGAACGGCATCACGTTACCAACTTACGCATGCATTTTGACAAAGATAGAGTTCGATTTTGCTCCTGACCTCTTCATGAGAGTTGCAAATATTAGCAAAAATGGTATTTAGCAAATGAGGGTCACGAGAGTCAGCAGAAGGTTGCATGTTCCGATTGTCACGAACAGTATCACGTCTCAAGCTTGAAGAAGGAATTTCACTCCATTAGAGATTGATACAGATCTCGGCTTGTTTAGGAAAGATGTAGGTATTTCTCTTATCTTTCTAAAAAAACCAAGATCACTTCATTAGGACGAGCGTACCTCAAAATACGACATTCCGGACGCTCGATTATCAGCAGCAGACGCATGACTTCAATCTTCAGTGTTTTTGCTGTTGCCGCTTTGTTACTTTTGTCTTTACTCACGCTTTTTTTCTCTTTCTTCTATTAGAGTTGCTGAAGCTTTATATTCTTATATTACGTTACTTGATGCTTCAGAGCTATATTGAAAAGGGTACTTCATTTTCAGTTCAAGCTTGGACGTTGAATATCTTAATACTTCATTCAAAATTACTTCTCCACCCATCATAATGTTCTGTATTCGGAGAAGACGCTTGATTAGCTTCACTGGATGCTTCTTAAATGAGCTAAGGCGCTTGGTTATCCGCTTTGCACATTCACAAGTCTGTTTAACTCGTAGCATTCTGACCATTTAGCGTATTATGCTACATTGTGCCTGTTACTGGCCGAATTAGGATTCGATGTCTTCATGAAACTTGTTTATATGGATATTAGCTTTAATGAGACACTGGTTTCATACAATTCGAACACCATCAGCTTAATATATGGCCATCAGACGCTACCAAGGTATGCCAGTCAGGAACGGCATCACGCCACCAACTGACGGATGCATTTTGACGAAGATATAGATCGATTTCGCTCCAGACCTCTTCACAAGAGCTGCAGATATTTCTTTGAGCCTTCCAACGATACCAAGATCGATACTTTTGAACACCCAAAGCTCTAGAAATTGCCAGCAGACGGTTGCATGTTCTGATTGTCACGAACAGTATCACATCTCAAGCTTGAAGAAGGAATTTCAATCCGATAGCGATTGATATAGATCTCGGCTTCTTCAGGAAACATGTAGGTATTTCTCTTATCTTTCTAAAAAAACCAAGATCACTTTATTAGGATGAGCATACCTCAAAATATGACGTTTCGGACGCTTGATTGTCACACCAGAAGCTTGACTTCAATCTTTAGTGATTTTGCTGTTGCCGCTTTTGTACTTTTACCTTTATTCGAGCTTTTCTTCTCCTTATTCTATTAGATTTGCTGAAGCTTTTATATTCTTATATTATAGTACTTGATGCTTCAGAACTTTATTGAAAAGGGTACCTCATTTTCTGGTCAAGCTTGGATGTTGAATATCTTAATACTTCATTCAAAATTACTTCTCCACCCGTCATATTGTTTTGTATTCTGAGAAGACGCTGGATTAGATTCACTGGACTCTTCTTTAATGAGCTAAGGCGCTTGGTTATCCGCTTTACACATTCACAAGTCTGTTTAACTCGTAGCATTCTGACCATTTAGCGTATTATGCTTCTTTGACCCAGTTACTAGCCGAATTAAGATTCGATGTCTTCATGAAACTTGTTTATATGGATATTAGCTTTAATGAGACACCGGTTTCATCCAATTCGAACACCATCAGCTCAATATATGGCCATCAGACGCTAGGAAGGTATGACAGTGAGGAACGGCATCACGTTACCAACTTACGCATGCATTTTGACAAAGATAGAGATCGATTTCGCTCCTGACCTCTTCACGAGAGTTGCAGATATTTCTTTCAGCCTTCTATCGATACCAATATCGATACTTTTGAACACCCAAAGATCCAAAAATTGTCAGCAGAAGGTTGCATGTTCCGATTGTCACGAACAGTATCACGTCTCAAGCTTGAAGTAGGAATTTCACTCCGATAGAGATTGATACAGATCTCGCCTTGTTTAGGAAAGATGTAGGTATTTCTCTTATCTTTCTAAAAAAATCAAGATCGCTTCATTAGGACGAGCGTACCACAAAATACCGCGTTTCGGACGCTTGATTATCGGCAGCAGACGCATGACTTCAATCTTCAGTGTTTTTGATGTTGCCGCTTTTTTACTTTTGTCTTTATTCATGCTTTTTTTCTCTTTCTTCTATTAGAGTTGCTGAAGCTTTATATTCTTATATTACATTACTTGATGCTTCAGAGCTATATTGAAAAGGGTACTTCATTTTCTGTTCAAGCTTGGACGTTGAATATCTTAATACTCCATTCAAAATTACTTCTCCACCCATCATAATGTTCTGTATTATGAGAAAACGCTTGATTAGCTTCCTTGGACGCTTCTTAAATGAGCTAAGGCGCTTGGTTATACGCTTTGCACATTCACAAGTCTGTTTAACTCGTAGCATTCTGACCATTTAGCGTATTATGTTTCTTTGACCCAATTACTAGCCGAATTAGATTCGATGTCTTCATGAAACTTGTTTATATGGATATTAGTTTTAATGAGACACCGATTTCAACCAATTCGAACACCATCAGCTTAATACATGGCCATCAGACGCTACCAAGGAATGACAGTCAGGAACAGCATGACGTCACCAACTAACGGATGCATTTTGACGAAGATAGAGATAGATTTCGCTCCTGACCTCTTCACGAGAGCTGCAGATATTTTTTTGAACCTTCCAAAGATACCAAGATCGATACTTTTGAACACCCAAGGCTCTAGAAATTATCAGCAGACGATTGCATGTTTTGATTGTCACGAACAATATCACATCTCAAGCTTGAAGAAGGAATTTCAATCCGATAGCGATTGATATAGATCTCGGCTTCTTCAGGAAACAAGTAGGTATTTCTCTTATCTTTCTAACAAAACCAAGCTCACTTTATTAGGACAAGCGTACCTCAAAATACGACGTTTCGAACGCTTGATTATCACACCAGAAGCTTGACTTCAATCTTCAATGATTTTGCTGTTGCCGCTTTTGTACTTTTGCCTTTATTCGAGCTTTTCTTCTCCTTCTTCTATTAGATTTTCTGAAGCTTTTATATTCTTATATTACAGTACTTGATGCTTCAGAACTTTATTGAAATGGGTACCTCATTTTCTGGTCAAGCTTCGACGTTGAATATCTTAATACTTCATTCAAAATTACTTCTCCACCCGTCATAATGATTTGTATTCTGAGAAGACGCTTGATTAGATTCACTAGACTCTTCTTAAATGAGCTAAGGCGCTTGGTTATCCGCTTTGCACATTCACAAGTCTGTTTAACTCGTAGCATTCTGACCATTTAGCGTATTATGCTTCTTTGACCCAATTACTAGCCGAATTAGGATTCGATGTCCTCATGAAACTTGTTTATATGGATATTAGCTTTAATGAGACACCGGTTTCATTCAATTCGAACACCATCAGCTCAATCTATGGCCATCAGACGCTTGAAAGGTATGACAGTGAGGAACGACATCACGTTACCAACTTACGCATGCATTTTGACAAAGATAGAGATCGATTTCGCTCCTGACCTCTTCACGAGAGTTGCAGATATTTCTTTGAGCCTTCTATCGATACCAAGATCGATAGTTTTGAACACCCAAAGCTCCAAAAATTGTCAGCAGAAGGTTGCATGTTCTGATTGTCACGAACAGTATCACGTCTCAAGCTTGAAGAAGGAATTTCACTCCGATAGAGATTGATACTGATCTCGGCTTGTTTAGGAAAGATGTAGGTATTTCTCTTACATTTCTAACAAAACCAAGATTGCTTCATTAGGATGAGCGTACCTCAATATACGACGTTTCGGACGCTTGATTATCGGCAGCAGACGCTTGACTTCAATCTTCAGTGATTTTGCTGTTGCCGATTTTGTACTTTTGCATTTATTTGAGCTTTTCTTCTCTTTCTTCTATTGGAGTTGCTGAAGCTTTTATATTCTTATATTACAAAACTTGATGCTTCAGAACTTTATTGAAAAGGGTACGTCATTTTTTCTGGTCAAGCTTGGATTTTGGATATCTTAATACTTCATTCAAAATTACTTCTCCACACATCATAGTGTTCTGTATTCTGAGTAGAAGCTTGATCAGCTTCACATATCAAGCTTGGTTTTCCACTTGGCACTTGGTTATCCACTTGGCACATTCACAAGTCTATTTAACTCATAGCATTCTGACCATTTAGCGTATTAGGCTTCCTTGACCTTATTACGGGCCAAATTAGGATTCGATGTCTTCATGAAACTTGTTTATATGGATATTAGCTTTAATGAGACACCAGTTTCATCCAATTCGAACACCATCAGTTCAATGTATGGCCTACAAAGTTATGACAGTCAGGAACGGCATCACGTCACCAACTTACAGATGCATTTTGAAAAAGATAGAGATCGATTTCGCTCTTGACCTCTTCACGAGAGTTGCAAATATTTCTTTGATCCTTCGATCGATACCATGATCAATACTTTTGAACATCCAAAGCTCTAGAAATTGTGAGCAGACTGTTGCATGTTCTAATTGTCACGACAGTATCACATCTCCAGCTTGAAGAAGGAATTTCACTCTGATAGAGAAGGATAGAGATCTCGGCTTCTTCAGGAAACAAGTTGGTATTTATCTTATCTTTCTAACAAAACCAAGATCGCTTCATTAGGATGAGCGTACCTCAATATACGACGTTTCGGACGCTTGATTATCGGCAGCAGACGATTGACTTCAATCTTCAGTGATTTTGCTGTTGTCGATTTTGTACTTTTGCATTTATTTGAGCTTTTCTTCTCTTTCTTCTAGTAGAGTTGCTGAAGCTTTTATATTCTTATATTACAATACTTGATGCTTCAGAACTTTATTGAAAAGGGTACGTCATTTTTTCTAGTCAAGCTTGGACTTTGGATATCTTAATACTTCGTTCAAAATTACTTCTCCACACATAATAGTGTTCTGTATTCTGAGTAGAAGCTTGATCAGCTTCACATATCAAGCTTGGTTATCCACTTGGCACTTGGTTATCCACTTGGCACATTCACAAGTCTATTTAACTCGTAGCATTCTGACCATTTAGCGTATTAGGCTTCTTTGACCTTATTACTGGCCAAATTAGGATTCGATGTCTTCATGAAACTTGTTTATATGGATATTAGCTTTAATGAGACACCAGTTTCATCCAATTCGAACACCATCAGTTCAATGTATGGCCATCAGACGCTACAAAGTTATGACAGTCAGGAACGGCATCACGTCACCAACTTACAGATGCATTTTGAAAAAGATAGAGATCGATTTCGCTCTTGACCTCTTCACGAGAGTTGCAGATATTTCTTTGATCCTTCGATCGATACCATGATCGATAGTTTTGAACATCCAAAGCTCTAGAAATTGTGAGCAGACTGTTGCATGTTCTAATTGTCACGACAGTATCACATCTCCAGCTTGAAGAAGGAATTTCACTCTGATAGAGAAGGATAGAGATCTCGGCTTCTTCAGGAAACAAGTTGGTATTTATCTTATCTTTCTAACAAAACCAAGAACGCTTCATTAGGACAAGCGTACCTCAATATACGACGTTTCGGACGCTTGATTATCGGCAGCAGACGATTGACTTCAATCTTCAGTGATTTTGCTGTTGCCGATTTTGTACTTTTGCATTTATTTGAGCTTTTCTTCTCTTTCTTCTAGTAGAGTTGCTGAAGCTTTTATATTCTTATATTACAATACTTGATGCTTCAGAACTTTATTGAAAAGGGTACGTCATTTTTTCTGGTCAAGCTTGGACTTTGGATATCTTAATACTTCATTCAAAATTACTTCTCCACACATCATAGTGTTCTGTATTCTGAGTAGAAGCTTGATCAGCTTCACTGATCAAGCTTGGTTATCCACTTCGTACTTGATTATCCACTTCGCACATTCACAAGTCTATTTAACTCGTAGCATTCTGACCATTTAGCGTATTATGCTTCTTTGACCTTATTACTGGCCAAATTAGGATTTGATGTCTTCATGAAACTTGTTTATATAGATATTAGCTTTAATGAGACACTGGTTTCATCCAATTCGAACACCATCAGCTCAATATATGGCCATCAGAAGCTACAAAGTTATGACAGTCAGGAACAACATCACGTCACCAACTTACAGATGCATTTTGACAAAGATAGAGATCGATTTCGCTCTTGACCTCTTCACGAGAGTTGCAGATATTTCTTTGATCCTTCCATCGATTCCATGATCGATACTTTTGAACACCCAAAGCTCTAGAAATTGTCAGCAGACGGTTGCATGTTCTGATTGTCACGACAGTATCACATCTCCATCTTGAAGAAGGAATTTCACTCCGATAGAGATGGATAGAGATCTCGGCTTCTTCAAAAAACTAGTTGGTATTTATCTTATCTTTCTAACATAACCAAGATCGCTTTATTAGGACAAGCGTACCTTAAAATATGACGTTTCGGACGCTTCATTATCAGCTGCTGAAGCTTGACTTCAATCTTCAGACTTTTTGCTGTTGCAGCTTTTGTACTTTTGTCTTTATTCACGCTTTTCTTCTTTTTCTTCTATTAGAGTTGCTGAAGCTTTTATAATCTTATATTACAGTACTTGATGCTTCAGAACTTTATTGAAAAGGGTACCTCATTTTCTGGTCAGGCTTGGACGTTGAATATCTTAATACTGCATTCAAAATTACTTCTGCACCTGTCATAATGTTTTGTATTCTGAGAAGACGCTTGATTTGCATCCCTGGACTCTTCTTAAATGAGCTAAGACGCTTGGTTATCCGCTTTGCACATTCACAAGTCTGTTTAACTAGTAGCATTCTGACCATTTAGCGTATTATACTTCGTTGACCCAGTTACTGGCCGAATTAGGATTTGATGTCCTCATGAAACTTGTTTATATGGATATTAGCTTTAATGAGACACCGGTTTCATCCAATTCGAAAACCATCAGCTCAATATATGGCCATCAGACACTACAAATTTGTGACAGTCAGGAACGGCATCACGTCACCAACTTACGGATGGCATTTTGACGAAGATAGAGATCGATTTCGCTCTTGACCTCTTCACGAGAGTCGCAAATATTTCTTTGAGCCTTGCATCGATACCAAGATCGATACTTTTGAACACCCAAAGCTCCAAAAATTGTCAGCAGACGGTTGCATGTTCTGATTGTCACGAATAGTATCACATCTCAAGCTTGAAGAAGGAATTTCAATTCGATAGAGATTGATACAAATCTCGGCTTTTTCAGGAAACATGTAGGTATTTCTCTTATCTTTCTAACTAAACCAAGATCGCTTCAATAGGACGAGCTTACCTCAAAATACGACATTTCGGAGCCTTGATTATCGGCAGCACACGCTTGACTTCAATCTTCAGTGTTTTTGCTGTTGCTGCTTTTTTACTTTTGTCTTTTTTCAAGCTCTTTTTTATCTTTCTTCTATTAGAGTTACTGAAGCATTTATATTCTTTTATTACATTACTTGATGCTTCAAAACTTTTTTGAAAAGGGTACCTCATTTTCTGGTCAAGCTTGGACGTTGAATATCTTAATACTTCATTAAAAATTACTTCTCCACCCGTCATAATGTTCTGAAATCTGAGAAGACGCTTGATTAGCTTCACTGGACTCTTCTTAAATGAGCTAAGACGCTTGGTTATCCGCTTTCCACATTCACAAGTCTGTTTAACTCGGAGCATTCTGGCCATTTAGCGTATTATGCTTCTTTGACCTAGTTACAAGCCGAATTAGGATTCGATGTCTTCATGAAACTTGTTTATATGGATATTAGCTTTAATGAGACACTGGTTTCATCCAATTCGAACACCATCAGCTCAATATATGGCCATCAGACACTACAAATTTATGACAGTCAGTAACCGCATCACGTCACAAACTTACTGATGGCATTTTAACGAAGATTGAGATCGATTTCGCTCTTGACCCCTTCACGAGAGTTATAAATAAATCTTTGAGCCTTGCATCGATACCAAGATTTATACTTTTGAACTCCAAAAGCTCCAGAAATTGTCAGCAGACTGTTGCATGTTCTGATTGTCACGAACAGTATCACATCTGAAGCTTGAAGAAGGAATTTCACTCCGATAGAGATTGATAAAAATCTCGGCTTTTTCAGGAAACATGTAGGTATTTCTCTTATCTTTCTAACTAAACCAAGATCGCTTCATTAGGACGAGCTTACCTCAAAATACGACATTTCGGAGGCTTGTTTATCGACAGCAGACGCTTGACTTCAATCTTTAGTGTTTTTGCTGTTGCCGCTTTTTTACTTTTTTCTTTATTCACGCATTTTCTATCTTTCTTCTATTAGAGTTGCTGAAGCATTTATATTCTTTTATTACAGTACTTGATGCTTCAGAACTTTTTTGAAAAGGGTACCTCATTTTCTGGTCAAGCTTGGACGTTGAATATCTTAAAACTTCATTCAAAATTACTTCTTCACCCGTCATAATGTTCTGAAATCTGAGAAGACGCTTGATTAGCTTCACTGGACTCTTCTTAAATGAGCTAAGACGCTTGGTTATCCACTTTCCACATTCACAAGTCTGTTTAATTCGTAGCATTCTGACCATTTAGCATATTATGCTTCTTTGACCCAGTTACTAGCCGAATTAGAATTCGATGTCTTGAAGAAACTTGTTTATATGGATATTAGCTTTAATGAGACACCGGTTTCATCCAATTCAAACACCATCAACTCAATATATGGCCATCAGACGCTACAAAGTTATGACAGTCAGGAAAGACATCACGTTGCCAACTTACGGATGCATTTTGACAAAGATAGAGATCGATTTCGCTCATGACCTCTTCACGAGAGTTGCAGATATTTCTTTGAGCCTTCCATCGATACCAAGATCGATACTTTTGAACACCCAAAGCTTCAGAAACTTTCAGCAGAAGGTTGCATGTTCTGATTGTCACGAACAGTAGCACATCTCAAGCTTGAAGAAGGAATTTCACTCCGATAGAGATTGATACGGATCTCGGCTTGTTTAGGAAACATGTAGGTATTTCTCTTATCTTTCTAAAAAAACTAAGATCGCTTCATTAGGAGGAGCGTACCTCAAAATACGACGTTTCGGACACTTGATTATCGGCAGCAGACGCTTGACTTCAATCTTCAGTGTTTTAGCTGTTGCCGCTTTTTTACTTTTGTCTTTATTCACACTTTTTTTCTCTTTCTTCTATTAGATTTGCCGAAGCTTTATATTCTTATATTACATTACTGGATGCTTCAGAGCTATATTGAAAAGGGTACCTCATTTTCTGTTCAAGCTTGGACGTTGAATATCTTAAAACTTCATTCAAAATTACTTCTCCACCCATCATAATGTTCTGTATTCTGAGAGGACGTTTGATTAGCTTCACTGGATGCCTCTTAAATGAGCTAAGGCACTTGGTTATCCGCTTTGCTCATTCACAAGTCTGTTTAACTCGTAGCATTTTGAACATTTAGCGTATTATGTTTCTTTGACCCAGTTACTAGCTGAATTAGGATTCAATGTCTTCATGAAACTTGTTTATATGGATATTAGCTTTAATGACACATCGGTTTCATCCAATTCGAACACCATCAGCTTAATATATGGCCATCAGACGCTACCAAGGTATGACAGTCAGGAACGGCATCACGTCACCAACTGACAGATGGATTTTGACGAAGATAGAGATCGATTTCGCTCTTGACCTCTTCACGAGAGTTGTAGATATTTCTTTAAACCTTCCAAAGATACCAAGATCGATATTTTTCAACACCCAAAGCTCTAGAAATTGTCAGCAGAAGGTTGCATGTTCTGATTGTCACGAACATTATCACATCTCAAGCATGAAGAAGGAATTTCACTCCGATACAGATTGATACAGATCTCGGCTTCTTCAAGAAACATGCAGGTATTTCTCTTATCTTTCTAAGAAAACCAAGATCACTTCATTAGCACGAGCATACCTCAAAATACGACGTTTCGGACGCTTGATTATCGGCAGCAGACGCTTGACTTCAATCTTCAGTGATTTTGCTGTTGCCAATTTTGTACTTTTGCATTTATTCGAGCTTTTCTTCCCATTCTTCTATTAGAGTTACTGAAGCTTTTATATTCTTATATTACAATACTTGATGCTTCAGAACTTTATTGAAAAGGGTACGTCATTTTCTGGTCAAGCTTGGACGTTGAATATCTTAAAACTTCATTCAAAATTACTTCCCCACCCATCATAATGTTCTGTATTCTGAGAAGACGTTTGATGAGCTTCACTGGAAGCTTCTTAAATGAGCTAAGGTGCATGATTATCCGCTTTGCACATTCACAAGTCTGCTTAACTCGTAGCATTCTGACCATTTAGCATATTATGCTACTTTGACCCTATTACTGGCCGAATTAGGATTCGATGTCTGCATGAAACTTGTTTATATGGAAATTAGCTTTAATGAGACACCGGTTTCATACAATTCGAACACCATCAGCTCATTATATGGCCATCAGACGCTATAAAGGTAAGACAGTCAGGAATGACATCACGTCACCAACATATGGATGCATTTTGACAAAGATAGAGATCGATTTCGCTCTTGACCACCTCATGAGAGTTGCAAATATTTCTTTCATCCTTCCAACGATACAAAGATCGATACTTTTGAACTCTAAAAGCTCCAAAAATTGTCAGCAGATTGTTGCATGCTGTGATTATCACGAACAATATCACATCTCAAGCTTGAAGAAGGAATTTCACTCAGATAGAGATTGATAGAGATCTCGGTATCTTCAGGAAACAAGTAGGTATTTCTCCTATATTTCTAATAAAATCAAGATCGCTTTATTAGGATGTGCGTACCTCAAAATACGACGTTTCGGACGCTTGATTATCAGCAGTAGAAGCTTGACTTCAATCTTCAGTGTTTTTGCTGTTGCTGCTTTTGTACTTTTGTCTTTATTCACGCTTTTCTTCTCTTTCTTCTGTTAGAGTTGCTGAAGCTTTTATAATCTTATATTACAGTACTTGATGCTTAGAACTTTATTGAAAAGGGTACCTCATTTTCTAGTCAAGTTTGGACGTTGAATATCTTAATACTTCATTCAAAATTACTTCTCCACCCGTCATAATGTTCTGTATTCTGAGAAGACGCTTGATTAGCTTCACTGGACTCTTCTTAAATGAACTAAGCCGCATGGTTATCCGCTTTGCACATTCACAAGTCTGTTTAACTCGGAGCATTCTGACCATTTAGCGTATTATGCTTCTTTGACCCAGTTACTGGCCGAATTAGGATTCGATGTCTTCGTGAAACTTGTTTATATGGATATTAGCTTTAATGAGACACAGGTTTCATCCAATTCAAACACAATCAGCTCAATATATGGCCATCTAACGCTACAAAGGTATGATAGTCAGGAATGGCATCACGTCGCCGACTAACGGATGCATTTTGACGAAGATAGAGATCGATTTCGCTCTTGACCACTTTGCGAGAGTTGCAGATATTTCTTTGAGCCTTCCAACGATAACAAGATCGATACTTTTGAACACCCAAAGCTACAGAAATAGTCATCAGACGGTTTCATGTTCTGATTGTCACGAACAGTATCACATCTCAAGCTTGAAGAAGGAATTTCACTCCGATACAGATTGATACAGATCTCGGCTTCTTCAGGAAACACGTAGTATTTCTCTTATATTTCTAAGAAAACCAAGATCGCTTAATTCGGACGAGTGTACCTCAAAATACGACGTTTCAGACGCTTGACTTCAATCTTCAGTGTTTTTGCTGTTGCCACTTTTTTACTTTTGTCTTTATTCATGCTTTTTTTCTCTTTCTTCTATGAGGGTTGCTGAAGCTTTATATTCTTATATTACAGTACTTGATGCTTTAAAGCTATATTAAAAAGGGTACCTCATTTTCTGGTCAAGCTTGGACGTTGAATATCTTAAAACTTCATTCAAAATTACTTCTCCACCCATCATAATGTTCTGTATTCTGAGAAGACGTTTGATGAGCTTCACTGGAAGCTTCTTAAATGAGATAAGGTGCATGGTTATCCACTTTGCACATTCACTAGTCTGTTTAACTCGTAGCATTCTGACCATTTAGCATATTATGCTACTTTGACCCTGTTACTGGCCGAATTAGAATTCGATGTCTGCACATTGGTTTCATACAATTCGAACACCATCAACTCAATATATGGCCATCAGACGCTATAAAGGTAAGACAGTCAGGAACGACATCACGTCACCAACTTACGGATGCATTTTGACAAAGATAGAGATCGATTTCGCTCTTGACCACTTCACGGGAGTGGCAAATATTTCTTTGAGCCTTCCAACGATACCATGATCGGTACTTTTGAACACCCAAAGCTCCAGAAATTGTCAGCAGACGGTTGCATGTTCTGATTGTCACGAACAGTATCACATCTCAAGCTTGAAGAAGGAATTTCACTCCGATAGAGATTGATACAGATCTCGGCTTCTTCAGGAAGCATGTAGGTTTTTCTCTTATCTTTCTAAAAAAACCAAGATCGCTTCATTAGCACGAGCATACCTCAATATACGACGTTTCGGACGATTGATTATCGGCAGCAGATGCTTGACTTCAATCTTCAGTGATTTTGCTGTTGCCGATTTTGTAATTTTGCATTTATTCGTGCATTTCTTCCCTTTCTTCTATTAGAGTTACTGAAGCTTTTATATTCTTATATTCCGATACTTGATGCTTCAGAACTTTATTGAAAAGGGTACGGCATTTTCTGGTCAAGCTTGGACTATGAATATCTTAATACTTCATTCAAAATTACTTCTCCACACATCATAGTGTTCTGAAGTCTGAGTAGAAGCTTGATTAGCTTCACTGGACGCTTCTGAAAATAGCTAAGGCGCTTGGTTATCCACTTGGCACATTCACAAGGCTATTTAACTCGTAGCATTCTGACCATTTAGCGTATTATGCTTCTTTGACCTCATTACTGGCCGAATTAGGATTCGATATCTTCATGAAACTTGTTTATATGGATTTCCAATTCGAACACAATCATCTCAATATATGGCTATCAGACGCTACAAAGGTATGACAGTCAGGAACGGCATCACGTCACCAACTTACGGATGCATTTTGACCAAGATAGAGATCGATTTCGCTCTTGGCCTCGTCACGAGAGTTGCAGATATTTCTTTGATCCTTCCAACGATACCAAGATCGATACTTTTGAACACCAAAAGCTCCAGAAATTGTCAGCAGACTGTTGCATGTTTTGATTGTCACGAACAGTATCACATCTCAAACTTGAAGAAGGAATTTCACTCTGATAGAGATTGATAGAGATCTCGGTATCTTCAGGAAACAAGTAGGTATTTCTCTTATATTTCTAACAAAATGAAGATTGCTTTATTACGATGTGCGTACCTCAAAATACGACGTTTCGGACGCTTGATTATCAGCAGTAGAAGCTTGACTTCAATCTTCAGTGTTTTTGCTGTTGCCGCTTTTGTACTTTGGTATTTATTCACGCTTTTCTTCTGTTTCTACTGTTAGAGTTGCTGAAGCTTTTATAATCTTATATTACAGTACTTGATGCTTAGAACTTTATTGAAAAGGGTACCTCAATTTCTGGTAAAGCTTGGACGTTGAATATCTTAATACTTCATTCAAAATTACTTCTCCACCCGTCATAATGCTCTGTATTCTGAGAAGACGCTTGATTAGCTTCACTGGAATCTTCTTAAATGAGTTAAGCTGCATGGCTATCCGCTTTGCACATTCACAAGTCTGTTTAACTCGGAACATTCAGACCATTTAGCGTATTATGCTTCGTTAACCCAGTTACAGGCCGAATTAGGATTTGATGTCCGCATGAAACTTGTTTATATGGATATTAGCTTTAATGAGACACCGGTTTCATCCAATTCGAACACCATCAGCTCAATATATGGCCATCAGACACTACAAATTTATGACAGTCAGGAACGGCATCACGTCACCAACTTACGGATGGCATTTTGACGAAGGTAGAGATCGATTTCGCTCTTGACCTCTTCACGAGAGTCGCAAATATTTCTTTGAGCCTTGCATCGATACCAAGATCGATACTTTTGAACTCCAAAAGCTCCAGAAATTGTCAGCACACTATTGCATGTTCTGATTGTCACGAACAATATCACATCTCAAGCTTGAAGAAGGAATTTCACTCTGATAGAGATTGATACAAATCTCGGCTTTTTCAGGAAACATGTATGTATTACTCTTATCTTTCTAACTAAACCAAGATCGCTTCATTAGGACGAGCTTACCTCAAAAAACGACATTTCGGAGGCTTGATTATCGGCAGCAGACGCTTGACTTCAATCTTCAGTGTTTTTACTATTGCCGCTTTTTTACTTTTGTCTTTATTCACGCTTTTTCTATCTTTCTTCTATTAGAGTTGCTGAAGCATTTATATTCTTTTATTATAGTACTTGATGCTTCAGAACTTTTTTGAAAAGGGTACCTCATTTTCTGGTCAAACTTGGACGTTGAATATCTTAAAACTTCATTCAAAATTACTTCTTCACCCGTCATAATGTTCTGAAATATGAGAAGAAGCTTGATTAGCTTCACTGGACTCTACTTAAATGAGCTAAGATGCTTGGTTATCCACTTTTCACATTCACAAGTCTGTTTAACTCGTAGTATTCTGACCATTTAGCATATTATGCTTCTTTGACCCAGTTACTAGCCGAATTAGGATTCGATGTCTTCAAGAAACTTGTTTATATGGATATTAGCTTTAATGAGACACCGGTTTCATCCAATTCGAACACCATCAGATCAATATATGGCCATGAGACGCTACAAAGGTATGACAGTCAGGAACGGCATCACGTCACCAACTTACGGATGCATTCTGACTAAGATAGAGATCGATTTCGCTCTTGACCTCTTCACGACAGTTGCAGATATTTCGTTGATCCTTCCAACGATACCAAGATCGATACTTTTGAGCTCTAAAAGCTCCAGAAATTGTCAGCAGACTGTTGCATTTTCTGATTGTCACGAACAATATCACATCTCAAGCTTGAAGAAGGAATTTCACTCTGATAGAGATTGATAGAGATCTCGGTATCTTCAGGAAACAAGTAGGTATTTCTCTTATATTTCAAACAAAATCAAGATCGCTTTATTAGGATGTGCGTACCTCAAAATACGACGTTTCGGACGCTTGATTTTCAGCAGTAGAAGCTTGACTTCAATCTTCAATGTTTTTGCTGTTGCTGCTTTTGTACTTTTGTCATTATTCACGCTTTTCTTCTCTTTCTTCTGTTAGAGTTGTTGATGCTTTTATAATCTTATATTACAGTACTTGATGCTTAGAACTTTATTGAAAAGGGTAACTCATTTTCTAGTCAAGTTTGGATGTTGAATATCTTAATACTTCATTCAAAATTACTTCTCCACCCGTCATAATGTTCTGTATTCTGGGAAGACGCTTGATTAGCTTCACTGGACTCTTCTTAAATGAGCTAAGCCGCATGGTTATCCGCTTTGCACATTCACAAGTCTGTTTAACTCGGAGCATTCTGACCATTTAGCGTATTATGCTTCTTTGACCCAGTTACTGGCCGAATTAGGATTCGATGTCTTCGTGAAACTTGTTTATATGGATATTAGCTTTAATGAGACACAGGTTTCATCCAATTCAAACACCATTAGCTCAATATATGGCCATCAGACGCTACAAAGGTATGATAGTTAGGAACGACATCACATCGCCAACTAACGGATGCATTTTGACGAAGATAGAGATCGATTTCGCTCTTGACCACTTCGCGAGAGTTGCAGATATTTCTTTGAGCCTTCCAACGATAACAAGATCGATACTTTTGAACACCCAAAGCTACAGAAATAGTCATCAGACGGTTTCATGTTCTGATTGTCACGAACAGTATCACATTTCAAGCTTGAAGAAGGAATTTCACTCTGATACAGATTGATACAGATCTCGGCTTCTTCAGGAAACATGTAGTATTTCTCTTATCTTTCTAAGAAAACCAAGATCGCTTCATTAGCACGAGCATACCGCAATATACGACATTTCGGACGCTTGATTATCGGCAGCAGATGGTTGACTTCAATCTTCAGTGATTTTGCTATTGCCGATTTTGTAATTTTGCATTTATTCGTGCATTTCTTCCCTTTCTTCTATTAGAGTTGCTGAAGCTTTTATATTCTTATATTCCGATACTTGATGCTTCAGAGCTTTATTGAAAAGGGTACGTCATTTTCTGGTCAAGCTTGGACTTTGAATATCTTAATACTTCATTCAAAATTACTTCTTCACACATCATAGTGTTCTGTAGTCTGAGTAGAAGCTTGATTAGCTTCACTGGACGCTTCTAAAAATAGCTAAGGCGCTTGGTTATCCACTTGGCACATTCACAAGGCTATTTAACTCGTAGCATTCTGACCATTTAGCGTATTATGCTTCTTTGACCTCATTACTGGCCGAATTAGGATTCGATGTCTTCATGAAACTTGTTTATATGGATATTAGCTTTAATGAGACACCGGTTTCATCCAATTCGAACACCATCATCTCAATATATGGCTATCAGACGCTACAAAGGTATGACAGTCAAGAACGGCATCACGTCACCAACTTACGGATGCATTTTGACCAAGATAGAGAACGATTTCGCTCTTGACCTCGTCATGAGAGTTGCAGATATTTCTTTGATCCTTCCAACGATACCAAGATCGATACTTTTGAACACCAAAAGCTCCAGAAATTGTCAGCAGACTGTTGCATGTTCTGATTGTCACGAGCAGTATCACATCTCAAGCTTGAAGAAGGAATTTCACTCTGATAAAGATTGATAGAGTTGCTCAAGCTTTTATAATCTTATATAACAGTACTTGATGCTTAGAACTTTATTGAAAAGGGTACCTCATTTTCTGGTCAAGCTTGGACGTTGAATATCTTAATACATCATTCAAAATTACTTCTCCACCCGTCATAATGTTCTGTATTCTGAGAAGAAGCTTGATTAGCTTCGCTGGAATCTTCTTAAATGAGCTAAGCCGCATGGCTATCCGCTTTGTACATTCACAAGTCTGTTTAACTCGGAGCATTCTGACCATTTAGCATATTATGCTTCTTTGACCCAGTTACTGGCCGAATTAGGATTTGATGTCCTCATGAAACTTGTTTATATGGATATTAGCTTTAATGAGACACCGGTTTCATCCAATTCGAACACCATCAGCTCAATATATGGCCATCAGACACTACAAATTTATGACAGTCAGGAACGGCATCACGTCACCAACTTACGGATGGCATTTTGACGAAGATACAGATCGATTTCGCTCTTGACCTCTTCACGAGAGTTGCAAATATTTCTTTGAGCCTTGCATCGATACCAAGATCGATACTTTTGAACTCCAAAAGCTCCAGAAATTGTCATCAGACTGTTGCATGTTCTGATTATCACGAACAGTATCACATCTCAAGCTTGAAGAAGGAATTTCACTCTGATAGAGATTGATACAAATCTCGGCTTTTTCAGGAAACATGTAGGTATTTCTCTTATCTTTCTAACTAAACCAAGATCGCTTCATTAGGACGAGCTTACCTCAAAATACGACATTTCGGAGGCTTGATTATCGGCAGCAGACGCTTGACTTCAATCTTCAGTGTTTTTACTGTTGCCGCTTTTTTACTTTTGTCTTGATTCATGATTTTTCTATCTTTCTTCTATTAGAGTTGCTGAAGCATTTATATTCTTTTATTACATTACTTGATGCTTCAGAACTTTTTTGGAAAGGGTACCTCATTTTCTGGTCAAGCTTGGACGATGAATATCTTAAAACTTCATTCAAAATTACTTCTTCACCCGTCGTAATGTTCTGAAATCTGAGAAGAAGCTTGATTAGGTTCACTGGACTCTTCTTAAATGAGCTAAGATGCTTGGTTATCCACTTTTCACATTCACAAGTCTGTTTAACTCGTAGCATTCTGACCATTTAGAATATTATGCTTCTTTGACCCAGTTACTAGCCGAATTAGGATTCGATGTCTTCAAGAAACTTGTTTATATGGATATTAGCTTTAATGAGACATCGGTTTCATCCAATTCAAACACCATCAGCTCAATATATGGCCATCAGACGCTAAAAAGTTATGACAGTCAGGAAAAACATCACGTTACCAACTTACGGATGCATTTTGACAAAGATAGAGATCGATTTCGCTCCTGACCTCATCACGAGAGTTGCAGATATTTCTTTGAGCCTTCCATCGATACCAAGATCGATACTTTTGAACACCCAAAGCTTCAGAAACTTTCAGCAGAAGGTTGCATGTTCTGATTGTCACGAACAGTACCACATCTCAAGCTTGAAGAAGGAATTTCACTCCGATAGAGATTGATACGGATCTCTTATCTTTCTAAAAAAAACTAAGATCGCTTCATTAGGAGGAGCGTACCTCAAAATACGACGTTTCGGACGCTTGATTATCGGCAGCAGGCGCTTGACTTCAATCTTCTGTGTTTTAGCTGTTGCCGCTTTTTTACTTTTGTCTTTATTCACTCTTTTTTTCTCTTCTATTAGATTTGCTGAAGCTTTATATTCTTATATTACATTACTGGATGCTTCAGAGCTATATTGAAAAGGGTACCTCATTTTCTGTTCAAGCTTGGACGTTGAATATCTTAATACTTCATTAAAAATTACTTCTCCACCCATCATAATGTTCTGTATTTTGAGAGGACGTTTGATTAGCTTCACTGGACGGTTCTTAAATGAGCTAAGGCACTTGGTTATCCGCTTTGCTCATTCACAAGTCTTTTTAACTCGTAGCATTCTGAACATTTAGCGTATTATGTTTCTTTGACCCAGTTACTAGCCGAATTAGGATTCGATGTCTTCATGAAACTTGTTTATATGGATATTAGCTTTAATGACACACCGGTTTCATCCAATTCGAATGCCATCAGCTTAATATATGGCCATCAGACGCTACCAAGGTATGACAGTCAGGAACGGCATCACGTCACCAACTGACGGATGCATTTTGACGAAGATAGAGATCGATTTCGCTCTTGACTTCTTCACGAGAGTTGCAGATATTTCTTTGAACCTTCCAAAGATACCAAGATCGATATTTTTGAACACCTAATGCTCCAGAAATTGTCAGCAGAAGGTTGCAGGTTCTGATTGTCACGAACAGTATCACATCCCAAGCATGAAGAAGGAATTTCACTCCGATACAGATTGATACAGATCCCGGCTTCTTCAAGAAACATGCAAGTATTTCTTTTTTCTTTCTAAAAAAACCAAGAGCCCTTCATTAGCACGAGCATACCTCAAAATACAACGTTTCGGACGCTTGATTATTGGCAGCAGACGCTTGACTTCAATCTTCAGTGATTTTGCTGTTGCCAATTTTGTACATTTGCATTTATTCGAGCTTTTCTTCCCTTTCTTCTATTAGTGTTGCTGAAGCTTTTATACTCTTATATTACAATACTTGATGCTTCAGAACTTTATTGATAAGGGTACGTCATTTTCTGGTCAAGCTTGGACTTTGAATATCTTAATACTTCATTCAAAATTACTTCTCCACGCATCATAGTGTTCTGTATTCTGAGTAGAAGCTTGATTAGCTTCACTGGACGCTTCTTAAATGAGCTAAGGCACTAGGTTATCCGCTTTGCACATTCACAAGTCTGTTTAACTCTTAACATTCTGACCATTTACCGTATTATGTTTCTTTGACCCAGTTACTAGCTGAATTAGGATTCGATGTCTTCGTGAAACTTGTTTATATGGATATTAGCTTTAATGAGACCCCAGTTTCATCCAATTCGAACATCATCATCTCAATATATGGCCATCAGACGCTACAAAGGTATGACAGTCAGGAACGGCATCACGTCACCAACTTACGGATGCATTTTGACCAAGATAGAGATCGATTTCGCTCTTGACCTCTGCACGAGAGTTGCAGATATTTCTTTGATCCTTCCAACGATACCAAGATCGATACTTTTGAACTCTAAAAGCTCCAGAAATTGTCAGCAGACTGTTGAATGTTCTGATTGTCACGAACGATATCACATCTCAAGCTTGAAGAAGGAATTTCACTCTGATAGAGATTGATAGAGATCTCGGTATCTTCAGGAAACAAGTAGGTATTTCTCTTATATTTCTAACAAAATCAAGATCGCTTTATTAGGACGAGCGTACGTCAAAATATGACGTTTCAGACGCTTTGTTATCAGCAGTAGAAGCTTGACTTCAATCTTCAGTGTTTTTGCGGTTGCCGCTTTTGTACTTTTGTCTTTATTCACGCTTTTCTTCTCTTTCTTCTGTTAGAGTTGCTGAAGCTTTTATAATCTTATATTACGGTACTTGATGCTTAGAAATTTATTGAAAAGGGTACCTCATTTTCTGGTCATGTTTGGACGTTGAATATCTTAATACTTCATTCAAAATTACTTCTCCACCCGTCATAATGTTCTGTATTCTGAGTAGACAGTTGATTAGCTTCACTGGACTCTTCTTAAATGAGCTAAGCCGCATGGTTATCTGCTTTGCACATTCACAAGTCTGTTTAACTCGGAGCATTCTGACCATTTAGCGTATTACGCTTCTTTGACCCAGTTACTGGCCGAATTCGGATTCGAAGTCTTCGTGAAACTTGTTTATACGGATATTAGCTTTAATAAGACACCAGTTTCATCCAATTCGAACACCATCTGCTTAATATATGGCCATCAGACGCTACAAAGGTATGATAGTCAGGAACGGCATCACGTCGGCAACTAACGGTTGCATTTTGACGAAGATAGAGATCGATTTCGCTCTTGACCACTTCCCGAGAGTTGCAGATATTTCTATGAGCCTTCCAACGATACCAAGATCGATACTTTTGAATACCCAAAGCTCCAGAAATTGTCAGCAGACAGTTTCATGTTCTGATTGTCACGAAAAGTATCACATCTCAAGCTTGAAGAAGGAATTTCACTCCGATAGAGATTGATACAGATCTCGGCTACTTCAAGAAGCACGTAGATATTTCTCTTATCTTTCTAAAAAAACCAAGATCACTTCATTAGGACGTGCGTACCTCAAAATATGACATTTCAGACGCATGATTATCGATAGTAGAGGCTTGACTTCAATCTTCAGTTTTTTTGCTGTTGCCGCTTTTGTACTTTCTTCTTTATTCAAGCTTTTTTACTGTTTCTTTGTTTAGAGTTGCTTAAGCTTTATATTCTTATATTACAGTACTTGATGCTTCAGAGCTATATTGAAAATTGTACCTCATTTTCTGGTCAAGCTTGGACGTTGAATATCTTAATACTTCATTCAAAATTACTTCTCCAGCCATCATAATATTCTGTATTATGAGAAGACGCTTGATTAGCTATACTGGACGCTTCTCAAATAAGCTAAGGCGCTTGGATATCCGCTTTGCACATTCACAAGTCTATTTAACTGGTAGAATTCTGACCATTTACCGTATTATGCTTCTTTGACCCAGTTACTAGCCGAATTAGGATTCGATGTCTTTATGAAATTTGTTTATATGGATATTAGCTTTAATAAGACACCGGTTTCATCCAATTCGAACACCATCAGCTCAATATATGGCCATCAGACGCTACAAAGGTATGACTGTCATGAACGGCATCACGTCACCAACTGATGAATGCAATTTGACGAAGATAGAGATCGATTTCGCTCTTGACCACTTCGCGAGAGTTACAAATATTTCTTTGAGCCTTCCAATGATAACAAGATCGATACTATTGAACACCCAAAGCTACAGAAATAGTCATCGGACGGTTTCATGTTCTGATTGTCACGAACAGTATCACATCTCAAGCTTGAAGAAGGAATTTCACTCCGATACAGATTGATACAGATCTCGGCTTCTTCAGGAAACACGCAGTATTTCTCTTATCTTTCTACGAAAACCAAGATCGCTTCATTAGGACGAGCGTAGCTCAAAATACGACGTTTCGGACGCTTGATTATCGACAACAGACGCTTGACTTCAATCTTCAGTGTTTTTGCTGTTGCCACTTTTTTACTTTTGCCTTTATTCACGCTTTTTTTCTCTTTCTTCTATGAGGGTTGCTGAAGCTTTATATTCTTATATTACGGTACTTGATGCTTAGAAATTTATTGAAAAGGGTACCTCATTTTCTGGTCAAGTTTGGACGTTGAATCTCTTAATACTTCATTCAAAATTACTTGTCCACCCATCATAATGTTTTGTATTCTGAGAAGACGTTTGATGAGCTTCACTGGAAGCTTCTTAAATGAGCTAAGGTGCATGGTTATCTGCTTTGCACATTCACAAGTCTGTTTAACTCGTAGCATTCTGACCATTTAGCATATTATGCTACTTTGACCCTGTTACTGGCCGAATTAGGATTCGATGTCTGCCTGAAACTTGTTTATATGGATATTAGCTTTAACGAGACATTGGTTTCATACAATTCGAACACCATCAGCTCAATATATGGCCATTAGACGCTATAAAGGTAAGACAATCAGGGACGACATCACGTCACCAACTTACGGATGCATTTTGACAAAGATAGAGATCGATTTCGCTCTTGACCACTTCACGAGAGTTGCAAATATTTTTTTGAGCCTTCCAACAATACCATGATCGGTACTTTTGAACACCCAAAGCTCCAGAAATTGTCAGCAGACGGTTACATGTTTTGATTGTCACGAACAGTACCACATGTCCAGCTTGAAGTAGGAATTTCACTCCGATAGAGATTGATACAGATCTCGGGTTCCTCTGGAAACATGTAGGTATTTCTCTTATCTTGCTAACAAAATGAAGATCACTTCAGTAGCACGAGCATACCTCAAAATACGACGTTTCAGACGCTTGAATATCGGCAGCAGACGCTTGACTTCAATCTTCAGTGATTTTGCTGTTGCCAATTTTGTACTTTTGCATTTATTCGAGCTTTTCCTCCCTTTCTTTTATTAGATTTGCTGAAGCTTTTATATTCTTATATTACAATACTTGATGCTTCAGAACTTTATTGAAAAGGGTACGTCATTTTCTGGTCAAGCTTGGACTTTGAATATCTTAATACTTCATTCAAAATTACTTCTCCACACATCATAGTGTTCTGTATTCTGAGTAGAAGCTTGATTAGCTTCACTGGACGCTTCTTAAATGAGCTAAGGCACTTGGTTATTCGCTTTGCACATTCACAAGTCTGTTTAGCTCATAGCATTCTGACCATTTACCGTATTATGTTTCTTTGACCCAGTTACTAGCTGAATTAGGATTCGATGTCTTCATGAAACATGTTTATATGAATATTAGCTTTAATGAGACACCAGTTTCATCCAATTCGAACACCATCATCTCAATATATGGCCATCAGACGCTACAAAGGTATGACAGTCAGGAACGGCATCACGTCACCAACTTACGGATGCATTTTGACCAAGATAGAGATCGATTTCGCTCATGACCTCTTCACGAGAGTTGCAGATATTTCTTTGATCCTTCCAACGATACCAAGATCGATACTTTTGAACTCTAAAAGCTCCAGAAATTGTCAGCAGACTGTTGCATGTTCTGATTGTCACGAACAATATCACATCTCAAGCTTGAAGAAGGAATTTCACTCTGATAGAGATTGATAGAGATCTCGGTATCTTCAGGAAACAAGTAGGTATTTCTCTTATATTTCTAACAAAATCAAGATCGCTTTATTAGGACGAGCGTACCTCAAAATATGACGTTTCAGACGCTTGATTATCAGCAGTAGAAGCATGACTTCAATCTTCAGTGTTTTTGCTGTTGCTGCTTTTGTACTTTTGTCTTTATTCACGCTTTTCTTCCCTTTCTTCTGTTAGAGTTGCTGAAGCTTTTATAATCTTATATTACAGCACTTGATGCTTAGAACTTTATTGAAAAGGGTACCTCATTTTCTAGTCAAGTTTAGACGTTGAATATCTTAATACTTCATTCAAAATTACTTCTCCACCCGTCATAATGTTCTGTATTTTGAGAAGACGCTTGATTAGCTTCACTGGACTCTTCTTAAATGAGCTAAGCCGCATGATTATCCGCTTTGCACATTCACAAGTCTGTTTAACTCGGAGCATTCTAACCATTTAGCGTATTATGCATCTTTGACCCAGTTACTGGCCGAATTAGGATTCGATGTCTTCGTGAAACTTGTTTATATGGATATTAGGTTTAATGAGACACAAGTTTCATCCAATTCAAACACCATCAGCTCAATATATGGCCATCTGTCACTACAAAGGTATGATAGTCTAGAACGGCATCACGTCGCTAACTAACGGATGCATTTTGACGAAGATAGAGATCGATTTCGCTCTTGACCACTTCGCGAGGGTTGCGGATATTTCTTTGAGCCTTCCAACGATAACAAGATCGATACTTTTGAACACCCAAAGCTACAGAAATAGTCATCGGACGGTTTCATGTTCTGATTGTCACGAACAGTATCACATCTCAAGCTTGAAGAAGGAATTTCACTCCGATACAGATTGATACAGATCTCGGCTTCTTCAGGAAACACGCAGTATTTCTCTTATATTTCTAAGAAAACCAAGATCGCTTCATTAGGACGAGCGTACCTCAAAATACGACATTTCGGACGCTTGATTATCGACAACAGACGCTTGACTTCAATCTTCAGTGTTTTTGCTGTTGCCACTTTTTTACTTTTGTCTTTATTCACGCTTTTTTTCTCTTTCTTCTATTAGGATTGTTGAAGCTTTATATTCTTATATTACAGTACTTGATGCTTCAAAGCTATATTAAAAAGGGTACCTCATTTTCTGGTCAAGCTTGGACGTTGAATATCTTAATACTTCATTC
This sequence comes from Ammopiptanthus mongolicus, assembly GCA_039655645.1. Taxonomy (NCBI): domain Eukaryota; kingdom Viridiplantae; phylum Streptophyta; class Magnoliopsida; order Fabales; family Fabaceae; genus Ammopiptanthus; species Ammopiptanthus mongolicus. The sequence continues at coordinate 59,866,951 of CM077346.1, read as the reverse complement.
AAAATTACTTCTCCACCCATCATAATGTTCTATATTCTGAGAAGACGTTTGATGAGCTTCACTAGAAGCTTCTTAAATGAGCTAAGGTGCTTGGTTATCCGCTTTGCACATTCACAAGTCTGTTTAAGTCGTAGCATTCTGACCATTTAGCATATTATGCTACTTTGACCCTGTTACTGGCCGAATTAGGATTCGATGTCTGCATGAAACTTGTTTATATGGATATTAGCTTTAATGAGACACTGGTTTCATACAATTCGAACACCATCAGCTCAATATATGGCCATCAGACGGTATAAAGGTAAGACAGTCAGGAACGACATCCCGTCACCAACTTACGGATGCATTTTGACAAAGATAGAGATCGATTTCGCTCTTGACCACTTCACGAGAGTTGCAAATATTTCTTTGAGCCTTCCAACGATACCAAGATCGGTACTTTTGAACACCCAAAGCTCCAGAAATTGTCAGCAGACGGTTGCATATCTGATTGTCACGAACAGTATCACATCTCAAGCTTGAAGTAGGAATTTCACTCCGATAGAGATTGATACAGATCTCGGCTTCTTCTGGAAACATGTAGGTATTTCTCTTATCTTTCTAACAAAACCAAGATCGATTCATTAGGATGAGCATACCTCAAAATACGATGTTTCGGACGCTTGATTATCGGCAGCAGACGCTTGACTTCAATCTTCAGTGTTTTTGTTGTTGCCGCTTTTTTCTTTTTGTCTTTATTCACGCTTTTTTTTATCTTTCTTCTATTAGAGTTGCTGAAGCTTTATATTCTTATATTACAGTACTTGATGCTTCAGAGCTATATTGAAAAGGGTACCTCATTTTTTAGTCAAGCTTGGACATTGAATATCTTAATACTTCATTCAAAATTACTTATCCACCCATCATAATGTTCTATATTCTGAGAAGACGCTATATTAGCTTCACTAGACGCTTATTAAATGAGCTAAGGCACTTGGTTATCCGCTTTTCACATTCACAAGTCTGTTTAACTCGTAGCATTCTGACCATTTAGCGTATTATGCTTCTTTGACCCTGTTACGGGCCAAATTAGGATTCGATGGCTTCATGAAACTTGTTTATATGGATATTAGCTTTAATGAGACATTGTTTTCATCCAATTGGAACACCATCAACTTAATATGTGACACCCTGATTTTCACTTCTATGTCTATATGTGTTAATACTTAATTATAGATGTTTGCGTATGTTGTTTATGCCTGTTTTTGATGCATAAGTTGATAGTTGTAGTAGTTCAGCCTTTAGGATAATCGATTCATTCGAGTCCGAGTAACCTGTTTCACGGTTTTGGCCATATCTTGAGTTCTAGACATCCGATTGAGGTGATCTTGGATGCGTTGGAAGCTTAGATAATTACCTACAAGTCTTATTCAGGCGTCAAGGTCAAAAACACGTTTTCTGAAGGGGAAATCGATTTGTGAAATCGATTTCCAACTTTAGAAATGGATTTGGGAAATCGATTTCCAACTGAAGAAATCGATTTCCAGAAAGTGGAAATCGATTATTTAAAGGGAAAAATCGATTTCTTTGATAAGAAAATCGATTTGGCCAATGGAAAATCGATTTCCATGGTTGTGGAATCTATTCCCATGCGTGTCAGAGCTTGTGTACGCGTTTGGGTTATCGGGCTATGCTGTGTACGGCCCATTCGTCCTAAAACTTCCCTAACAGTTATATATACATAGCGTATGGCCTAAACCTAGTTTCTAAACCTGATTACACTCACAAGTTGCCTCTTCTTATCCCTAAGAGCTCTCACTGGTCTCTTGCTCTAGAAAACCCAAAAGGACGAATCCTGCTTTGGTGTTCTTCGTCAAGAACATGCCGTTGTTTGGCTAGTCTATCTCTGCTGCTAGAGTTAATCTCCTAAGTTAGAAACCAAGGTGAGTTTCTAATCCTAGATTTGTTCAATCCTTAACTTAAAGATCGACTCTTCTTTCTAGTGTTGCGATCATGATCAAGTGCTGAACCCGTAAGAAGGAACCGTAGCAAAACTTGGCTCTGTTCTTTTTCCCTTAGGCTGTGAATCGTCATACCATGTATTGGGGGAGAAAATTGATCATGAATATGTGGGTTTTGGGATAGGTTAAGATGAAGGGTTAACCCATGACCCCTATGTATGCCTGCGTATGCTTATGAATGTTGTTATGTTGTTTTCTGGCTATATGAGTATTGATTGATGAATAATTTGATGTTATAACATGTTTATAACTATGATTTCATGATTTATATGATTGTTGATGAATTGATGATGATGAACATGTTGTTTATGCCATGATATGGTGTTTTGTTAACCTTATGCCATCAGAACATAGTTATAGGGAGAAAATAAATAGGCAATGTGAGATTGATGACCAAGGATTAGTTTGAGAACCCTTAGGTTATGATTTATGAGTGTTGGCCTAATCAAATTGGTGATAAATAGCTTAGGCTCGAATGATATGTCATTAGGGAACATAGAATGGTCCGATAGCGGAGAAAACCCACTACTGCATGATTTGACACCCAGAAATCGATTTCCAGCACATGGAAATCGATTTGAATCGACCAAGAATCGATTTCCAGTGTGTGGAAATCGGTTTGGCCTTGTAGAAATCGATTTCTAGAATCGATTTTCCTTGTTCAAAAATCGATTGGGGAAATCGATTTGAACATGTTGAAATCGATTTCCATTACATGGAAATCGATTTAAAGACTTGAGAAATCGATTCCAGAGATTGGAAATCGATTCCCATGTGCCCAGGAGCTGTTTTAACCCCTTATGCTTGATGGATAGTGTTATATAGGCTTGTTATGATCTAAGGACTTTAAGTTACCCTTAAGAGCTTAAGAATACTTGATCTCTAATCTTAGTTAACACTAGGATGTAACCCCATGGTTTAAAATAGAACAAGTTAGAGAAGAACGTCATGAAATAATAAAGATAATAACGAAGATGTTGTTGATAATAGTAACGATAAGTTATTATTAGTGATGATTGTTGATGACCATCGTGGACGTTCATAGTTAATAATCAATATGATTGATTATGGTGGTGGATGGTTGGCATGTGTTTGCATATTGATGAACATTGCATGCTGCACGCATCATACGTTGAAGTTGATATGTTGGGTGGAAAGCAAACGATGAATCGCGATAGTGGAGGCCATGATGGGTGTTATCCAGGCCTTGAGGGTACATTGGGTATGGAAGTTCCAGGTGACATAGGCTAGCTACCTATTGTCGGAGTGACCTAATGAATAAGCTTGAGTACCCTGACTAGCCACTATATGTTATCAGGATTAGTGAAAGTGTTCGGGGATGGCCCATGGTCTGGCATATCATCCATGTTGATAACCGGACATGTACTCCTAATCGTCTTTCCAGAGTTAGAGTTGTTGGCCACATGCATACGGAGTAGTGATGTTGCATTCGCATTGACATGCATCTTTGATATATATATATATTGATTATACATGTGTTGATTGATGTATGTTATATGTCATCTTATTTACTATTCCATTCCGTTTACATATATTTATGATCGTATTTCTCACCCCTTTCTTTTGTTGTTCTTGTGCATATGATGTTGCATATGCAGAGGAGGGTGAGCATGCCGAAGAGGAGTGATCCCATGGAGATCTATCTTAGTAGTAGTAGTAGTTAGGATTTACGTTCAGTTGTTTAGTTTTATTCCGATGTATTATCAGTATATATATACCAACTCTGATATGGGATATCGGGATTTGGGTTATGTTTATTATTTATGTTTTCCGCAGTTTGTTTTAAAGGATTTTGATTATTTCAGATTCCTACGTTTAAGTTATAGATGATGTGATGCACATTGCCCTTGAGAAAATGTTTTTAATTTAATTGTTATATTATTCTTTATTAAAGGCATGTATGATTTTACTTATGTTTTACTATATTCGGGTAGTGGGTATCACACAATATATGGCCATCAGACGCTACAAAGGTATGACAGTCAGGAACGACATCACGTCGCCAAGTGAAGGATGAATTTTGACTAAGATAGAGATCGATTTCGCTTTTGACCTCTCCACGAGAGTTGCAAATATTTCTTTGTGCCTTCCAAAGATACCAATATCGATACTTTTGAACACCCAAAGCTCAAGAAATTGTTAGCAGACGGTTGCATGTACTAATTGTCAGGAACATTATCACATCTAAAGCTTGAAAAAGGAATTTCACTCCGATAGAGATTGATATAGATATCGACTTCTTCAGGAAACATGTTGGTATTTCTCTTATATTTCTAAAAAATCAAGATCGCTTCATTAGGACGAGCGTACCTCAAAATACGACGTATCGGACGCTTGATTATCGGCAGCAGATGGTTGACTTCAATCTTCAGTGTTTTTGCTGTTGCCGCTCTTGTACTTTTTATTTATTCACGATTTTCTTCTATTTCTTCTATTAGAGTTGCGGAAGATTTTATATTCTTATATTACAGTACTTGATGCTTCAGAACTTTATTGAAAAGGGAACCTTATTTTCTGGTCAAGCTTGGACGTTGAATATCGTAATACTTCATTCAAAATTACTTCTCCACCCATCATAATGTTCTGTATTCTGAGAAGACGCTTGATTAGCTTCACTGGACGCTTCTTAAATGAGCTAAGGCGCTTGGTTATCCGCTTTGCACATTCACAAGTCTGTTTAACTCGTAGCATTCTGACCATTTAGCATGTTATGCTTCTTTGACCCAGTTACTAGCCGAACCAGGATTCGATTTCTTCATGAAACTTGTTTATATGGATATTAGCTTTAATAAGACACCAGTTTCATCCAATTCGAACACCATCTGCTCAATATATGGCCATCAGACGCTATAAAGGTATGACAGTCATGAACGGCATCACGTCACCAACTGACGGATGCATTTTGAAGAAGATAAAAATCGATTTCGCTCTTGAGCACTTCATAAGAGTTGCAGATATTTCTTTTAGCCTTCCAACGATACCAAGATCGATACTTTTGAACACCCAAAGCTCCAGAAATTGTCAGCAGACGGTTTCTTGTTCTGATTGTCACGAACAGTATCACATCTCAAGCTTGAAGAAGGAATTTCACTCTGATAGAGATTGATACAGATCTCGGCTTCTTCAGGAAATAGGTAGGTATTTCTCTTATCTTTCTAACAAAACCAAGATCGCTTCATTAGCACGAGCGTACCTTAAAATACGAGGTTTCGGACTCATGATTATCGGCAGCAGACGCTTGACATCGATCTTCAGTGTTTTTGCTGTTGCCGCTTTTGTACTTTCTTCTTTATTCAAGCTTTATTTTCTCATTCTTTGATTAGAGTTGGTGAAGCTTTATATTCTTATATTACAGAACTTGATGGTTCAGAGCTATATTGAAAAGAGTACCTCATTTTCTGGTCAAGCTTGGACGTTAAATATCTTAATATTTCATTCAAAATTAATTCTCCACCCATCATAATATTCTGTATTATGAGAAGACGCTTGATTAGCTACACTGGACACTTCTTAAATGAGCTAAGGCGCTTGGTTATCCGCTTTGTACATTCACAAGTCTGTTTAACTCATAGCATTCTAACCATTTAGCGTATTATGCTTCTTTGACCCTGTTACTAGCCGAATTAGGATTCAATATCTTCATGAAACTTATTTATATGGATATTAGCTTTAATAAGACACCGGTTTCATCCAGATTGAACACCATCATCTCAATATATGGCCATCAGGCGCAACAAAGGTATGACTGTCATGAATGGCATCACGTCACCAACTGACGGATGCATTTTGACAAAGATAGAGATCGATTTCGCTCTTGACCATTTCACGAGAGTTGTAGATATTTCTTTGAGCCTTCCAAAGATACCAAGATCGATACTTTTGAACACCCAAAGCTCCAGAAATTGTCAGCAGACGGTTTTATGTTTTGATTGTCACGAACAATATCACATCTCAAGCTTGAAGAAGGAATTTCACTCCGATAGAGATTGATACAGATCTCGGCTTCTTCAGGAAACAGGTAGGTATTTCTGTTATCTTTCTAACAAAACCAAGATCGCATCATTAAGACAAGCGTACCTCAAAATACGACGTTACGGCGCATGATTATCGACAGTAGACGCTTGACTTCAATCTTCAGTGTTTTTGCTGTTGCCGCTTTTGTACTTTCTTCTTTATTCAAGCTTTTTTTCTCTTTCTTCGATTAGAGTTGCTGAAGCTTTATATTCTTATATTACAGTACTTGATGCTTCAGAGCTATATATTGAAAAGGGTACCTCATTTTCTAGTCAAGCTTGGACGTTGAATATCTTAATACTTCATTCAAAATTACTTCTCCACCCATCATAATATTCTGTATTCTGAGAAGACGCTTGATTTAGCAACACTGGACGCTTCTTAAATGAGCTAAGGCACTTGGTTATCCGCTTTGCATATTCACAAGTCTGTTTAACTCCTAGCATTCTGACCATTTAGCGTATTATGCTTCTTTGACCCAGTTACTAGCCGAATTAGGATTCAATGTCTTCATGAAACTTGTTTATATGGATATTAGCTTTAATAAGACACCGGTTTCATCCAATTCGAACTCCATCAGCTCAATATATGGCCATCAGATGCTACAAAGGTATGACAGTCATCAGCGTCATCACATCACCAACTGACGGATGCATTTTGACGAAGATAGAGATCGATTTCGCTCTTGACCACTTCACGAGAGTTGCAGATATTTCTTTTAGCCTTCTAACGATACCAAGATCGATAATTTTGAACACCCAAAGCTCCAGAAATTGTCAGAAGACGGTTTCATGTTCTGATTGTCCCGAACAGTATCACATCTCAAGTTTGAAGAAGGAATTTCACCCCGATAGAGATTGATACAGATCTCGGCTTCTTCAGGAAACAGGTAGGTATTTCTGTTATCTTTCTAACAAAACCAAGATCGCATCATTTGGACGAGCGTACCTTGTGACACCTACTATCCCGCATATAATAAAACATGAATAAAATCATACATGTCTTTTGTTAAAATATAACAATTAAAATAAAAGACATATCCTCAAGGGTAATGTGCATCTCATCATCTATAACGTAAAACATAGGAATCTGAAATAATCAAAATGCTTTAAAAACAAACTGCGGAAAACATAAATAATAAATATAACCCAAGTCCCAATGTCACATATCGGAGCTGGTATACATATACCGATAATACATCGGAATAAAATCGAATAACATAAATCATAAATCCTAACTACTGAGAGAGATCTCCTCGGGATCACTCCTCGTCAGCATGCTCACCCTCCTCTGCATATACCACAACATATGCACAAGAATAACAAAGAGAGGGGTAAGAAACACAATCATGAATATATGTAAACGGAATGGAATAGTAATTAAGATGGCATACAACATACATCAATCACCACAGATATAATCAATATATATATATGTCAAAGATGCATGTCAATGCGAATGCAACATCACTACTCCGTATGCATGTGGCCAACAACTCTAACTCTGGAAAGACGATTAGGAGTACATGTCCGGTTATCAACGTGGATGATATGCCAGACCATGGGCCATCCCCGAACACTCTCACTAATCCTGATAACGTATAGTGGCTAGTCAGGGTACTCAAGCTTATTCTTTAGGTCACTCCGACAATAGGTAGCTAGCCTATGTCACCTGGAACTTCCATACCCAACGTACCCGCAAGGCCGGGATAACACCCATCGTGGCCTCCACTATCGCGATTCATCGTTTGCTTTCCACCCAACATATCAACATCAACGTATGATGCATGCTATGCTCAACAACATGCAAACACATGTCCAACCATCCACCATCATAATCAATCACATTGATTATCAACAATGACCATCAACGATGATCATCAATCAATTAGGCGCTAACCATCGTTATTGCCTTTATCAACATTGCCAATATTATCATCATAATCAATCACATTGATTATCAACAATGACCATCAACGATGATCATCAAACAACTAGGCATTAACCATCATTATTGCCTTTATCAACATTACCAATATTATCATATCGTCATTATTAATATTAAAGTTCTTTGCTATACTATCAACCTTGAATTGTGATCTCACAGTCATTTTTCCATTACCCTATTCATTTCTTCTTCACAACAGAATCTGGGTGAGAAACCCAGATTCGCTAGGCGAATCGTGGCTCGCGAGGCGAGCCCGAGAGCTCCTAAACAGGTTCTCAGATTCGCTAGGCGAATCCTGGCTCGCGAGGCGAGCCCGAGAGCTCCTATATTTGGTTCTCTCATTCGCCTCACGGATTACAATCCGCTAGGCGAATTACGTCAGACTACGAATGGTCTCTCTGTCTCGCCTCGCGAATGGCTATTCGCCAGGCGAATCATGACAGGCGTGGGAATCTTACGAATTTCTCTAAGTTATCCCTATGCCTATCATCCCATCTCTCAAGGATCATTCCTATGGATTTCCAAGACTAGTCCAATATTATCAATCTCACCTCTCATAACAACTCATTCATTATGGGGTGCCAAACATCCTAAAGCTATATTCTTTTACTAATCCTATTTTCTTCATTGTAACGCACATCATCATCAAGTCATCATTATCAATGCACATCATACAATCTCATCAATGCATATCGTATGTATATTCTTACTATTCATCGCACATCATAATATTGCAATCATATCATCAAGACAAACACCCATAATCATAATCATATATATTTATACAATATTCACATAGGCATGTACATGGCATATACAAAACATACACATAATTACACTCATAGCATATACATAGGCATTTACAATGCATATAGACAACATATAGGGGTCATGGGTTAACCCCTTCATCTTAACCTATCCCAAAACCCACATACTCATGATCTATTTCTTCCCCCCATACCTGGTATGACGATCACCACGAACAAAGGAAGGAAAAGGTCCGGAAAAGGTTACGTCTACACGAATGCTCAATCTTACGACGCTTGACTTCACGATCACAGCCCCAAAAGGTTCAAGAGCAGCAACTAGGAAGAGGGCTTGTGATGGCAGTGATGCTCTTCAAGCGAAAGAGATGAAGAACGATGAACTATGGTGCAATCTCCTTCAGGGATCCTTGGAAAGGGTTTAGAAATCCTTGTTTGGAGAGGAAGAGGCAGCTTCTGAGAGTTTTTCGACTTAGAAAGTAGGTTTAGGTCGAGTCTTAGGGTATAAATATGAGTTAGGGTCATTATGGGATGATTAGAAGCCCAAAAAAACGATTGTCCTGCGCGCAGATTCGCTACGCGAATAAATTTTCGCTAGGCGAACCAGAGAGCCGCAAGAATCTGTCTGCCAGATTCGCTAGGCGACGTTCTTTCGCTACGCGAAACTATAGAAGCCGAATTTGGCCTTAACACCTAAAATAAGACTTGTAGATAATTCTCTAAGCTTTCCAACGCATCCAAGATCACCTCAATCGGATGTCTAGAACTCAAGATATGAACAAAACCTTAAAACATGTTTCTTGGACTTGAATGCATTGACCATTCCTTAAGGCTAAACTACCTCAACTATGAACTTGGACATCAAGAACAATCACAAACAACATATATACAACATATACAAGCAAATATTAACACGTATAAGCATAGTGTAAAAAAAATAGGGCGTTACATACCTCAAAATACGCCGTTACGGCGCATGATTATCGACAGTAGACGCTTGACTTCAATCTTCAGTGGTTTTGCTGTTGCCGCTTTTGTACTTTCTTCTTTATTCAAGCTTTTTTTTCTCTTTCTTCGATTAGAGTTGCTGAAGCTTTATATTCTTATATTACAGTACTTGATGCTTCAGAGCTATATTGAAAAGGGTACCTCATTTTCTAGTCAAGCTTGGACGTTGAATATCTTAATACTTCATTCAAAATTACTTCTCCACCCATCATAATATTCTGTATTCTGAGAAGACGCTTGATTAGCTACACTGGATGCTTTTTAAATGAGCTAAGGCACTTCGTTATCCGCTTTGCATATTCACAAGTCTGTTTAACTCCTAGCATTCTGACCATTTAGCGTATTATGCTTCTTTGACACAGTTACTAGCCGAATTAGGATTCAATGTCTTCATGAAACTTGTTTATATGGATATTAGCTTTAATAAGACACCGGTTTCATCCAATTCGAACTCCATCAGCTCAATATATGGCCATCAGATGCTACAAAGGTATGACAGTCATCAGCGGCATCACGTCACCAACTGACAGATGCATTTTGACGAAGATAGAGATCGATTTCGCTCTTGACCACTTCACGAGAGTTGCAGATATTTCTTTGAGCCTTCTAACGATACCAAGATCGATACTTTTGAACACCCAAAGCTCCAGAAATTGTCAGTAGACGGTTTCATGTTCTGATTGTCACGAACAGTATCACACCTCAAGCTTGAAGAAGGAATTTCACTCCGATAGAGATTGATACAGATCTCGGCTTCTTCAGGAAACATGTAGGTATTTCTCTTATCTTTCTAACAAAACCAAGATCGCTTCATTAGGACGAGCATACCTCAAAATATTACGTTTCGAAGGCTTGATTATCAGTAGCAGACGCTTGACTTCAGAGTTTTTGCCGTTGCCGCATTTTTACTTTTGTCTTTATTCACGCTTTTTTTCTCTTTCTTCTATTATGGTTGCTGAAGCTTTATATTCTTATATTACAGTACTTGATGCTTAAGAGCTATATTGAAAAGGGTACCTCATTTTCTGGTCAGGCTTGGACGTTGAATATCCTAATACTTCATTCAAAATTACTTCTCCACCCATCATAATATTCTGTATTCTGAGAAGACGCTTGATTACCTACTCTGGACGCTTCCTAATGAGCTACGGCACTTGGTTATCCACTTTGCACATTCACAAGTCTGTTTAACTCGTAGCATTCTGACCATTTAGCGTATTATGCTTCTTTGACCCAGTTATTAGCTGAATTAGGATTCGATGTCTTCATGAAACTTGTTTATATCGATATTAGATTTAATAAGACACCGGTTTCATCCAATTCGAACATCATCATCTCAATATATGGCCATCAGATGCTACAGAGGTATTACAATCATGAACGGCATCACGTCACCAACTGATGGATGCATTTTGATGAAGATAGAGATCGATTTTGTTCTTGACCACTTCATGAGAGTTGCAGATATTTCTTTGAGCCTTCCAACGATACCAAGATCGATACATTTGAACACCAAAAGCTCCAGAAATTGTCAGCAGACGGTTTCATGTTCTGATTGTCACGAACAGTATCACATCTCAAGCTTGAAGAAGGAATTTCACTCCGATAGGGATTGATACCGATCTCGGCTTCTTCAGGAAACACGTAGGTATTTCTCTTATCTTTCAAACAAAACCAAGATCACTTCATTAGGACGAGCGTACCTTAAAATACGACGTTTCGGAGGCTTGATTATCGGCAGCAGATGCTTGACTTCAATCTTCAGTGTTTTTGCTGGTTCCGCTTTTGTACTTTGGTCTTTATTCACCCTTTTTTTTTTCTCTTTCTTCGATTGGAGTTGCTGAATCTTTATATTGTTAGATTACTGTACTTGATGCTTCAGAGCTATATTGAAAAGGGTACCTCATTTTCTGGTCAAGCTTGGACGTTGAATATCTTAATACTTCATTCAAAATTACTTCTCCACCCAACATAATGTTCTGTATTCTGAGAAGACGCTTGATTTGCTTCACTGGACGCTTATTAAATGAGCTAAGGCGCTTGGTTATCCGCATTTCACATTCACAAGTCTGTTTAACTCGTAGCATTCTGAGCATTTAGCGTATTATGCTTCTTTGACCCTGTTACTGGCTGAATTAGGATTCGATGTCTTCATGAAACTTGTTTATATGGATATTAGCTTTAATGAGACACCATTTTCATCTAATTGGAACACCATCAGCTCAATATACGGCCATCAGATGCTACAAAGGTATGACAGTCAGGAACGGCATCACAGCGCCAAGTTAAGGATGCATTTTGACTACGATAGAGGTCGATTTCGCTCTTGACCTCTTCACGAGAGTTGCAGATATTTCTTTGAGCCTTCCAAAGATACCAAGATCGATACTTTTTAACACCCAAAGCTCAAGAAATTGTTAGCAGACGGTCGCATGTTCTAATTGCCAGGAACAGTACCACATCTCTAGCTTGAAGAAGGAATTTCACTCCGATAGAGATTGATACAGATCTCGTCTTCTTCAGGAAACATGTTGGTATTTCTCTTATATTTCTAAAAAAATCAAGATCGCTTCATTAGGACGAGCGTACCTCAAAATATGACGTTTCAGACACTTGATTATCTGCAACAGACGCTTGGCTTCAATCTTCAGTGTTTTTGCTGTTGCTGCTTTTGTACTTTTTTTATTTATTCACGCTTTTCTTCTCTTTCTTCTATTAGAGTTGCTGAAGATTTTATATTCTTATTTTACAGTACTTGATGCTTCAGAACTTTATTGAAAAGGGTACCTCATTTTCTGGTCAAGCTTAGACGTTGAATATCTTAATACTTCATTCAAAATTATTTCTCCACCCATCATAATGTTCTGTATTCTGGGAAGACGCTTGATTAGCTTCACTGGACGCTTCTTAAATGAGCTAAGGCGTTTGGTTATCCACTTTGCACATTCACAAGTATGTTTAACTCGTAGCATTCTGACCATTTAGTGTATTATGCTTTTTTGACCCTGTTACTGGCCGAATTAGGATTCGATGTCTTCGTGAAACTTGTTTATATGGAAATTAGCTTTAATGAGACACTGTTTTCATCCAATTCGAACACCATCAGCTCAATATATGGCCATCAAACTCTACAAAGGTATGACAGTCAGGAACGGCATCACGACACAACTTACGGATGCATTTTGATAAGGATAGAGATCGATTTCGCTCATGACCTCTTCACGAGAGCTGCAGATATTATTTTGAGCCTTCCAAAGATACCAAGATCGATACTTTTGAACACGCAAAGCTCCAGAAATTGTCAGCAGAAGGTTGCATGTTCTGATTGTCACGAACAATATCACATCTCAAGCTTGAAGAAGGAATTTCACTCCGATAGAGAATGATACAGATCTCGTCTTCATTAGAAAAGATGTAGGTATTTCTCTTAACTTTCTAAAAAAACCAAGATTGCTTCAATAGGACGAGCGTACCTCAAAATACGATGTTTCTGACGCTTGATTTTCGGCAGCAGATGTTTGACTTCAATCTTTAGTGTTTTTGCTGTTGCCGCTTTATTACTTCTGTCTCTATTTACGCTTTTTTTCTCTTTCTTCTATTAGAGTTGCTGAAGCTTTATATTCTTATATTATAGTACTTGATGCTTCAGAGCTATATTGAAAAGGGTACCTCATTTTCGGGTCAAGCTTGGACGTTGAATATCTTAATACTTCATTCAAAATTACTTCTCCACCCATCATAATGTTCTGTATTCTGAGAAGACGCTTGATTAGCTTCACTGGACGCTTCTTAAATGATTTAATGCGCTTGGTTATCCGCTTTGCACATTCACAAGTCTGTTTATCTCGTAGCATTCTGACCATTTAGCGTATTATGCTTCTTTGACCTTATTACTAGCCGAATTACGAATCGATGTCTTCATGAAACTTGTTTATATGGATATTAGATTTAATGAGACACCATTTTCATCCAATTCGAACACCATCATCTCAATATACGGCCATCAGATGCTACAAAGGTATGACAGTCAGGAACGGCATCACGTCGCCAAGTTAAGGATTCATTTTGACTAAGATAGAGGTAGATTTCGCTCTTGACCTCTTCATAAGAGTTGCAGATATTTCTTTGAGCCTTGTAATGATACCAAGATAGATACTTTTGAACACCCAAAGCACCAGAAATTGTCAGCAGAAGGTTGCAAGTTCTGATTGTCACGAACAATATCTCATCTCAAGCTTGAAGAAGGAATTTCACTCCAATAGAGATTGATACAGATCTCGTCTTCTTTAGGAAAGATGTAGGTATTTCTTTTATCTTTCTAACAAAACCAAGATCGCTTCATTCGGACGAGCGTACCTCAAAATACGACATTTCGGACACTTGATTATCTGCAGCAGACGCTTGACTTCAATGTTCAGTGTTTTTGCTGTTGCCGCTTTTGTACTTTTTTATTTATTCGCGCTTTTCTTCTATTTCTTCTATTAGAGTTGCTGAAGATTTTATATTCGTATATTACAATACTTGATGCTTCAGAACTTTATTGAAAAGGGTACCTTATTTTCTGGTCAAGCTTAGACGTTGAATATCTTAATACTTCATTGAAAATTACTTCTCAACCCATCATAATGTTCTGTATTCTGGGAAGACGCTTGATTAGCTTCACTGGACGCTTCTTAAATGAGCTAAGGCGTTTGGGTATCCACTTTGCACATTCACAAGTCTGTTTAACTCGTAGCATTCTGACCATTTAGCGCATTATGCATCTTTAACCCTGTTACTCACCGAATTAGGAATCGATGTCTTCATGAAACTTGTTTATATGGATATTAGCTTTAATGAGACACCGATTTCATCCAATTCGAACACCATCTGCTCAATATATGGCCATCAGACGCTACAAAGGTATGACAGTCAGGAACGGCTTCACGACACAACTTACGGATGCATTTTGATAAGGACAGAGATCGATTTCGTTCTTGACCTCTTCATGAAAGCTGCAGATATTTCTTTGAGCCTTCCAAAGATACCAAGATCGATACTTTTGAACACGCAAAGCGCCAGAAATTGTTTGCAGACGGTTGCATGTTCTGATTGACACGAACAGTATCACATCACAAGCATGAAGACGGAATTTCACTCCGATAGAGATTGATACAGATCTCGGCTTCTTCAGGAAACACGTAGGTATTTCTCTTATCTTTCTAAAAAAAACAAGATAGCGTACCTCAAAATACGATGTTGCGGTCGCTTGATTATCGGCAGCAGACGCTTGACTTCAATCTTCAGTGATTTTGCTGTTGCCGCTTTTGCACTTTTGTCTTTATTCACGCTTTTCTTCTCTTTCTTCTATTAGAGTTGCGGAAGCTTTTATACTCTTATATTACAGTACTTGATGCTTCAGAACTTTATTGAAAAGGGTACCTCATTTTTTGATCAAGTTTGGACGTTGAATATCTTAATACTTCATTCAAAATTACTTCTCCACCCATCATAATGTTCGGTATTCTGAGGAGACGCTAGATTAGTTTCACTGGACGATTCTTAAAAGAGTTAAGGCGCTTGGTTATCCGCTTTGCACATTCACGAGTCTGTTTAACTCGTAGCATTCTGACCATTTAGCGTGTTATGCTTCTTTGACCCTGTTACTCGCCGAATTAGGATTCGATGTCTTCATGAAACTTGTTTATATGGATATTAGCTTTAATGAGACACCGATTTCATCCAATTCGAACACCATCAGCTCAATATATGGCCATCAGACGCTACAAAGGTATGACAGTCAGGAACGGCATCACGACACAACTTACGGATGCATTTTGATAAGGATAGAGATCGATTTCGTTCTTAACCTCTTCACGAGAGCTGCAGATATTTCTTTGAGCCTTCCAAAGATACCAAGATCGATACTTTTGAACACGCAAAGCTCTAGAAATTGTTTGCAGACGGTTACTTGTTCTGATTGACACAAACAGTATCACATCTCAAGCATGAAGACGGATTGATACAGATCTCGGCTTCTTCAGGAAACATGTAGGTATTTCTCTTATCTTTCTAAAAAAAACCAAGATAGCATACCTCAAAATACGATGTTTCGGACACTTGATTATCGGCAGCAGATGCTTGACTTCAATCTTCAGTGTTTTTGTTGTTGCCGCTTTTGCACTTTTGTCTTTATTCATGCTTTTTTTCTCTTTCCTCTATTTGAGTTGCTGAAGGTTTATATTCTTATATTACTGTACTTGATGCTTCAGAGCTATATTGAAAAGGGTACCTCATTTTCTGGTCAAGCTTGGACGTTGAATATCTTAATACTTCATTCAAAATTACTTCTCCACCATCATAATGTTCGCTATTCTGAGTAGACGCTTGATTAGCTTCACTGGACGATTCTTAAAAGACCTAAGGCGCTTGGTTATTCGTTTTCCACATTCACATGTCTATTTAAGTCGTAGCATTCTGACCATTTAGCGTATTATGCATCTTTGACCCTGTTACTCACCGAATTAGGAATCGAGGTCTTCATGAAACTTGTTTATATGGATATTAGCTTTAATGAGACACCGATTTCATCCAATTCTAACACTATCAGCTCAATATATAGCCATCAGACGCTACAAAGGTATGACAGTCAGGGACGACATCACGTCACCAACTTACGGATGCATTTTGACAAAGATAGAGATCAATTTCGCTCTTGACCTCTTCATGATAGTTGCAGATATTTCTTTGAGCCTTCCAACGACACCAAGATCGATACTTTTGAAACCCTAAAGCTCCAGAAATTTTCAGCAGAAGGTTACATATTGGAATTGTCACGAACAGTATCACACCTATTGCTTGAAGAAGGAATTTCACTCAGATAGAGATTGATTCAGATCTCGACTTCTTCAGAAAACAGGCAGGTATTTCTCTTATCTTTCCAAAAAAATCAAGATCACTTCCTTAGGACGAGCGTACCTCAAAATACAACGTTTCAGACGCATGATTATCGGCAGCAGACGCTTGACTTCAATCTTCAGTGTTTTTGCTGTTGCAGCTTTTGTACTGTTGTCTTTATTCACGCTTTTCTTCTCTTTCTTCTATTAGAGTTGTTGAAGCTTTTATATTCTTATATTACAGTACTTGATGCTTCAGAAATTTATTGAAAAGGGTACCTCATTTTCTGGTCAAGCTTGGACGTTGAATATCTTAATACTTCGTTCGAAATTACTTCTCCACCTATCATAATGTTCTGTATTCTGAGAAGACGCTTGATTAGCTTCATTGAACACTTCTTAAATGAGATAAGGCACTTTGTTATCTGCTTTGCCCATTAACAAGTCTTTTTAACTCATAGCATTCTGACCATTCAGCGTATTATGCTTCTTTGACCCTATTACTGGCCGAATTAGGATTTGATGTCTTCATGAAACTTGTTTATAACGCTACAAAGCTTTAATGAGACACCAGTTTCATCCAATTCGAACACCACCATATATGGCCATCAGACGTTACAAATTTATGACAGTCAGGAACGGTTTCACGTCACCAACCTATGGATGCATTTTGACAAAGATAGAGATCGATTCGCTCTTGACCTCTTCACGAGAGTTGCAAATATTTCTTTGAGATTTCCAATGATATCAAGAGCGATACTTTTGAACACCCAAAGCTCCAGAAATTTTCAGCAGATGGTTATATGTTCTGATTGTCACGAACAATATCACATCTCAAGCTTGAAGAAGGAATTTCACTCCGATAAAGATTGATACAGATCTCGGCTTCTTCAGGAAACACGTAGGTATTTCTCTTATCTATCTAAAAAAACCAAGATAGCGTACCTCAAAATACGATGTTTCGGATGCTTGATTATCGGCAGCAGACGCTTGACTTCAATCTTCAGTGTTTTTACTGTTGCCGCTTTTGCACTTTTGTCTTTATTCATGCTTTTATTCTCTTTCTTCCATTAGAGTTGCGGAAGCTTTTATATTCTTATATTACAGTACTTGATGCTTCAGAAATTTATTGAAAAGGGTACCTCATTTTCTGGTCAAGCTTGGACGTTGAATATGTTAATACTTCATTCAAAATTACTTCTCCACCCTACATAATGTTTTGTATTCTGTGTAGACGCTTGATTAGCTTCACTGGACGCTTCTTAAAAGAGCTAAGGCGCTTGGTTATCCACTTGGCACATTCACAAGGCTATTTAACTCGTAGCAAAATGACCATTTAGCGTATTATGCTTCTTTGACCCTCTTTCTGGTCGAATTAGGATTCGATGTCTTCATGAAACTTGTTTATATGGATATTAGCTTTAATGAGACACCAATTTCATCCAATTCGAACACAATCAGCTCAATATATGGCCATCAGACGCTACAAAGGTATGACAGTTAGGAACGGCACCACGTCACTAACTTACGGATGCATTTTGACAAAGATAGAGATCAATTTCGCTCTTGACCTCTTCACGCTAGTTGCAAATATTTCTTTGAGCCTTCCAACGATACCAAGATCGATATTTTTGAAACCCTAAAGCTCCAAAAATTTTCAGCAGAAGTTTGCATATTCGAATTGTCACGAACAGTATCACACCTATTGCTTGAAGAAGGAATTTCACTCAGATAGAGATTGATTCAGATCTCGACTTCTTCAGAAAACAAGTAGGTATTTCTCTTATCTTTCTAAAAAAATCAAGATCACTTCATTAGGACGAGCGTACCTCAAAATACGACATTTCGGATGCTTGATTATCGGTAGCAGACACTTGAGTTCAATCTTCAGTCTTTTTGCTGTTACAGCTTTTGTACTTTTGTCTTTATTCATGCTTTTTTTCTCTTTCTTCTATTGGAGTTGCTGAAGCTTTTGTCTTCTTCTATTACAGTACCTCATGCTTGAGAACTTTATTTAAAAGGGCACCTCATTTTCGGGTCAAGCTTGGACGTTGAATACCTTAATACTTTATTCAAAATTATTTCTCCACCAATCATAATGTTCTGTATTCTGAGTAAACGCTTGATTAGCTTCACTGAACGCTTCTTAAAAGAGCTAAGGCACTTGGTTATCCCCTAGGCACATTCACAAGGCTATTTAACTCATAGTATTCTGACCATTTAGCGTATTATGCTTCTTTAACCCTGTTACTGGCCGAATTAGGATTCGATGTCTTCATGAAACTTGTTTATGGATATTAGCTTTAATGAGACACCGGTTTCATCCAATTTGAACACCATCAGCTCAATATATGGCCTCAGACACTACAAAGGTATGACAGTCAGGAACGGCATCACTCACCAACTTACGGATTCATTTTGACAAATATAGAGATCGATTTCGCTCTTGACCTCTTCACTAGCGTTGCAAATATTTCTTTGAGATTTCCAACGATATCAAGAGACGGTTGCATGTTCTGATTGTCACGAACAGTATCACATCTCAAGCTAGAAGAAGGAATTTCACTCTGATAGAGATTGTTACAGATCTCGGCTTCTATAGGAAGCATGTAGGTATTTCTCTTATCTTTCTAAAAAATCAAGATCACTTCATTAGGACGAGCGTACCTCAAAATACGACATTTCGGACGCTTGGTTATCGGCAGCAGACACTTGACTTCAATCTTCAGTGTTTTTACTGTTGCAGCTTTTGTACTTTTGTCTTTATTCATGCTTTTCTTCTCTTTCTTCTATTAGAGTTGCTGAAGCTTTTATATTCTTATATTACAGTACTTGATGCTTCAGAACTTTATTGAAAAGGGTACCTCATTTTCTGATCAAGCTTGGACGTTGAATATCTTAATACTTCATTCAAAATTACTTCTCCACCCATCATAAGGTTCGGTATTCTGAGGACACGCTTGATTAGCTTCATTGGACGATTCTTAAAAGACCTAAGGCGCTTGGTTATCCGCTTTCCACATTCCCATGTCTATTTAACTCGTAGCATTCTGACCATTTAGCGTATTATGCATCTTTGACCCTGTTACTCACCGAATTAGTGTAACGCCCCGATTTTCACGTTTTCTAATTCTCCAGTATTTTAACGTTTGCATTTTATTGGAGGGTTTAGAGAGTGAAATAAAATATTCCGAGAAGATAGGAATGTTCTACACAACCATAGGAAGCCGTGGTTAAGTTTCGGGCGAAAGCTCAAACGGAGCCCGGTCTGCGTTTTTCACGGATAGTAGCCTTTTTCTACTATCGAGACCTAATTTGGACTCGTGAACGAGACAGTAAGTCTCGGAATTTTATTCTCTACATCTTCGTTAAAATCCATCCTGACGTCCGAAAAATAATAATAATAATATATTATATTCGGTCGTATAATCGAACCAGGAGACGTTTGGAGTCGTAAAGGGATTCAACGAGACCCGAGAACGGATAAGCTCGATACCACATCATCCCAGGATACTTGGGAGAGTATGCCAGAGTCGTCATGACGATCGGGAAAATCTAGACGCGAAATGACCAAAATGCCCCTAACCTTAGTCTTTTGCACTTTTACCATTTTACCCTTTTGGCAAATGACCATTTTGCCCTTAAGTGAGCTTTTTAAGAAGCTGAACTCAGCCCCTCACACTCTCATTTTCGCACAGCCCTCTCAAAAAGAGAAGAACACCATAGTTGCTCTTGAAGCTCCTTCATTTCTTGTTGGAATCACTTGATTCCTTGAGCAATCTTCCTTCATTTTAAGGTAAGATCACTTCTATGTTCTCTTAGCTTCTTGAATATCTCTTTATTTCAAGATCAAGATCCATTTTCATGAAAATTATTTCTTAGATCCAAAACTTTGAAAATCCATAGGAAATTGTAGAAAAATCATTTTGATGTGAGACCAATTTCTTTGAACTCACCTCATCATTCTCTATCTAAACCCAAGAGCTTATGATTCAACTCTCATCATAGCTCAAAAAGCACAAAATGGCCGAACCCTTTTGATGATGATGAATAGTGTTTTTCATCAATTTTTGATTTCTAACATTTGATTTCATCCTTAGCTTTCCTATGCCTTTGAAT
Source organism: Ammopiptanthus mongolicus (assembly GCA_039655645.1). Taxonomy (NCBI): domain Eukaryota; kingdom Viridiplantae; phylum Streptophyta; class Magnoliopsida; order Fabales; family Fabaceae; genus Ammopiptanthus; species Ammopiptanthus mongolicus. Next base: position 59,846,203 of record CM077346.1, on the reverse strand, counting down.
CCATGAAATAGAAAACCAAGATCAATTCCTAACCTCTTTACCCTAGGGTGGCTGAAATCCTCTTTGATAGGATTGTTAAGTTTTGTCTTGTTTGATGTTTAAAGATTGATTGTTTGGTTGTTTGTAGTTGGTGACATTATCAGGAGGTTCACAAACTGATCAACCGACTTTGATCCGGGAATCTGCTCTTCAACAGGTATGGGGGGTGAACCTCATCACACCAAGATGGTGGTGGTGAAGATGGTTGTTTAAGTTTATGTGTGGGTGAAACCCTTTAGTTTGGTTTCACTTTTATGTGTTAAGTTTTGTTAAGTTCTCTTGAAGAACAAGATAGTCATGATGAGTTTATGCTTTAGTATGCTGTAGTGTGTTTTAGCATATGTTGATGATGAGATGATAGAATGAAAATCATTTTCATGTATGTTGAAAAACCTACTTTGATCACTAGATCAAGTATGGACTTTTATGCTTGATTATGAGACCATGATGTGTGATGGACTTGTATGTTTTGGTTATGATGTAATAAGGTGTAATTGTGGTTTGTCATAATTGGTGTGAGCTTTTGAGCTATGTTTGCTTAGTTGGTGAAGCAAAGTCTCCATTTTTCATTGGAGTAGGCTTGTGGCCTTAGTAAGAGGAAATATAAGAACATGTGTTGTTCTCGTTCTAGCAAGGTTTTGATGTAACAAAACATGATTTCATAACCTATGTTTTCAAGAGAAACAAAAGTGATTTTGATCCAAAGATCAAATGAAGTTTTAACCATTAAAGTGTGTCACCAAAGTGGGAAAATGTCTTTTCTTTAGCCATAGGTCTTTTAATCAAGCTAAGTGTTTCAATAGGAGAATTAATGAAGAAGTTAAGGAAAAGTGAAAACAGGGCACTCGCCCAGCGAACCCTGTCTCGCCCCGCGAGATAGAGGGAAAACTAGGCATTCGCCCAGCTAACCTCGCCTCGCCTCGCGAGACAGTGGCTAGTCCGAGCAGCAAAGATGCAGCTTCTCGGCCTCGCATAGCGAAGTAGTTCTCGCCCCGCGAACCGCCTAAGCAGTGAAGAATTACAGCTCTCTGCCTCGCGACGCGAGACAATTATCGCCTCGCGATGCAGAAGGTCGGTTTGAAATACAGTTCTCTGCCTCGCGACGCGAGATAATATTCGCCTCGCGATACAGAGGATCTGTACAAGGAGCAAATACAGCTCTCAGCCTCGCGACGCGAAACTTCTGTTCGCCCCGCGAGAAAGGAATTTCAAATGGGGTATCACTACCTTATTTTAGCTAAGCGAATGTACTATCGCTAAGAGGATTTCAACTTTTAGAAAATGCTAGAAATGAAGTGAATAGTTCAATGTTGTTTCAAATCAAATGAGTTTTCAACTGTAAAAGTTGTTTGGTTTACAAAAGGAGTTTTCTAACTCAATCGTAAAGTTTTACACGTAAAAACCTAAGTTAAGTAATTAACTTAGAGTTGAAAACAAGGGTTAATTAAGTATGGTATGTGACGGAACAAGACCATGTACTATACCATTGATGACTTAGTACATCAATGAGTTCATAAGACTTAAGTGAAATCAACACTTGTTTCCTTAATTGAAAGACAAGGGATTAATATCTTAGAAAGGCTTAAAGACTTATCTAAGAGAATTCTCAATCCTTATTCAGAATGCTTAGGACTTGAGACATAATTCATAAGACGTAAACACAAACACGAAACGTTTTGGTTTTCGAAACAGTAGTTCGATGACGGACCGATGATTCAGATCTAGGTTAATCGTTCAATTGTTTCCATCTTGTGATAACTGGAATGAGAGAGATCCTGAGGCTGTGCAGGTATGAGACTGTACAGTGGAAGGAATCCTGAGCCTATGCAGGTATGGGACTGTATAGCTAAAGGAACGCATATAAGAATTGGATCAAAATCACTTTTGTTTCTCTTGAAAACATAGGTTATGAAATCATGTTTTGTTACATCAAAACCTTGCTAGAACAAGAACAACACATGTTCTTATATTTCCTCTTACTAAGGCCACAAGCCTACTCCAATGAAAAATGGAGACTTTGCTTCACCAACTAAGCAAATATAGCTCAAAAGCTCACACCAATTATGACAAACCACAATTACACCTTATTACATCATAACCAAAACATACAAGTCCATCACACATCATGGTCTCATAATCACGCATAAAAGTCCATACTTGATCTAGTGATCAAAGTAGGTTTTTCAACATACATGAAAATGATTTTCATTCAATCATCTCATCATCAACATATGCTAAAACACACTACAACATACTAAAGCATAAACTCATCATGACTATCTTGTTCTTCAAGAGAACTTAACAAAACTTAACACATAAAAGTGAACCCAAACTAAAGGGTTTCACCCACACATAAACTTAAACAACCATCTTCACCACCACCATCTTGGTGTGATGAGGTTCACCCCCCCATACCTTTTGAAGGGCAGATTCCCGGATCAAAGTCGGTTGATCAGTTTGTGAACCTCCTGATAATGTCACCAACTACAAACAACCAAACAATCAATCATTAAACATCAAACAAGACAAAACTTAACAATCCTATCAAAGAGGATTTCGGCCATCCTAGGGTAAAGAGGTTAGGAATTGATCTTGGTTTTCCATTTCATGGATTCAAAGGCATAGGAAAGCTAAGGATGAAATCAAGTGTTAGAAATCAAAAATTGATGAAAAACACTATTCATCATCATCAAAAGGGTTCGGCCATTTTGTGCTTTTTGAGCTATGATGAGAGTTGAATCATAAGCTCTTGGGTTTAGATAGAGAATGATGAGGTGAGTTCAAAGAAATTGGTCTCACATCAAAATGATTTTTCTACAATTTCCTATGGATTTTCAAAGTTTTGGATCTAAGAAATAATTTTCATGAAAATGGATCTTGATCTTGAAATAAAGAGATATTCAAGAAGCTAAGAGATCATAGAAGTGATCTTACCTTAAAATGAAGGAAGATTGCTCAAGGAATCAAGTGATTCCAACAAGAAATGAAGGAGCTTCAAGAGCAACAATGGTATTTCTTCAAGAGCAACTATGGTGTTCTTCTCTTTTTGAGAGGGCTGTGCGAAAATGAGAGTGTGAGGGGCTGAGTTCAGCTTCTTAAAAAGCTCACTTAAGGGCAAAATGGTCATTTGCCAAAAGGGTAAAATGGTAAAAGTGCAAAAGACTAAGGTTAGGGGCATTTTGGTCATTTCGCGTCTAGATTTTCCCGATCGTCATGACGACTCTGGCATACTCTCCCAAGTGTCCTGAGATGATGTGGTATCGAGCTTATTCGATCTCGGGTCTCGTTGAATCCCTTTACGACTCCAAACGCCTCCTGGTTCGATTATACGACCGAATATAATATATTATTATTTTTCGGACGTCAGGACGGATTTTAACGAAGATGTAGAGAATAAAATCCCGAGACTTACTATCTCGTTCACGAGTCCAAATTAGGTCTCGATAGTAGAAAAAGGCTACTATCCGTGAAAAACGCAAACCGGGCTCCGTTTGAGCTTTCGTCTGAAACTTAACCACGGCTTCCTATGGTTGTGTAGAACATTCCTATCTTCTCGGAATATTTTATTTCACTCTCTAAGCCCTCCAATAAAATACAAACGTTAAAATACTGGAGAATTAGAAAACGTGAAAATCGGGGCGTTACATTCCTACCCCTCTTAAAAGAATTTCGTCCTCGAAATTCCGTGACTTAAAACTAAACCTACTCGGTCGCTGAAGATTAAGGAAAGAAATTTCCAACAATGGAATTTTTCCTGGTCTTGGTCTCAGAAGAAAGTATACAAAAGAATTTTACCAATCTGGAATGAATATAAGAATATCCGGTATGCAAAAAGACTCTTCAGTAGGTTCGTGAGTGTAAAAATGCATAGCTAATACATATTTACATCCATGACTCTAATAAAGTTCCTTCTTTCATAAGAACCTTCCAATAAACTTGGGAATCAAAGATAAACAGTCTGGCAAAAATCAGACTGGATCACCTTCACGAAAAATAAAAGTGATTAGACTAAGTTTCATCAAGAAACTTCCAGTATCGAGAAGTTGTTTATATTATAACTCAAGAAATAGTCATAACGAAACTTTCAGTGGAATAATACGAAAATGTCCAGACCAATGGACACCATATTACCAATTCACTCAATTGTCTAATACATAGTGTGAACACAAATGTTCCCTTGAGATCAGACAGCACTAACACAGGTGAAGTAGTCAACCTTCTCTCTAATCCTTGCAAACTTTCCTCACAGGCTTCAGTCCATTCAAACGCTTTATCCTTCCTTTGAAATCACGTGACCCAAAAACTTTACTTCGTCGAGCCAAAACTCACACTTGGACAGCTTTGCATACAGCTGTTTCTCCTTCAGAACCTGAAGAATCACACTAAGATATTCAGCGTGTACTTCCTGGTTTCGCGAATAGATGAGTATGTCGTCTATGAAACAACGACAAACTTATCTAGGTATGGACGAAAGATCCTATTCATGTAATCCATGAATATAGAGGAGTATTCGTCATACCAAACGGCATTACAAGGAACTCGTAGTGCCCATAGCGTGTTCGAAACGCTGTTCTTGGTACATCTTCTGCCTTCACATGAATCTGGTGATAACCCGATCGCAAATCAATCTTGGAGAAAACTGTCGCTCTCCTCAACTGATCCATCAAGTCATTTATCCTTGGAAGATGATACTTGTTCTTAATGGTGAATTCGTTCAACTGACGATAATCCACACATAAGCGAGATGTTTTCGTCTTTCTTTCTCACCAACAGCACAGGCGTTCCCTACGGCGACACACTGGGTCTAACGAACTGTTTCCCCAATAAGTCTACCAACTGTTCCTTCAAAGTTTCCAACTCAGCAGGTGCCATACGATACGGTGCCATAGACGTTGGTCCTGTTTCTAGCACAAGATCGATCACAAACTCGATGTCCCGAACTGGCGGCAAACCTGGTACGTCTTCAGGAAAGACTTCCGGAAACTCGTTAGTAACATGTATTCGTTGAGCTCCCTCTCTCAAAGAAACGTTTCCTTGGTTGGCAGTCCAAATCCAGAATTATCCGAATCAGGGAAAACTAAGGTTTTGTTTGCACCGTCTAATAGGATATGGTTACAAGATAACCAATTCATCCCTATGATCAAATCCATTTGCGAAAGAGGCAAACAGATCAAATCAATCAAAAACGTTCTATCCATTACAGAAAATAGAACAGTTCAAACAGACTTTCGCAGTTATAACAGGCTTTGCAGGAAATGCAAAAATTACCAAATCTAAGGGTAAGGAAAGATACAGATAAGGTTTTACCTTCCACGACGATTTGACCGTGAATCAAATCTTCCCTTTGAGAAGTCTCAGCATCATCCCCAGTATAAACTCTACTCATTGCCGTAGGCTTCACTGCTTGCACATCGTTGACAGAATGTCTAGCTTTTGATTGCACACAATCGCATGAAGTATGTCCTGGCTTCCCACACTTGAAGCATATGATCCCCTTGATTAAGCATCCTCTGGTGACATGATTGTTCTTGCCACACTTCATGCACTTCTTTGGGGCGCTTCCAGATTGACTAATACTCCCACTGGTTCCTCCTATAGAACGTTGTTGTTGACCTTGCTGTTTTGAATATGGTTCCCATCGAGATCTATCATCACGACCATTGGTGCCTTTATGGAACCTAGTCGGTCCAGAATGACGTTGCCTTCCTCCACGAGTCTTCATTAGATCTTCGATTACGAAGCATTCATCTACCAAAACCGAAAACTCTTTGACCTCAAGAGGTAGCACCTCTCCTCGAATCTCATCTCTTAAACCTTCAACGAACTTTGTGCACTTCCACTCCTCATCGGGATGAAGATGGAAATACCTCAAAGACTTCAGCAGGGACTCAAAACGATCAGCATATTCTTTAACAGACATTCCTCCTTGACGTAGCTGCAGGAACTCCATGTCTTTCAACTCGTCTTGCACCCGTCAGGAAACACTCGTTCTGAAGAACTCTGCGAGTGACAACTTACAAGAAAGCAAAAACATTACTACCCCATCCAATATCATTCTCCTTCAGAAACAATAATGCAGAGAGAACAAACAATCGTTGTCTTCTTCACAGAAACACAACACAGAGAACAAACAATACAAAAGGATAGACCGAAGTCATCATCCTCTCCAACATTGTTTTCTCTCAGAAACAATAGCACAAAAAGACAATCAGAGAAAACACAACACAAATAAGACAGACCATAACCTACAAACCCCAAAAAGACTCGGCCAGCTCTGATACCAAATAATGCAACACCCTTTCCCGAGTGTCACATTCCCGAACGTTTATAAGGTCGAAAATATTTATTAATGCGGAAAATACGAATTTTCTTTTTCTTTTTTTTCTTTTCATAAAGATGTAATGTGATTAGTAAAGGTAATAAATAATACTAATAAGTGAACTTAGGTTCACCATGCATTACTAGGACATACTGTATTATAAATACAAAAAATAGAAAACGGAAAACAAAAAACATCAACATTACTATATACAGACATAAGTCTAATGTATGACAGACATTAGAAATACAATAAGTACTAGAAGCCATAGCTCCCAAAAGGTACTACAGAAACTGACATAGTCTGGCCGACAACAAAACTAAAACAGCAAAAGAGTCCACCTCCAAACTCAAAGGGACTGCTGAACCAAACAATCGTCCCGTCCATCTGTTCAAACAGCAACAGCAAGTACCAGCAGAAAACATACAGATATGGGTGAGATTCTTGTTCATCAACACAACAAAACAGCATTAGTAAAAACGGGACGACTCACCGAGTAACAACGTACCCAACATGCTTACAAAGATTCTCAATATAAATCATGTTAAGCAGTTAACAGCATAAATAAGGTACTCTTAAACAGTACAATGATATATAACAGTGGATGTAAACATCAATAGCCATGCAATGCAATGCAATGCAATGTATATGACTCAATGTCAATGTCACTGGGTACTACTCTGACCTCTACTCCATGGAGCTAACAAACCGTCGGAGAGAGTGAATGGGAGGACATGTTCCGGTTTCTGCCAGCCATGAGCAAGATGCTACAACATTTGTAACGTGCACCTATCTGGCTTTACGGTAACACTCTCGACCAAACATGAAAAGTACGGCATCTAGTAGAGGATATCAGTGTATTGCATGGATTCGCCACGACACAGAAGAATCACCAACTGGTCACATGTCAGCCCTTCCAACCCTGATACCTCCAAAAAGACCATTGAAGATCGTCACCGTAAGATTCGCACCCGCATCAAGGTGTAAGATCAACTCCTAGGCTCAAGGCCTTACAACTATGCACATGAAATGCCAATGCTTACACAAAGCAAATGCGATAAAGCAATGTCTACCCATTGGATAGACCTCAAGGTTCACTAAGGTTCTCTTCCTTAGAAACGACACACATCTTTGTTTTACAAAACATTTATCCATCGGATAAAACATTTATCCATCGGATAAATATCTCGTGATTCCTTTGGAATGATCTAGACTGCTTTCAGAATCGCCGACTGTCCCCACAAACCAACACAAGTCTTTTCAGCATGTTTTGTCCTCACTCACACGCTTTCTAGGAAACTTCCCAGAAGGTCACCCATCCCATAATTACTCTAAGTCAAGCACGCTTAACTATAAAGTTCTTATGTTCTAAGCTCCCGAAAAGAAGATAAATCTTGTTGGTATGGGTAGTACCAATCAATTCTTATATGCCTTCCCTTAGCTATACAGTCCCATACCTGCATAGCCTCAGGATTCCTTCCACTGTACAGTCCCATACCTGCACAGCCTCAAGATCTCTCTCATTCCAGTTATCACAAGACGGAAACAATTGAACGATTAACCTAGATCCGAATCATCGGTCCATCATCGAACTACTGTTTCGAAAACCAAAACGTTTCGTGTTTGTGTTTACGTCTTATGAATTATATCTCAAGTCCTAAGCATTATGAATAAGGATTGAGAATCCTCTTAGATAAGTCTTTAAGCCTTTCTAAGATATTAATCCCTTGTCTTTCAATTAAGGAAACAAGTGTTGATTTCACTTAAGTCTTATGAACTCATTGATGTACTAAGTCATCAATGGTATAGTACATGGTCTTGTTCCACCACATACCATACTTAATTAACCCTTGTTTTCAAGTCTAAGTTAATTACTTAACTTAGGTTTTTACGTGTAAAACTTTACGATTGAGTTAGAAAACTCCTTTTGTAAACCAAACAACTTTTACAGTTGAAAACTCATTTGAGTTGAAACAACATTGAACTATTCACTTCATTTCTAGCATTTTCTAAAAGGTGAAATCTGCTTAGCGATAGTACATTCGCTTAGCTAAAATAAGGCAGTGATACCTTTTTCGACCTTATAAACGTTCGGGAATGTGACACTCGGGAAAGGGTGTTGCAATTAGGATTCGATGTCTTCATGAAACTTGTTTATATGGATATTAGCTTTAATGAGACACCGATTTCATCCAATTCGAACACCATCAGCTCAATATATGGCCATCAGACGCTACAAAGGTATAACAGTCAGGAACGACATCACGACACAACTTACGGATGCATTTTGATAAGGATAGAGATCGATTTCGTTCTTGACCTCTTCACGAGATCTACAGATATTTCTTTGAGCCTTCCAAAGATACCAAGATCGATACTTTTGAACACACAAAGCTCCAGAAATTGTTTGCAGATGGTTGCATGTTCTGATTGACACGAACAGTATCACATCTCAAGCATGAAGAAGGAATTTCACTCCGATAGAGATTGATACAGATCTCGGCTTCTTCAGGAAACATGTAGGTATTTCTCTTATCATTCTAACAAAACCATGATCTCTTCATTAGGACGAGCGTACCTCAAAATACGACGTTTCGGAAACTTGATTATTAGCAGCAGTCGCTTGACTACAATCTTCAGTGCTTTTGCTGTTGCCACTTTTGTACTGTTGTCTTTATTCATGCTTTTCTTCTCTTTCTTCTATTAGAGTTGCTGAAGCTTTTATATTCTTATATCACAGTACTTGATGCTTCAAAACTTTATTGAAAAGGGTATCTCATTTTCTGGTCAAACCTGGATGTTGAATATTTTAATACTTCATTCAAAATTAGTTCTCCACCCGTCATAATGATCTGTATTCTGAGAAGACGCTTGATTTGCTTCACCGGATGCATCTTAAATGAGCTAAGGCGCATGGTTATCCGCTTTGCACATTCACAAGTCTGTTTAACTCGTAGCATTCTGACCATTTAGCGTATTATGCTTCTTTGACCCTGTTACTAGCTGAATTTGGATTCGATGTCTTCATGAAGCTTGTTTACATGGATTTTAAAATTAATGACACATCGGTTTCATCCAATTTGAACACCATCAGCTCAATATATGGCCATCAGACGCTACAAAGATATGACAGTCAGGAATGGCATCACATCACCAACTTACGGATGCATTTTGACAAAGATAGAGATCGATTTCATTCTTGACCTTTTCAAGAGAGCTGCAGATATTTCTTTGAGCCTTCCAATGATACTAAGATCGATACTTTTGAACACCCAAAGCTCCATAAATTGTCAGCAGGCGGTTGCATGTTCTGATTGTCACGAACAGTATCACATCTCAAGCTAGAAGAAGGAATTTCACTCCGATAGAGATTGATAGAGATCTCGGCTTCTTTAGGAAACATGTAGGTATTTCTCTTATCTTTCTAAAAAATTCAAGATCACTTCATTAGGACGAGCGTACCTCAAAATACGACGTTTCGGACGCTTGATTATCGGCAGCAGATGTTTGACTTAAATCTTTAGTGTTTTTGCTGTTGCTGCTTTTGTACTTTTGTCTTTATTCACGCTTTTCTTCTCTTTCTTATAATAGAGTTGCTGAAGCTTTTATATTCTTAAATTACAGTACTTGATGCTTCAGAACTTTATTGAAAAGGGTACCTATTTTCTGGTCAAGCTTGGACGTTGAATATCTTAATACTTCATTCAAAATTACATCTCCACCCATCATAATGTTCTGTATTCTGAGAAGATGCTTGACTAGCTTCACTGGATGCTTCTTAAATGAGCTAAGGCGCTTGGTTATCCGCTTTGCACATTCACAAGTCTGTTTAACTCGTAGCATTACGACCATTTAGCGTATTATGCTTCTTTGACCCTGTTATTGGCCGAATTAGGATTCGATGTCTTCATGAAGCTTGTTTACATGGATATTAAAATTAATGACACATCAGTTTCATCCAATTTGAACACCATCAGCTCAATATATGGCCATCAGACGCTACAAAGATATGACAGTCAGGAACGGCATCACATCACCAACTTACGGATGCATTTTGACAAAGATAGAGATCGATTTCATTCTTGACCTCTTCACGGGACCTGCAGATATTTCTTTGAGCTTTCCAACGATACTAAGATCGATACTTTTGAACACCCAAAGCTCCAGAAATTGTCAGCAGACGGTTGCATGTTCTGATTGCCACGAACAGTATCACATCTCAAGCTAGAAGAAGGAATTTCACTCCGATAAAGATTGATACAGAACTCCGCTTCTTTAGGAAACATGTAGGTATTTCTCTTATCTATCTAAAAAAATCAAGAATACTTCATTAGGACGAGCGTACCTCAAAATACGACGTTTCGGACTCTTGATTATCGGCAGCAGACGCTTAACTTCAATCTTCAGTGTTTTTGCTGTTGCAGCTTTTGTACCGTTGTCTTTATTAACGCTTTTCTTCTCTTTCTTCTATTAGAGTTGGTGAAGCTTTTATATTCTTATATTACAGTACTTGATGCTGCAGAACTTTATTGAAAAGGGTACCTCATTTTCTAGTCAAGCTTGGACGTTGAATATCTTAATACTTCATTCCAAATTACTTCTCCACCCATCATAATGTTCTGTATTCTGAGAAGACGCTTGATTAGCTTCGCTGAACACTTCTTAAATGATCTAAGGCACTTGGTTTTCTGCTTTGCACATTCACAAGTCTGTTTAACTCATAGCATTCTGACCATTTAGCGTATTATGCTTCTTTGACCCTGTTACTGGCCGAATTAGGATTCGATGTCTTCATGAAACTTGTTTATAATGCTACAAAGCTTTAATGAGACACCGGTTTCATCCAATTTGAACACTATCAGCTCCATATATGGCCATCAGACGCTACAAAGGTATGACAGTCAGGAACGGTTTCACGTCACCAACTTATGGATGCATTTTGACAAAGATAGATATCGATTTCGCTCTTGACCTCTTCACGAGAGTTGCAAATATTTCTTTGATATTTCGAAAGATATCAAGATCGTACTTTTGAATACCCAAAGCTCCAGAAATTTTCAGCAGACGGTTGCATGTTCTGATTGTCACGAACAGTATCACATCTCAAGCTTGAAGAAGGAATTTCACTCCGGTAGAGATTGATACAGATCTCGGCTTCTTCAGGAAACACGTAGGTATTTCTGTTATCTTTCTAGAAAAACCAAGATAACCTCATTAGGGTGAGCGTACCTCAAAATACGATATTTCGGACGCTTGTTTGACCCTGTTACTGGCCGAATTAGGATTCGATGTCTTCGTGAAACTTGTTTATATGGATATTAGCTTTAATGAGACACCGGTTTCATCCAATTCAAACACCATCAGCTCAATATATGGCCATCAGATGCTACAAAGGTATGACAATCAGGAACGACATCACGTCACCAACTTACGAATGCATTTTGACAAAGATAGGGATCAATTTCGCTGTTGACCTCTTCACGCTAGTTGCAGATATTTCTTTGAGCCTTCCAATGATACCAAGATCGATACTTTTGAAAACCTAAAGCTCCATAAATTTTTAGCAGAAAGTTGCATATTCGAATTGTCACGAACAGTATCACACCTAATGCTTGAAGAAGGAATTTCACTTAGATAGAGATTGACTCAGATCTTGACTTCTTCAGGAAACAGGTGGGTATTTCTCTTACCTTTCTAAAAAAATTAAGATCACCTCATTAGGACGAGCGCAGCTCAAAATACGACGTTTCGGACGCTGGATTATCGGCAGCAGACGCTTGACTTCAATCTTCAGTGTTTCTGCTGCTGCAGCTTTTGTACTTTTGTATTTATTCATGCTTTTCTTCTTTTTCTTATATTAAAGTTGCTGAAGCTTTTATATTCCTAAATTACAGTACTTGTTGCTTCAGAACTTTATTGAAAAGGGTACCTTATTTTCGGGTCAAGCTTGGACGTTGAATATCTTAATACTTCATTCAAAATTAATTCTCCACCCATCATAATGTTCTGTATTCTGAGAAGATGTTTGATTAGCTTCACTGGACGCATCTTAAATGAGCTAAGGCGCTTGGTTATCCGCTTTGCACATTCACAAGTCTGTTTAACTCGTAGCATTCTGACCATTTAGCGTATTATGCTTCTTTGACCCTATTACTGGCCGAATTAGGATTCGATGTCTTCATGAAACTTGTTTAGATGGATATTCGCTTTAATGACACACCGAATTCATCCAATTCAAACACCATCAGCTCAATATATGGCCATTATACGCTACAAAGGTATGACAGTCAGGAACGGCATCACGTCGCCAACTTACGGATGCATATTGACAAAAATAGAGATCGATTTCGTTCTTCACCTCTTCACCAGAGTTGCAGATATTTCTTTAGGCGTTCCAACGGTACCAAGATCGATACTTTTGAACACGCAAAGCTCCAGAAATTGTCTGCAGACAGTTCCATGTTCTGATTGCCATGAAAAGTATCACATCTCAAGCATGAAGAAGGAATGTCACTCCGACAAAGATTGATACAGATCTCGGCTTCTTCAGGAAACATGTAGGTATTTCCTTATCATTCTAACAAAATCAAGATCACTTCATTAGGACGAGCATACCTCGAAATACGACGTTTCGGACGCTTGATTATTGGCAGCAGTTGCTTGACTACAATCTTAAGTATTTTTGCTGTTACCGCTTTTGTACTTGTCTTTATTCACGCTTCGCTTCTCTTTCTTCAATTAGAGATGCTGAAGCTTTTATATTCTTATATTACAGTACTTGATGGTTTAGAACTTTATTGAAAAGGGTACCTCATTTTCTGATCAAGTTTGGACGTTGAATATCTTAATACTTCATTCAAAATTACTTCTCCACCCATCATAATGTTCGGTATTCTGAGTAGATGCTTGATTAGCTTCACTGGACGATTCTTAAAAGACCTAAGGCGCTTGATTATCCGCTTTCCACATTCACATGTCTGTTTAACTCGTAGCATTCTGACCATTTAGCGTATTATGCATCTTTGACCCTGTTACTCACCGAATTAGGATTCGATGTCTTCATGAAACTTGTTTATATGGATATTAGCTTTAATGAGACACCGATTTCATCCAATTCGAACACCATCAGCTCAATATACGGCCATCAGACGCTACAAAGGTATGACAGTCAGGAACGGCATCACGACACAACTTTCGGATGCATTTTGATAAGGATAGAGATCGATTTCGTTTTTAACCTCCTCACGAGAGCTACAGATATTTCTTTCAGCGTTCCAAAGATACCAAGATCGATTCTTTTGAACACGCAAAGCTCCAGAATTTTTTTGCAGACGGTTGCATGTTCTGATTGCCGCGAACAGTATCACATCTCAACCATGAAAAAGGAATTTCACTCCGATAGAGATTGATACAGATCTCGGCTTCTTCAGGAAACATGTATGTATTTATCTTATCATTCGAACAAAACCAAGATCTCTTCGTTAGGACGAGCGTACCTCATAATACGACGTTTCGGACGCTTGATTATTGGCAGCAGTCGCTTGACTACAATCTTCAGTGTTTTTGCCGTTGCCACTTTTGTACTGTTGTCTTTATTCACGCTTTTCTTCTCTTTCTTCTATTAGAGTTGCTGAAGCTTTTATATTCCTATATTACAGTACTTGATGCTTCAGAACTTTATTGAAAAGGGTACCTCATTTTCTGGTCAAACTTGGACGTTCAATATTGGAATACTTCATTCAAAATTAGTTCTCCACCTGTCATAATGATCTGTATTCTGAGAAGACACTTGATTTGCTTCACTGGACGCATGTTAAATGAGCTAAGGCGCTTGGTTATCCGCTTTGCACATTCACAAGTCTGTTTAACTCGTAGCATTCTGACCATTTAGCTTATTATGCTTCTTTGACCCTGTTACTAGCCGAATTTGGATTCGATGTCTTCACGAAACTTGTTTACATGGATATTAGAATTAATGACACATCGGTTTCATCCAATTCGAACACCATCAGCTCAATATATGGCCATCAGACGCTACAAAGGTATGACAGTCAGGAACGGCATCACGTCACCAACTTACGGATGCATTTTGACAAAGATAGAGATCGATTTCATTCTTGACCTCTTAACGAGAGATACAGATATTTCTTGGAGCCTTCCAACGATACCAAGATCGAGACTTTTGAAATCCCAAAGCTCCAGAAATTATCAGCAGACGGTTGCATGTTCTTATTGTCACGAACAGTATCACATCTCCAGCTAGAAGAAGGAATTTCACTCCGATAGAGATTGATACAGATCTTGACTTCTTCAGGAAACAGGTAGGTATTTCTCTTATCTTTCTAAAAAAAATTAAGATCACTTCTTTAGGATGAGCGCACCTCAAAATACGACGTTTCGGACGCTTGATTATTGGCAGCAGACACTTGACTTCAATCTTCAGTGTTTTTGCTGTTGCAGCTTTTGTACTTTTGTCTTTATTCACGCTTTTCTTCTATTTATTCTATTAGATTTGCTGAAGCTTTTATATTCTTAAATTACAGTACTTGATGCTTCAGAACTTTATTGAAAAGGGTACCTAATTTTCTGGTCAAGCTTGGACGTTGATTATCTTAATACTTCATTCAAAATTACATCTCCACCCATCACAATGTTCTATAGTCTAAGAAGACGCTTGATTAGCTTCACTAGACACTTCTTAAATGAGCTAAGGTGCTTGGTCATCCGCTTTGCACATTCACAAGTCTGTTTAACTCGTAGCATTCTGACCATTTAGCGTATTATGCTTCTTTGACCCTGTTACTAGAATCTGGATTCGATGTCTTCACAAAACTTGCTTACATTGATATTAGAATTAATGACACATCGGTTTCATCCAATTCGAACACCATCAGCTCAATATATGGCCATCAGACGCTACAAAGGTATGACAGTCTGGAACGGCATCACATCACCAACTTACGGATGCATTTTGACAAAGATAGAGATCGATTTCATTCTTGACCTCTTCACGAGAGCTGCAGATATTTCTTTGAGACTTCCAACAATACCAAGATCGATACTTTTGAACACCCAAAGCTCCAGAAATTGTCAAGCAGCCGGTTGCATGTTCTGATTGTCACGAACAGTATCACATCTCAAGCTAGAAGAAGAAATTTCACTCCGATAGAGATTGACACAGATCTTGACTTCTTCAGGAAACAGGTAGGTATTTCTCTTATCTTTCTAAAAAAAATTAAGATCACTTCTTTAGGATGAGCACACCTCAAAATACGACGTTTCGGACGCTTGATTATCGGCAGCAGACGCTTGACCTCAATCTTCAGTGTTTTTGCTGTTGCAGTTTTTTTACTTTTGTCTTTATTCACGCTTTTCTTCAATTTCTTCTATTAGAGTTGCTGAAGCTTTTATATTATTAAATTACGGTACTTGATGCTTCAGAACTTTATAGAAAAGGGTACCTAATTTTCTGGTCAAGCTTGGACGTTGAATATCTTAATACTTCATTCAAAATTACATCTCCACCCATCATAATGTTCTGTATTCTGAGAAGACGTTTGATTAGCTTCATTGGACGCCTCTTAAATGAGCTAAGGCGCTTAGTTATCTGCTTTGCACATTCACAAGTCTGTTTAACTTGTAGCATTCTGACCATTTAGCGTATTATGCTTCTTTAACCCTGTTACTAGCCGAATTTGGATTCGATGTCTTCACGAAACTTGTTTACATTGATATTAGAATTAATGACACATCGGTTTCATCCAATTCGAACACCATCAGCTCAATATATGGCCATCAGAAGCTACAAAGGTATGACAGTCAGGAACGGCATCACATCACCAACTTACGGATGCATTTTGACAAAGATAGAGATCGATTTCATTCTTGACCTCTTCACGAGAGCTACAGATATTTCTTTGAGCCTTCCAACGATACCGAGATCGAGACTTTTGAACTCCTAAAGCTCTAAAAATTATCAGCAGACGGTTGCATGTTCTGATTGTCACGAACAGTATCACATCTCCAGCTAGAAGAAGGAATTTCACTCCAATGGAGATTGATACAGATCTTGACTTATTCAGGAAACAGGTAGGTATTTCTCTTATCTTTCTAAAAAAAATTAAGATCACTTCTTTAGGATGAGCGCACCTCAAAATACGACGTTTCGGACGCTTGATTATCGGCAACAGACATTTGACTTCAATCTTCAGTGTTTTTGCTGTTGCAGCTTTTGTACTTTTGTCTTTATTCACGCTTTTCTTCTATTTATTCTATTAGATTTGCTGAAGCTTTTATATTCTTAAATTACAGTACTTGATGCTTCAGAACTTTATTGAAAAGGATACCTAATTTTCTGGTCAAGCTTGGACGTTGATTATTTTAATACTTCATTCAAAATTACATCTCCACCCATCATAATGATTTATAGTCTAAGAAGACGCTTGATTAGTTTCACTAGACACTTCTTAAATGAGCTAAGGTGCTTGGTTATCCGCTTTGCACATTCACAAGTCTGTTTAACTCGTAGCATTCTGACCATTTAGCGTATTATGCTTCTTTGACCCTGTTACTAGAATCTGGATTCGATGTCTTCACAAAACTTGTTTACATTGATATTAGAATTAATGACACATCGGTTTCATCCAATTCGAACACCATCAGCTCAATATATGGCCATCAGACGCTACCAAGGTATGACAGTCTGGAACGGCATCACGTCACCAACTTACGGATGCATTTTGACAAAGATAGAGATCGATTTCATTCTTGACCTCTTCACGAGAGCTGCAGATATTTCTTTGAGACTTCCAACAATACCAAGATCGATACTTTTGAACACCCAAAGCTCCAGAAATTGTCAAGCAGCCGGTTGCATGTTCTGATTGTCACGAACAGTATCACATCTCAAGCTAGAAGAAGGAATTTCACTCAGATAGAGATTGATACAGATCTTGACTTCTTCAGGAAACAGATAGGTATTTCTCTTATCTTTCTAAAAAAAAAATTAAGATCACTTCTTTAGGATGAGCACACCTCAAAATACGACGTTTCGGACGCTTGATTATCGGCAGCAGACGCTTGACTTCAATCTTCAGTGTTTTTGCTGTTACAGTTTTTTTTACTTTTGTCTTTATTCACGCTTTTCTTCTATTTCTTCTATTAGAGTTGCTGAAGCTTTTATATTCTTAAATTACGGTACTTGATGCTTCAGAACTTTATAGAAAAGGGTACCTAATTTTCTGGTCAAGCTTGGACGTTGAATATCTTAATACTTCATTCAAAATTACATCTCCACCCATCATAATGTTCTGTATTCTGAGAAGACGCTGATTAGCTTCATTGGACGCCTCTTAAATGAGCTAAGGCGCTTAGTTATCCGCTTTGCACATTCACAAGTCTGTTTAACTCGTAGCATTCTGACCATTTAGCGTATTATGCTTCTTTGACCCTGTTACTAGCCGAATTTGGATTCGATGTCTTCACGAAACTTGTTTACATTGATATTAGAATTAATGACACATCGGTTTCATCCAATTCGAACACCATCAGCTCAATATATGGCCATCAGAAGCTACAACGGTATGACAGTCAGGAACGGCATCACGTCACCAACTTACGGATGCATTTTGACAAAGATAGAGATCGATTTCATTCTTGACCTCTTTACGAGAGCTACAGATATTTCTTTGAGCCTTCCAACGATACCAAGATCGAGACTTTTGAACTCCCAAAGCTCTAAAAATTATCAGCAGACGGTTGCATGTTCTGATTGTCACGAACAGTATCACATCTCCAGCTAGAAGAAGGAATTTCACTCCAATAGAGATTGATACAGATCTTGACTTCTTCAGGAAACAGGTAGGTATTTCTCTTATCTTTCTAAAAAAAATTAAGATCACTTCTTTAGGATGAGCGCACCTCAAAATACGACGTTTCGGACGCTTGATTATTGGCAGCAGACACTTGACTTCAATCTTCAGTGTTTTTGCTGTTGCAGCTTTTGTACTTTTGTCTTTATTCACGCTTTTCTTCTATTTATTCTATTAGATTTGCTGAAGCTTTTATATTCTTAAATTACAGTACTTGATGCTTCAGAACTTTATTGAAAAGGGTACCTAATTTTCTGGTCAAGCTTGGACGTTGATTATCTTAATACTTCATTCAAAATTACATCTCCACCCATCACAATTTTCTATAGTCTAAGAAGACGCTTGATTAGCTTCACTAGACACTTCTTAAATGAGCTAAGGTGCTTGGTCATCCGCTTTGCACATTCACAAGTCTGTTTAACTCGTAGCATTCTGACCATTTAGCGTATTATGCTTCTTTGACCCTGTTACTAGAATCTGGATTCGATGTCTTCACAAAACTTGCTTACATTGATATTAGAATTAATGACACATCGGTTTCATCCAATTCGAACACCATCAGCTCAATATATGGCCATCAGACGCTACAAAGGTATGACAGTCTGGAACGGCATCACATCACCAACTTACGGATGCATTTTGACAAAGATAGAGATCGATTTCATTCTTGACCTCTTCACGAGAGCTGCAGATATTTCTTTGAGACTTCCAACAATACCAAGATCGATACTTTTGAACAC
The DNA here is from genome assembly GCA_039655645.1 of Ammopiptanthus mongolicus. Classification (NCBI taxonomy): domain Eukaryota; kingdom Viridiplantae; phylum Streptophyta; class Magnoliopsida; order Fabales; family Fabaceae; genus Ammopiptanthus; species Ammopiptanthus mongolicus. The sequence continues at coordinate 59,827,235 of CM077346.1, read as the reverse complement.
CCAAAGCTCCAGAAATTGTCAAGCAGCCGGTTGCATGTTCTGATTGTCACGAACAGTATCACATCTCAAGCTAGAAGAAGAAATTTCACTCCGATAGAGATTGACACAGATCTTGACTTCTTCAGGAAACAGGTAGGTATTTCTCTTATCTTTCTAAAAAAAATTAAGATCACTTCTTTAGGATGAGCACACCTCAAAATACGACGTTTCGGACGCTTGATTATCGGCAGCAGACGCTTGACCTCAATCTTCAGTGTTTTTGCTGTTGCAGTTTTTTTACTTTTGTCTTTATTCACGCTTTTCTTCTATTTCTTCTATTAGAGTTGCTGAAGCTTTTATATTATTAAATTACGGTACTTGATGCTTCAGAACTTTATAGAAAAGGGTACCTAATTTTCTGGTCAAGCTTGGACGTTGAATATCTTAATACTTCATTCAAAATTACATCTCCACCCATCATAATGTTCTGTATTCTGAGAAGACGTTTGATTAGCTTCATTGGACGCCTCTTAAATGAGCTAAGGCGCTTAGTTATCTGCTTTGCACATTCACAAGTCTGTTTAACTTGTAGCATTCTGACCATTTAGCGTATTATGCTTCTTTAACCCTGTTACTAGCCGAATTTGGATTCGATGTCTTCACGAAACTTGTTTACATTGATATTAGAATTAATGACACATCGGTTTCATCCAATTCGAACACCATCAGCTCAATATATGGCCATCAGAAGCTACAAAGGTATGACAGTCAGGAACGGCATCACATCACCAACTTACGGATGCATTTTGACAAAGATAGAGATCGATTTCATTCTTGACCTCTTCACGAGAGCTACAGATATTTCTTTGAGCCTTCCAACGATACCGAGATCGAGACTTTTGAACTCCTAAAGCTCTAAAAATTATCAGCAGACGGTTGCATGTTCTGATTGTCACGAACAGTATCACATCTCCAGCTAGAAGAAGGAATTTCACTCCAATAGAGATTGATACAGATCTTGACTTCTTCAGGAAACAGGTAGGTATTTCTCTTATCTTTCTAAAAAAAATTAAGATCACTTCTTTAGGATGAGCGCACCTCAAAATACGACGTTTCGGACGCTTGATTATCGGCAACAGACATTTGACTTCAATCTTCAGTGTTTTTGCTGTTGCAGCTTTTGTACTTTTGTCTTTATTCACGCTTTTCTTCTATTTATTCTATTAGATTTGCTGAAGCTTTTATATTCTTAAATTACAGTACTTGATGCTTCAGAACTTTATTGAAAAGGATACCTAATTTTCTGGTCAAGCTTGGACGTTGATTATTTTAATACTTCATTCAAAATTACATCTCCACCCATCATAATGATTTATAGTCTAAGAAGACGCTTGATTAGTTTCACTAGACACTTCTTAAATGAGCTAAGGTGCTTGGTTATCCGCTTTGCACATTCACAAGTCTGTTTAACTCGTAGCATTCTGACCATTTAGCGTATTATGCTTCTTTGACCCTGTTACTAGAATTGGATTCGATGTCTTCACAAAACTTGTTTACATTGATATTAGAATTAATGACACATCGGTTTCATCCAATTCGAACACCATCAGCTCAATATATGGCCATCAGACGCTACCAAGGTATGACAGTCAGGAACGGCATCACGTCACCAACTTACGGATGCATTTTGACAAAGATAGAGATCGATTTCATTCTTGACCTCTTCACGAGAGCTGCAGATATTTCTTTGAGACTTCCAACAATACCAAGATCGATACTTTTGAACACCCAAAGCTCCAGAAATTGTCAAGCAGCCGGTTGCATGTTCTGATTGTCACGAACAGTATCACATCTCAAGCTAGAAGAAGGAATTTCACTCAGATAGAGATTGATACAGATCTTGACTTCTTCAGGAAACAGATAGGTATTTCTCTTATCTTTCTAAAAAAAAAATTAAGATCACTTCTTTAGGATGAGCACACCTCAAAATACGACGTTTCGGACGCTTGATTATCGGCAGCAGACGCTTGACTTCAATCTTCAGTGTTTTTGCTGTTACAGTTTTTTTTACTTTTGTCTTTATTCACGCTTTTCTTCTATTTCTTCTATTAGAGTTGCTGAAGCTTTTATATTCTTAAATTACGGTACTTGATGCTTCAGAACTTTATAGAAAAGGGTACCTAATTTTCTGGTCAAGCTTGGACGTTGAATATCTTAATACTTCATTCAAAATTACATCTCCACCCATCATAATGTTCTGTATTCTGAGAAGACGCTGATTAGCTTCATTGGACGCCTCTTAAATGAGCTAAGGCGCTTAGTTATCCGCTTTGCACATTCACAAGTCTGTTTAACTCGTAGCATTCTGACCATTTAGCGTATTATGCTTCTTTGACCCTGTTACTAGCCGAATTTGGATTCGATGTCTTCACGAAACTTGTTTACATTGATATTAGAATTAATGACACATCGGTTTCATCCAATTCGAACACCATCAGCTCAATATATGGCCATCAGAAGCTACAACGGTATGACAGTCAGGAACGGCATCACGTCACCAACTTACGGATGCATTTTGACAAAGATAGAGATCGATTTCATTCTTGACCTCTTCACGAGAGCTACAGATATTTCTTTGAGCCTTCCAACGATACCAAGATCGAGACTTTTGAACTCCCAAAGCTCTAAAAATTATCAGCAGACGGTTGCATGTTCTGATTGTCACGAACAGTATCACATCTCCAGCTAGAAGAAGGAATTTCACTCCAATAGAGATTGATACAGATCTTGACTTCTTCAGGAAACAGGTAGGTATTTCTCTTATCTTTCTAAAAAAAATTAAGATCACTTCTTTAGGATGAGCGCACCTCAAAATACGACGTTTCGGACGCTTGATTATCGGCAGCAGACGCTTGACTTCAATCTTCAGTGTTTTTGCTGTTGCAGCTTTTGTACTTTTATCTTTATTCACGCTTTTCTTCTATTTATTCTATTAGATTTGCTGAAGCTTTTATATTCTTAAATTACAGTACTTGATGCTTCAGAACTTTATTGAAAAGGGTACCTTATTTTCTGGTCAAGCTTGGGCGTTGAATATCTTAATACTTCATTCAGAATTACATCTCCACCCATCATAATGTTCTGTATTCTGAGAAGACGCTTGATTAGCTTCACTGGACGCTTCTTAAATGAGATAAGGCGCTTGGGTATCGGCTTTGAACATTCACAAGTCTGTTTAACTCGTAGCATTATGACCATTTAGCGTATTATGCTTCTTTGACCCTGTTACTGGCCGAATTAGGAATCGATGTCTTCTTGATGCTTGTTTACATGGATATTAAAATTACTGACACATCGGTTTCATCCAATTTGAACAACATCATTTCAATACATGGCCATCAGACGCTACAAAGGTATGACAGTCAGGAGCGGCATCACGTCACCAACTTACGGATTCATTTTGACAAAGATAGAGATCGATTTCATTCCTGACCTCTTCACGAGAGCTGCAGATATTTCTTTGAGACTTCCAACGATACCAAGATTGGTACTTTTGAACACCCAAGCTCCAGAAATTGTCAAGCAGTCGGTTGCATATTCTGATTGTCACGAACAGTATCACATCTCAAGCTAGAAGAAGGAATTTCACTCCGATAGAGATTGAAATAGATCTCGGCTTCTTATGGAAACAGGTAGTTGTTTCTCTTATATTTCTAAAAAAATTACGATCACTTCATTAGGACAAGCGAACCTCAACATACGACGTTTTGGACGCTTGATTATCGGCAGCAGACGCTTGACTTCAATCTTCAGTGTTTTTGCTGTTGCAGCTTTTGCACTTTTGTCTTTATTCACGCTTTTCTTCTCTTTCTTCTATTAGAGTTGCTGAAGCTTTTATATTCTTATATTACAGTACTTGATGCTTCAGAAATTTATTGAAAAGGGTACCTCAGTTTCTGTTCAAGCTTGGACGTTGAATATCTTAATACTTCATTCAGAATTACATCTCCACCCATCATAATGTTCTGTATTCTGAGAAGACGCTTGATTAGCTTCACTGGACGCTTCTTAAATGAGATAAGGCGCTTGGGTATCGGCTTTGAACATTCACAAGTCTGTTTAACTCGTAGCATTATGACCATTTAGCGTATTATGCTTCTTTGACCCTGTTACTGGCCGAATTAGGAATCGATGTCTTCTTGATGCTTGTTTACATGGATATTAAAATTACTGACACATCGGTTTCATCCAATTTGAACAACATCATCTCAATACATGGCCATCAGACGCTACAAAGGTATGACAGTCAGGAGCGGCATCACGTCACCAACTTACGGATGCATTTTGACAAAGATAGAGATCGATTTCATTCCTGACCTCTTCACGAGAGCTGCAGATATTTCTTTGAGACTTCCAACGATACCAAGATTGATACTTTTGAACACCCAAAGCTCCAGAAATTGTCAAGCAGTCGGTTGCATATTCTGATTGTCACGAACAGTATCACATCTCAAGCTAGAAGAAGGAATTTCACTCCGATAGAGATTGAAATAGATCTCGGCTTCTTATGGAAACAGGTAGGTGTTTCTCTTATATTTCTAAAAAAATTAAGATCACTTCATTAGGACGAGCGAACCTCAACATACGACGTTTTGGACGCTTGATTATCGGCAGCAGACGCTTGACTTCAATCTTCAGTGTTTTTGCTGTTGCAGCTTTTGCACTTTTTTCTTTATTCACGCTTTTCTTCTCTTTCTTCTATTAGAGTTGCTGAAGCTTTTATATTCTTATATTACAGTACTTGATGCTTCAGAAATTTATTGAAAAGGGTACCTCAGTTTCTGTTCAAGCTTGGACGTTGAATATCTTAATACTTCATTCAAAATTACTTCTCCACCCATCACAATGTTCAGTATCTGAGTAGACGCTTGATTAGCATCACTGGACAATTCTTAAAAGGGCTAAGGTGCTTGGTTATCCGGTTTGCACATTCACACGTTTGTTTAACTCGTAGCATTCTCACCATTTAGCGTATTATGCTTCTTTGTCCCTGTTACTTGATGATTTAGGATTCGATGTCTTCATGAAACTTGTTTCTATTCATATTAGCTTTAATGAAACACTGGTTTCATCGAATTCGATCACCATCAGCTCCATATACGGCCATCAGATGCAACAAATGTATGACAATCAGGAACGGCATCATGTCACCAACTTACGGATGCATTTTGACAAAAATAGAGATCGATTTCATTCTTGACCTCTTCACGACAGCTGCAGATATTTCTTTGAGCCTTCGAATGATATCAAGATCAATACTTTTGAACACCTAAAGCTTCAGAAATTGTCAGCAGACGGTTGCATGTTCTGATTGCCACGAACAATATCACATCTCAAGCTTGAAGAAGGAATTTCACTCCGATAGAGATTGAAACAGATCTCGGCTTCTTCAAGAAACATGTAGGTATTTCTATTATCTTTCTAACAAAATAAAGATCACTTCATTAGGACGAGCGTACCTCAAAATAAGACGTTTAGGATGCTTGATTATCGGCAGCAGACGCTTGACTTCAATCTTCAGTGTTTTTGGTGTTGCCGCTTTTGTACTTTTGTCTTTATTCACGCTTTTCTTGTCTTTCTTATATTAGAGTTGCTGAAGCTTTTATATTCTTATATTGCAGTACTTGATGCTTCAAAACTTTATTGAAAAGGGTACCTCATTTTATGGTCAAGCTTGGACGTTGAATATCTTAATACTTCATTCAAAATTACTTCTCTACCCATCATAATGTTCTGTATTCTGAGAAGATGCTTGATTTGCTTCACTGGACGCATCTTAAATGAGCTAAGGCGCTTGGTTATCCGCTTTGCACATTCACAAGTCTGTTTAACTCCTAGCATTCTGACCGTTTAGCGTATTATGCATCTTTGACCCTGTTACTCACCGAATTAGGATTCGATGTCTTCATGAAACTTGTTTATATGGATATTAGCTTTAATGAGACACCGATTTCATCCAATTCGAACACCATCAGCTCAATATATGGCCATCAGGCGCTACAAAGGTATGACAGTCAGGAACGGCATCACGACACAACTTTCGGATGCATTATGATAAGGATAGAGATCGATTTCGTTTTTAACCTCCTCACGAGAGCTACAGATATTTCTTTGAGCCTTCCAAAGATACCAAGATCGATACTTTTGAACACGCAAAGATCCAGAAATTGTTAGCAGAAGTTTGCATATTCGAATTGTCACGAACAGTATCAAACCTCATGTTGGAAGAAGGAATTTCACTTAGATAGAGATAAATTGAGATCTTGACTTCTTCAGGAAACATTTGGTATTTCTCTTATCTTTCTAAAAAATTTAAGATCACTTCATTAGGATGAGCGCACCTCAAAATACGACGTTTCGGACGCTTGATTCTCGGCAGCAGACGCTTGACCTCAATCTTCAGTGTTTTTCCTGTTGCAGCTTTTGTACTTTTGTCTTTATTCACCCTTTTCTTCTCTTTCTTCTATTAGAGTTGCAAAAGCTTTTGTATTCTTAAATTGCAGTACTTGATGCTTCAGAACTTTATTGAAAAGGGTACCTCATTTTCTGGTCAAGCTTGGACGTTGAATATCTTAATACTTCATTCAAAATTACATCTCCACCCATCAAAATGTTCTGTATTCTGAGAAGACGCTTGATTAGCTTCACTGGACGCTTCTTAAATGAGATAAGGCGCTTGGGTATCGGCTTTGAACATTCACAAGTCTGTTTAACTCGTAGCATTCTGATCATTTAGCGTATTATGCTTCTTTGGCCCTGTTACTGGCCGAATTTGGATTCGATGTCTTCATGAAACTTGTTTATATGGATATCAGCTTTAGTGAGAGCCAGTTTCATCTAATTCGAACACCATCAACTCAATATATTGCCATCAGACGCTACAAAGGTTTGACAGTCAGGAACAGCATCACGTCACCAACTTACGGAGGCATTTTGATAAAAGATAGAGATCAATTTCGTTCTTAACCTCTTCACGAGAGCTGCAGATATTTCTTTGAGCCTTCCAACGATACCAAGATCGATACTTTTGAAAACCTAAAGCTCCAAAAATTATTAGCAGTAGGTTGCATAATCGAATTTTTCGAACAGTATCACACCTCATGCTTGAAGCAGGAATTTCACTCAAATAGAGATTGATTGACATCTTGACTTCTTCAGGAAACATGTTGGTATTTCTTTTATCTTTCTAAAAAAATTAAGATCACTTCATTAGGACGAGCGCACCTCAAAATACGACGTTTCGGAAGCTTGATTCTCGGCAGCAGACGCTTGACCTCAATCTTCAGTGTTTTTGCTGTTGCAGCTTTTGTACCTTTGTCTTTATTCACGCTTTTCTTCTCTTTCTTCTATTAAAGTTGCAGAAGCTTTTATATTCTTAAATTGCAGTACTTGATGCTTTAGAACTTTATTGAAAAGGGTACCTCATTTTTTGGTCAAGCTTGGACGTTGAATATCTTAATACTTCATTCAAAATTATATCTCCACCCATCATAATGTTCTGTATTCTGAGAAGACGCTTGATTAGCTTCCCTGGACGCTTCTTAAATGAGCTAAGGCGCTTGGGTAGCCGCTTTGCACATTCACAAGTCTGTTTAACTCATAGCATTCTGACCATTTTACTTATTATGCTTCATTGGCCCTGTTACTAGCCGAATTTGGATTCGATGTCTTCATGAAACTTGTTTATATGGATATTAGCTTTAATGAGACATTCGTTTCATCTAATTCGAACACCATCAGCTCAATATATGGCCATTAGACGCTACCAAGGTATGACAGTCAGGAACGGCATCACATCACCAACTTACGGATGCATTTTGACAAAGATAGAGATCGATTTCATTCTTGACCTCTTCACGAGAGCTGCAGATATTTCTTTGAGACTTCCAACGATACCAAGATCGATACTTTTGAACACCCAAAGCTCCAGAAATTGTCAAGCAGTCGGTTGCATGTTCTGATTGTCACGAACAGTATCACATCTCAAGCTAGAAGAAGGAATTTCACTACGATAGAGAATGATACAGATCTCGGCTTCTTCAGGAAACATCTAGGTATTTCCCTTATCTTTTTAAAAAAACTAAGATAACTTCATTAGGACGTGCGTACCTCAAAATACGACATTTCGGATGCTTGATTATCGGCAGCAGACGCTTGACTTCAATCTTCAGTGTTTTTGCGGTTGCCTTTGTACTTTTGTCTTTATTCACGCTTTTCTTCTCTTTCTTCTATTAGAGTTGCTGAAGATTTTACATTCTTATATTATAGTATTTGATGCTTCAGAACTTTATTTAAAAGGGTACCTCATTTTCTGGTCAAGCTTGGACGTCGAATATCGTAATTCTTCATTCAAAATTACTTCTCCACCTATCATAATGTTCTGTATTCTGAGAAGACGCTTGATTAGCTTCACTGGATGCTTCTTAAATGAGCTAAGGCACTTGGGTATTCGCTTTGCACATTCACAAGTCTATCTAACTCGTAGCATTTTGACCATTTAGCGTATTATGCTTCTTTGTCCCTGTTACTGGCCGAATTTGGATTCGATGTCTTCATGAAACTTGTTTATATGGATATTAGCTTTAATGAGACACCAGTTTCATCTAATTTGAACACCATCAGCTCAATATATGGCCATCAGACGCTACATAGGTATGACAGCTAGTAACGACATCATGTCACGAACTTACTGATGTATTTTAACAAGGATAGAGATCGATTTCGTTATTGAAGTCTTCACGAGAGCTGCAGATATTTCTTTGAGCCTTCCAACGATACCCAAATCGATACTTTTGAAACCCAAAGCGGTAGAAATTTTCAGCAGACGGCGGCATGTTCTGACTGTCACGAACAGTATCACATCTCAAGATAGAAGAAGGAATTTCCCTTAGATAGAGATTGATTAAGATCTTGATTTCTTCAGGAAAAAGGTAGGAATTTCTCTTATCTTTCTAAAAAAATTAAGATCACTTCATTCGGACGAGCGCACCTCAAAATACGATGTTTCGGACGCTTGATTATCAGTAGCAGATGCTTGACTTCAATCTTCTGTGTTTTTGCTGTTGCAGCTTTTGTACTTTTGTCTTTATTCACGCTTTTCTACCCTTTCTGGTATTAGAGTTGCTGAAGCTTTTATATTCTTTAATTACAGAACTTGAAGATTCAGAACTTTATTCAAAAGGGTACCTCATTTTCTGATCAAGCTTGGACGCTGAATATCTTAATTCTTCATTCAAAATTACTTCTCCACCCATCATAATGTTTTGTATTCTGAGAAGACGCTTGATTAGCTTCATTGGACACTTCTTAAAGGAGCTAAGGCGCTTTGGCATCCGCTTTGCACATTCACAAGTCTGTTTAACTCGTATCATTCTGACCATTTAGTGTATTATGCTTCTTTGGCCCTGTTACTGGCCGAATTTGAATTCGATGTCTTCATGAAACATGTTTATATGGATATTAGCTTTAATCAGACGCTGGTTTCATCTAATTCAAACACCATCAGCTGAATATATGGCCATCAGACGCTACAAAGGTTTGACAGTCAGGAACGACATCACGTCACCAACTTACGGATGCATTTCGACAAAGATAGAGATCGATTTCATTCTTGGCCTCTTCATGAGAGCTGCAGTTATTTCTTTGAGCCTTACAACGATACCAAGATCGATATGTTTGAAGACCCAAAGCTGCAGAAATTGTCAGCAGACTGTTGCATGTTCTGATTGTCTCGAACAGTATCACATCTCAAGCTAGAAGAAGGAATTTCACTCCGATAGAGATTGATACAGATCTCTGCTTCTTCAGGAAACAGATAGGTACTTCTCTTATCTTTCTAAAAAACCAAGATCACTTCATTAGGATGAGCGTATCTAAAAATACGACGTTTCGGACGCTTGATTATCGGCAGCAGACGCTTGACTTCAATCTTCAGTGTTTTTGCTCTTGCAGCTTTTGTACTTTTGTCTTTATTCACACTTTTCTTCTCTTTCTTCTATTAGAGTTGCTGAAGCTTTTATATTCTGAAATTACAGTACTTGATGCTTCAGAACTTTATTGAAACGGGTACCACATTTTCTAGTCAAGCTTGGACGTTGAATATCTTAATACTTCATTCAAAATTACTTCTCCACCCATCACAATGTTCGGTATTTTGAGTAGACGCTTGATTAGCTTCCCTGGACGATTCTTAAAAGAGCTAAGGTGCTTGGTTATCCGCTTTGCACATTCACAAGTCTGTTTAACTCGTTGCATTCTCACCATTTGTCGTATTATGCTTCTTTGGCCTTGTTACTGGCCGAATATGGATTCGATGTTTTCATGAAACTTGTTTATATGGATATTAGCTTTAATCAGACACCGGTTTCATCTAATTGGAACACCATAAGCTCAATATATGGCCATCAGACGCTACAAAGGTATGACAGTCAGGAACGACATCACGTCACCAACTTACGGATGCATTTTGACAAAGATAGAGATCGATTTCATTCTTGACCTCTTCACGAGAGCTGCAGATATTTCTTTGAGCCTTCCAACGATACCAAGATCGATACTTTTGAGCACCCAAAGCTGCAGAAATTGTCAGCAGACGGTTGCATGTTCTGATTGCCACGAACAGTATCACATCTCAAGCTAGAAGAAGGAATTTCACTCCGATAGAGATTGATACAGATCTCGGCTTCTTCAGGAAACATGTAGGTATTTCTCTTATCTTTCTAAAAAACCAAGATCACTTCATTAGGATGAGCGTATCTAAAAATACGACGTTTTGGACGCTTGATTATCGGCAGCAGACGCTTGACTTCAATCTTCAGTGTTTTTTCTCTTGCAGCTTTTGTACTTTTGTCTTTATTCATGCTTTTCTTCTCTTTCCTCTATTAGAGTTGCTGAAGCTTTTATATTCTTAAATTACAGTACTTGATGCTTCATAACTTTATTGAAAAGGGTACCCCATTTTCTGATCAAGCTTGGACGTTGAATATCTTAATACTTCATTCAAAATTACTTCTCCACACATCATAATGTTCTGTATTCTTATAAGATGCTTGATTAGCTTCACTGGACGCTTCTTAAATGAGCTAAGGTGCTTGGGTATCCGCTTTGAACATTCACAAGTCTGTTTAACTCATAGCATTCTGACCATTTAGCGTATTATGCTTCTTTGACCCTGTTACTCGCCGAATTAGGATTCGATGTCTTCATGAAACTTTTTTATATGGATATTAGCTTTAAATGAGACACCGGTTTCATCTAATTCGAACACCATTAGCTCAATATATGGCCATCAGACACTACATAGGTATGACAGTTAGGAACGACATCACGTCACGAACTTACGGATGTATTTTAACAAGGATAGAGATCGATTTCGTTCTTGAAGTCTTCACGAGAGCTGCAGATATTTCTTTGAGCCTTCCAACGATACCCTAATCCATACTTTTGAACACCCAAAGCGGCAGAAATTTTCAGCAGACGGCGGCATGTTCTGATTGTCACGAACAGTATCACATCTCAAGATAGAAGAAGGAATTTCACTTAGATAGAGATTGATTAAGATTTTGAATTCTTCAAGAAAAAGGTAGGTATTTCTCTTATCTTTCTAAAAAAATTAAGATCACTTCATTAGGACGAGCGCACCTCAAAATACGACGTTTCGGACTCTTGATTATCGGCAGCAGACGCTTGACTTCAATCTTCAGTGTTTTTGTTGTTGCAGCTTTTGTACATTTGTCTTTATTTACGCTTTTCTTCCCTTTCTACTATTAGATTTGCTAAAAATTTTATATTCTTTAATTACAGAACTTGAAGCTTCAGAACATTATTGAAAAGGGTACCTCATTTTCTGATCAAGCTTGGACGTTGAATATCTTAATACATCATTCAAAATTACTTCTCCACCCATCATAGTGTTTTGTATTCTGAGAAGACGCTTGATTAGCTTCATTGGACACTTCTTAAAGGAGCTAAGGCGCTTTGGCATCCGCTTTGCACATTCACAAGTCTGTTTAACACGTAGCATTTTGACCATTTAGCGTATTATGCTTCTTTAGCCCTGTTACTGGCCGAATTTGAATTCGATGTCTTCATGAAACATGTTTATATGGATATTAGCTTTAATCAGACACCGGTTTCATCTGATTCGAACACCATCAGCTGAATATATGGCCATCAGACGCTACAATGGTTTGACAGTCTGGAACGGCGTCACATCACCAACTTACGGATGCATTTGGACAAAGATAGAGATCTATTTCATTCTTGGCCTCTTCATGAGAGCTGCAGTTATTTCTTTGAGCCTTCCAACGATACCAAGATCGATACGTTTGAAGACCCAAAGCTGCAGAAATTGTCAGCAGACGGTTGCACGTTCTGATTGTCTCGAACAGTATCACATCTCATGCTAGAAGAAGGAATTTCACTCCGATAGAGATTGATACAGATCTCGGCTTCCTCAGGAAACAGGTAGGTATTTCTCTTATCTTTATAAAAAAACCAAGATCACTTCATTAGGACGAGCATACCTCAAAATACGACGTTTCGGACGTTGGATTATCGACAGCAGACGCTTGACTTCAATCTTCATTGTTTTTACTTTTGCAGCTTTTTTACTTTTGTCTTTATTCACACTTTTCTTCTCTTTCTTCTATTAGAGTTGCTGAAGCTTTTATATTCTTAAATTACAGTACTTGATGCTTCAGAACTTTATTGAAACGGGTAGCACATTTTCTGGTCTAACTTGGACGTTGAATATCTTAATACTTCTTTCAAAATTACTTCTCCACCCATCACAATGTTAGGTATTCTGAGTAGACGTTTGATTAGCTTCACTGGACGATTCTTAAAAGAGCTAAGGCGCTTGATTATCCGCTTTGCACATTCACAAGTCTGTTTAACTCGTAGCATTCTCACCATTTAGCGTATTATGCTTCTTTGGCCCTGTTACTGGCCGAATATGCATTCGATGTCTTCATGAAACTAGTTTATATGGATATTAGCTTTAATTAGACGCCGGTTTCATCTAATTGGAACACCATCAGCTTAATATATGGCCAGCAGACGCTACAAAGGTATGACAGTCAGGGACGGCATCACGTCTCCAACTTACGGATGCATTTTGACAAAGATAGAGATCGATTTCATTCTTGACCTCTTCACGAGAGCTGCAGATATTTCTTTGAGCCTTCCAATGATACAAAGATCGATACTTTTGAACACCCAAAGCTGCAGAAAGTGTCAGCAGACGATTGCATGTTCTGATTGTCATGAACTGTATCACATCTCAAGCTAGAAGAAGGAATTTCACTCCGATAGAGATTGATACAGATCTCGGCTTCTTCAGGAAACGTGTAGGTATTTCTCTTATCTTTCTCAAAAAACCAAGATCACTTCATTAGGACGAGCGTACCTCAAAATACGACGTTTCAGACGCTTGATTATCGGCAGCAGACGCTTGACTTCAATCTTCAATGTTTTTGCTGTTGCAGCTTTTGTACTTTTGTCTTTATTCACGCTTTTCTTCTCTTTCTTCTATTAGAGTTGCTGAAGCTTTTATATTCTTATATTACAGTACTTGATGCTTCAAAACTTTATCGAAAACGGTACCTCATTTTCTGATCAAGCTTGGACGTTGAATATCTTAATACTTCATTCAAAATTACTTCTTCACACATCATAATGTTTTGTATTCTTATAAGACGCTTGATTAGCTTCACTGGACGCTTCTTAAATGAGCTAAGGAGCTGGGGTATCTGCTTTGATCATTCACAAGTCTGTTTAACTCGTAGCATTCTGACCATTTAGCGTATTATGCTTCTTTGACCCTGTTACTCGCCGAATTAGGGTTTTTTTAGAAAGATAAGAAACATACCTACCTGTTTCCTGAAGAATTCGAGATCTGAATCAATCTCTATCTGAGTGAAATTCCTTCTTCGAGCATGAGGTGTGATAATGTTCGTGACAAATCGAATATGCAACCTTCTGTTGGCAATTTCTGGAGCTTTAGGATTTCAAAAGTATCGATCTTTGTATCGTTGGAAGGCATAAAGAAATATCTGCAACACTCGTGAAGAGCTGAAGAGCGTAATCGATCTCCATCTTTGTCAAAATGTATCCGTAAGTTGGTGACGTGATGCCGTTCCTCACTGTCATACCATTGTAGCGTCTGATGGCCATATATTGAGCTGATGGTGTTCGAATTGGATAATGCCGGTGTGTCATTAAAGCTAATAACCATGTAAACAAGTTTCATGAAGACATCGAATCCTAATTCTGCCAGTAACAGGATCAAAGAAGCATAATACGCTAAATGGACAGAATGATACGAGTTAAACGGACTTATGAATGTGCAAAGCGGATAACCAAGCGCCTTAGCTGTTTTAAAAATCGTCCAGTGAAGCTAATCAAGAATCTACTCAGAATACCGAACATTGTGATGGGTGAAGAAGTAATTTTGAATGAAGTATAAAGATATTCCACATCCAAGCTTGATCACAAAATGGGATATCCTTTTTAATAAAGTTTTGAAGCATCAAGTACTGTAATATAAGAATATAAAAGCTTCGACAACTCTAATAGAAGAAAGAGAAGAAAAGCGTGAATAAAGACAAAAGTACAAAACCTTCAACAGGAAAAACACTGAAGATTGAAGTCAAGCGTCTGCTGCCGATAATCAAGCGTCCGAAACGTCGTATTTTGAGGTACGCTCGTCCTAATGAAGTGATCTTGGTTTTTCTAGAAAGATAAGAGAAATACCTACTTGTTTACTGAAGAAGCTGAGATCTGTATCAATCTCTATCGGAGTGAAATTCCTTCTTCTAGCTTGAGATGTGATACTGTTCGTGACAATCAGAACATGCAACTGTCTGCTGACTATTTCTGCAGCTTTGGGTGTTCAAAAGTATTGACCTTAGTATCGTTGGAGGCATAAAGAAATATCTGCAGCTCTCGTGAAGAGGTCAAGAATGAAATCGATCTCCATCTTTGTCAAAATGCATCCGTAAGTTGGTGACGTGATGTCGTTCCTGACTGTCATACCTTTGTAGCATTTGATGGCCATATATTGAGTTGATGGTGTTCTAATTAGATGAAACCGGTGCCTCACTAAAGCTAATATCCATATAAACAAGTTTCATGAAGACATCGAATCCAAATTCGGCCAGTAACAGGGCCAAAGAAGCATAATATGCTAAATGGTCAGAATGCTACGAGTTAAACAGACTTGTGAATGTGCAAAGCGGATAACCAAGTGCCGTAGCTCTTTTAAGAATCGTCCAGTGAATCTAATCAAGCGTCTACTCAGAATACCGAAAATTATGATGGGTGGAGAAGTGATTTTGAATGAAGTATTAAGATATTCAACGTCCAAGCTTGATCAGAAAATGAGGTACCCTTTGCAATAAAGTTCTGAAGCATCAAGTACTGTAATATAAGAATAGAAAAGCTTCAGCAACTCTAACAGAAGAAAGTGAAGAAAAGAGTGAATAAAGACCAAAGTACAAAAGCGGCAACAGCAAAAAAACTGAGGATTGAAGTCAAGCATCTACTGCCGATAATCAAGCGTCTGAAATGTCGTATTTTGTGGTACGCTCGTCCTAATGAAGATATCTTGTTTTATTTAGAAAGATAAGAAAAATACCTACTTGTTTCCTGAAGAAGTCGAGATCTGAATCAATCTCTATCTGAATGAAATTCTTTCTTCGAGCATGAGTTGTGATAATGTTCGTGACAAATCGAATATGCAACCTTCTGCTGGCAATTTCTGGAGCTTTAGGATTTCAAAAGTATCGATCTTGGTATCGTTGGAAGGCACAAAGAAATATCTGCAACACTCGTGAAGAGCTTAAGAGCGGAATCGATCTCCATCTTTGTCAAAATGTATCCGTAAGTTGGTGACGTGATGCCGTTCCTCACTGTCATACCTTTGTAGCATCTGATGGCCACATATTGAACTGATGGTGTTCGAATTGGATGATGCCGGTGTGTCATTAAAGCTAATATCCATGTAAACAAGTTTCATGAAGACATCGAATCCTAATTCTGCCAGTAACAGGGTCAAGGAAGCATAATACGCTAAATGGTCAGAATGGTACGAGTTAAATGGACTTGTGAATGTGCAAAGCGGATAACCAAGCGCCTTTGCTGTTTTAAGAATCGTCCAGTGAAGCTAATCAAGAATCTACTCAGAATACCGAACATTGTGATGCGTGGAGAAGTAATTTTGAATGAAGTATTAAGATATTCGACGTCCAAGTTTGATCAGAAAATGAGGTACCCTTTTCAATAAAGTTCTAAAGCATCAAGTATTGTAATATAAGAATATAAAAGCTTCAGCAACTCTAATAGAAGAAAGAGAACAGAAGCGTGAATAAAGACAAAAGTACAAAAGCTGCAATAAGAAAAACACAGAAGATTGAAGTCAAGCGTCTGCTGCCGATAATCAAGCGTCCGAAATGTCATATTTTGAGGTACGCTCGTCCTAATGAAGTGATCTTGGTTTTTTTAGAAAGATAAGAGAAATACCTACATGTTTCCTGAAGAAGCCAAGATCTGTATCAATCTCACTCGGAGTGAAATTCCATCTTCTAGCATGAGATGTGATACTGTTCGTGACAATCAGAACATGCAACCGTCTGCTGACAATTTCTGCAGCTTTGGGTGTTCAAAAGTATCGATCTTGGTATCGTTGGAAGGCTTAAAGAAATATCCTGCAGCTCTTGTGAAGAGGTCAAGAATGAAATCGATCTCCATCTTTGTCAAAATGCATCCGTGAGTTGGTGACGTGATGTCGTTCCTGACTATCATACCTTTGTAGCGTCTGATGGCCATATATTGAGCTGATGGTGTTCGAATTGGATGAAACCAGTGTAACATTAAAGCTAATATCCATGTAAACAAGTTTCATGAAGATATCGAATCCTAATTCTGCTAGTAACAGGGTTAAAGAAGCATAATACGCTAAATGGTCAGAATGCTACGAGTTAAACAGACTTGTGAATTTGCAAAGCGGATAACCAAGCGCCTTAGCTCTTTTAAGAATCGTCCAGTGAAGCTAATAAAGCGTCTACTCAGAATACCGAACATTGTGATGGGTGGAGAAGTGATTTTGAATGAAGTATTAAGATATTCAACGTCCAAGCTTGATCACAAAATGTGGAACCCTTTTCAATAAATTTCTGAAGCATCAAGTACTGTAATATAAGAATATAAAAGCTTCAGCAACTCTAATAGAAGAAAGAGAAGAGAAGCGTGAATAAAGACAAAGTACAAAAGCGGCAATAGCAAAAACACTGATGATTGAAGTCAAGCTTCTGTTGCCGATAATCTAGCGTCCGTAACATCGTATTTTGAGGTACGCTTGTCCTAATGAAGTGACCTTGGTTTTTCTATAAAGATAAGAGAAATAGCTGCTTGTTTCCTGAAGAAGCCGAGATCTGTATCAATCTCTATCGGAGTGAAATTCCTTCTTCAAGTTTGAGATGTGATACTGTTCGTGGCAATCAGAACATGCAACCGTCTGCTAACAATTTCTGCAGTTTTGTGTGTTCAAAAGTATCGATCTTGGTATCATTGGAACGCTCAAAGAAATATCTGCAGCTCTCGTGAAGAGGTCAAGAATGGAATCGATCTCTATCTTTGTGAAAATGCATCCGTAAGTTGTTGACGTGATGTCGTTCCTGACTATCATACCTTTGTAGCGTCTGATGGCCATATATTGAGTTGATGGTGTTCGAATTGGATGAAACCAGTGTCACATTAAAGCTAATATCCATGTAAACAAGTTTCATGAAGATATCGAATCCTAATTCTGCTAGTAACAGGGTCAAAGAAGCATAATACGCTAAATGGTCAGAATGCTACGAGTTAAACAGACTTGTGAATTTGCAAAGCGGATAACCAAGCGCCTTAGCTCTTTTAAGAATCGTCCAGTGAAGCTAATAAAGCGTCTACTCAGAATACCGAACATTGTGATTGGTGGAGAAGTGATTTTGAATGAAGTATTAAGATATTCAACGTCCAAGCTTGATCACAAAATGTGGAACCCTTTTCAATAAATTTCTGAAGCATCAAGTACTGTAATATAAGAATATAAAAGCTTCAGCAACTCTAATAGAAGAAAGAGAAGAGAAGCGTGAATAAAGACAAAAGTACAAAAGCTGCAATAAGAAAAACACAGAAGATTGAAGTCAAGCGTCTGCTGCCGATAATCAAGCGTCCGAAATGTCATATTTTGAGGTACGCTCGTCCTAATGAAGTGATCTTGGTTTTTTTAGAAAGATAAGAGAAATACCTACATGTTTCCTGAAGAAGCCAAGATCTGTATCAATCTCACTCGGAGTGAAATTCCATCTTCTAGCATGAGATGTGATACTGTTCGTGACAATCAGAACATGCAACCGTCTGCTGACAATTTCTGCAGCTTTGGGTGTTCAAAAGTATCGATCTTGGTATCGTTGGAATGCTTAAAGAAATATCCTGCAGCTCTTGTGAAGAGGTCAAGAATGAAATCAATCTCCATCTTTGTCAAAATGCATCCGTGAGTTGGTGACGTGATGTCGTTCCTGACTATCATACCTTTGTAGCGTCTGATGGCCATATATTGAGTTGATGGTGTTAAAATTAGATGAAACCGATGCCTCACTAAAGCTAATATCCATATAAACAAGTTTTATGAAGACATCGAATCCAAATTCGACCAGTAACAGGGCCAAAGAAGCATAATATGCTAAATGGTCAGAATGCTACGAGTTAAACAGACTTGTGAATGTGCAAAGCGGATAACCAAGCGCCTTAGCTCTTTTAAGAATCGTCCAGTGAAGCTAATCAAGCATCTACTCAGAATACCGAAAATTATGATGGATGGAGAAGTGATTTTGACTGAAGTATTAAGATATTCAACGTCCAAGCTTGATCAGAAAATGAGGTACCCTTTGCAATAAAGTTCTGAAGCATCAACTACTGTAATATAAGAATATAAAAGCTTCAGCAACTCTAATAAAAGAAAGTGAAGAAAAGAGTGAATAAAGACAAAAGTACAAAAGCGGCAACAGCAAAAACACTGAAGATGGAAGTCAAGCGTCTACTGCCAATAATTAAGCGTCTGAAACGTCGTATTTTGTGGTACGCTCGTCCTAATGAAGATATCTTGGTTTTTTTAGAAAGATAAGAAAAATACCTAATTGTTTCCTGATGAAGTCGAGATCTGAATCAATCTCTATCTGAGTGAAATTCCTTCTTCGAGCATGAGGTGTGATAATGTTAGTGACAAATCGAATATGCAACCTTTTGCTGGCAATTTCTGGAGCTTTAGGATTTCAATAGTAGATCTTGGTATCGTTGGAAGGCACAAAGAAATATCTACAACACTCGTGAAGAGCTGAAGAGCGGAATCGATCTCCATCTCTGTCAAAATATATCCGTAAGTTGGTGACGTGATGCCATTCCACACCGTCATACCTTTGTAGCGTCTGATGGACATATATTGAGCTGATGGTCTTCGAATTGGATGATGCCGGTGTGTCATTAAAGCAAATATCCATGTAAACAAGTTTCATGAAGACATCGAATCCTAATTCTGCCAGTAACAGTGTCAAGGAAGCATAATACGCTAAATGGTCAGAATGGTACGAGTTAAACGGACTTGTGAATGTGCAAAGCGGATAACCAAGCGCTTTAGCTGTTTTAAGAATCGTCCAGTGAAGCTAATCAAGAATCTACTCAGAATACCGAACATTGTGATGGGTGGAGAAGTAATTTTGAATGAAGTATTAAGATATTCGACGTCCAAGTTTGATCAGAAAATGAGG
The DNA here is from genome assembly GCA_039655645.1 of Ammopiptanthus mongolicus. Taxonomy (NCBI): domain Eukaryota; kingdom Viridiplantae; phylum Streptophyta; class Magnoliopsida; order Fabales; family Fabaceae; genus Ammopiptanthus; species Ammopiptanthus mongolicus. Next base: position 59,807,391 of record CM077346.1, on the reverse strand, counting down.
TACCCTTTTCATTAAAGTTTTGAAGCATCAAGTACTGTAATCTAAGAATATAAAAGCTTCAGCAACTCTAATCGAAAAAAGTGAAAAAAAGAGTGAATAAAGTCAAAAGTACAAAAGCGGCAACAGCAAAAACAATGATGATTGAAGTCAAGCGTCTGCTGCCGACAATCTAGCGTCCGTAACCTCGTATTTTGAGGTACGCTTGTCCTAATGAAGTGATCTTGGTTTTGCTATAAAGATAAGAGAAATAGCTGCTTGTTTCCTAAAGAAGCCGAGATCTGTATCAATCTCTATCGGAGTGAAATTCCTTCTTCAAGCTTGAGATGTGATACTGTTCGTGGCAATCAGAACATGCAACCGTCTGCTAACAATTTCTGCAGTTTTGTGTGTTCAAAAGTATCGATCTTAGTATCGTTGGAACGCTCAAAGAAATATCTGCAGCTCTTGTGAAGAGGTCAAGAACGGAATCGATCTCTATCTTTGCATCCGTAAGTTGTTGACGTGATGTCGTTCCTGACTGTCATACCTTTGTAGCGTCTGATGGCCATATATTGAGCTGATGGTGTTCGAATTGGATGAAACCGGTGTCACATTAAAGCTAATATCCATGTAAACAAGTTTCATGAAGATATCGAATCCTAATTCTGCTAGTAACAGGGTCAAAGAAGCATAATACTCTAAATTGTCAGAATGCTACGAGTTAAACAGACTTGTGAATTTGCAAAGCGGATAACCAAGCGCCTTAGCTCTTTTAAGAATCGTCTAGGGAAGCTAATCAAGCGTCTACTTAGAATACCGAACATTGTGATGGGAGGAGAAGTAATTTTGAATGAAGTATTAAGATATTCAACGTCCAAGCTTGATCACAAAATGTGGAACCCTTTTCAATAAATTTCTGAAACATCAAGTACTGTAATATAAGAATATAAAAGCTTCAGTAACTCAAATAGAAGAAAGTGAAAAAAAGAGTGAATAAAGACAAAAGTACAAAAGCGGCAACAGCAAAAACAATGATGATTGAAGTCAAGTGTCTGCTGCCGACAATCTAGCGTCCGTAACCTCGTGTTTTGAGGTACGCTTGCCCTAATGAAGTGATCTTGGTTTTGCTATAAAGATAAGAGAAATAGCTGCTTGTTTCCTAAAGAAGCCGAGATCTGTATCAATCTCTATCGGAGTGAAATTCCTTCTTCAAGCTTGAGATGTGATATTGTTCGTGGCAATCAGAACATGCAACCGTCTGCTGACAATTTCTGCAGCTTTGCGCGCTCAAAAGTATCGATCTAGGTATCATTGGATGGCTCAAAGAAATATCTGCAGCTCTCATGAAGAGGTCAAGAATGAAATCGATCTCTATCTTTGTGAAAATGCATCCATAAGTTCGTGACGTGATGTCGTTCCTGACTGTCAAACCATTGTAGCGTCTGACGGCCATTTATTGAGCTGATGGTGTTCGAATTAGATGAAACTGGTGTCTCATTAAAGCTAATATCCTTATAAACAAGTTTCATGAAGACATCGAATCCAAATTCGGCCAGTAACAGGGCCAAAGAAGCATAATACGCTAAATGGTCAGAATGCTACGAGTTAAACAGACTTGTGAATGTGCAAAGAGGATAACCAAGCGCCTTAGCTCTTTTAAGAATCGTCCAGTGAAGCTAATCAAGCTTCTACTCAAAATACGGAACATTATGATGGGTGGAGAAGTAATTTTGAATGAAGTATTAAGATATTCAACGTCCAAGCTTGATCAGAAAATGAGGTACCCTTTGCAATAAAATTCTGAAGCATCAAGTATTGTAATATAAGAATATAAAGCTTCAGCAACTCTAATCAAGCGTCTGAAACGTCGTATTTTGAGGTACGCTCGTCCTAATGAAGCGATCTTGATTTTTTTAGAAAGATAAGAGAAATACCTACATGTTTCCTGAAGAAGCCGAGATCTGTATCAATCTCTATCGTAGTGAAATTCCATCTTCAAGCTTGAGATGTGATACTGTTCGTGACAATCAGAACATGCAACCGTCTGCTAATAGTTTTTGGAGCTATGGTTGTTCAAAATTATCGATCTTGGTATCGTTGGAAGGCTCAAAGAAATATCTGCAACACTCGTGAAGAGCTAAAGAGCGAAATCGATCTCCATGTTTGTCAAAATGCATCCGTAAGTTGGTGACGTGATGCCGTTCCTGACTGTCATACCATTGTAGTGTCTGACGGCCATATACTGAGCCGGTGTTAAAATAGGATGAAACTGGTGTGTCATTATAGCTAATATCCATATAAACATGTTTTATGAAGACATCGAATCCTAATTCGGCCAGTAACAGGGTCAAAGAAGCATAATACGCTAAATGGTCAGAATGCTAGGAGTTAAACAGACTTATGAATGTGCAAAGCGGATAACCAAGCCCCTTAGCTCTTTCAAGAATCGTCCAGTGAAGCTAATCAAGTGTCTACTCAGAATACCGAACATTATGATGGGTGGAGAAGTAATTTTGAATGAAGTATTAAGATATTCAACGTCCAAGCTTGATAAGAAAATGAGGTACCCTTTTTCAATAAAGTTCTAATGCATGAAGTACTACAATGTAAGAATATAAAAGCTTTAGCAACTCTAATAGAAGAAAAAGAAGAAAATCGTGAATAAAGACAAAAGTACAAAAGCGGCAACTGCAAAAACACTGAAGATTGAAGTCAAGCGTCTGCTGCCGATAATCAAGCTTCCGAAATGTCGTATTTTGAGGTACGCTCGTCCTAATGAAGCGATCTTGATTTTTTTCAGAAAGATAAGAGAAATACCTACAGGTTTCCTGAAGAAGCCGAGATCTGTATCAATCTCTATCGGAGTGAAATTCCTTATTCAAGCTTGAGTTATGATACAGTTCGTGACAATCAGAACATGCAACCGTCTGCTAACAATTTCTGGAGTTATGGGTGTTCAAAAGTATCAATCTTGGTATCTTTGGAAGGCTCAAAGAATTATCTGCAACTCTCGTGAAGAGGTCAAGAGCGAAACTGTTCTCTATCTTAGTCAAAATGCATCCTTAACTTGGTGACGTGATGTCGTTCCTGACTGTCATACCTTTGTAGCGTCTGATGGCCGTCTATTTAGCTGATGGTGATCGAATTGGATGAAAATGGTGTGTCATTAAAGATAATATCCATATAAAAAAGTTTCATGAAGACATCGAATCCTAATTCGGCCAGTAACAGGGTCAAAGAAGCATAATACGCTAAGTGGTCAGAATGCTACGAGTTAAACAGACTTGTGGATGGGAAAAGCGGATAACCAAGCGCCTTAACTCATTTTAGAAGCCTCCAATGAAGCTAATCAAGCGTCTTCTCAGAATACAGAACATTATGATGGGTAGAGAAGCAATTTTGAACGAAGTATTAAGATATTCAACGTCCAAGCTTGACCAGAAAATGAGATACCCTTTTCAATAAAGTTCTGAAGCATCAAGTACTGTAATATAAGAATATAAAGCTTCAGCAACTCTAATCGAAGAAAGAGAAAAAAAAATCTTGAATAAAGACAAAAGTACAAAAGCGACAACAACAAAAACACTAAACATTGAAGTCAAGCGACTGCTGTCGATAATCAAGGGACCGAAACGTCGTATTTTGAGATACGCTCGTCCTAATGAAGCGATCTTGATTTTTTTATAAAGATAAGATAAATACCAGCATGTTTCTTGAAAAAGCCGAGATCTGTATCAATCTCTATCGGAGTGAAATTCCTTCTTCAAGCTTGAGATGTGATACTGTTCCTGACAATGAGAACATGAAACCGTCTGCTAACAATTTATGGACCTTTGGGTGTTCAAAAGTATCAATCTTGGTTTCTTCGGAAGGCTCAAAGAAATATCTACAGCTCTCGTGAAGAGGTCAAGAACGAAATCGATCTCTATCTTTGTCAAAATGCGTTCGTAAGTTAGTGACATGATGCCGTTCATGACTGTCACACCTTTGTAGCGTTTGATGGCATATATTGAGCTGATGGTATTCGAATTGGAAGAAACCGATGTCTCATTAAAGCTAAAATCCATATAAACAAGTTTCATAAAGACATCGAATCCTAATTTGGCCAGTAACTGAGTCAAAGAAGCATAATACGCTAAGTGGTCAGAATGCTACGAGTTAAACAGACTTGTGGATGGGAAAAACGGATAACCAAGCGCCTTAACTCATTTTAGAAGCCTCCAATGAAGCTAATCAAGCGTCTTCTCAGAATACAGAACATTATGATGGGTAGAGAAGCAATTTTGAACGAAGTATTAAGATATTCAACGTCCAAGCTTGACCAGAAAATGAGATACCCTTTTCAATAAAGTTCTGAAGCATCAAGTACTGTAATATAAGAATATAAAGCTTCAGCAACTCTAATCGAAGAAAGAGAAAAAAAAATCTTGAATAAAGACAAAAGTACAAAAGCGACAACAACAAAAACACTAAACATTGAAGTCAAGCGACTGCTGTCGATAATCAAGGGACCGAAACGTCGTATTTTGAGATACGCTAGTCCTAATGAAGCGATCTTGATTTTTTTATAAAGATAAGATAAATACCAGCATGTTTCTTGAAAAAGCCGAGATCTGTATCAATCTCTATCGGAGTGAAATTCCTTCTTCAAGCTTGAGATGTGATACTGTTCCTGACAATGAGAACATGAAACCGTCTGCTAACAATTTATGGACCTTTGGGTGTTCAAAAGTATCAATCTTGGTTTCTTCGGAAGGCTCAAAGAAATATCTACAGCTCTCGTGAAGAGGTCAAGAACGAAATCGATCTCTATCTTTGTCAAAATGCGTTCGTAAGTTAGTGACATGATGCCGTTCATGACTGTCACACCTTTGTAGCGTTTGATGGCATATATTGAGCTGATGGTATTCGAATTGGAAGAAACCGATGTCTCATTAAAGCTAAAATCCATATAAACAAGTTTCATAAAGACATCGAATCCTAATTTGGCCAGTAACTGAGTCAAAGAAGCATAATACGCTAAATGGTCAGAATGCTACGAGTTAAACAGACTTGTGAATGTGCAAAGCGGATAACCAAGCGCCTTAGCTTATCTAAGAAGCGTCCAGTGAGGCTAATCATGCGTCTTCTAAGAATATAAAACATTATGATGGGCGGAGAAGTAATTTTGAAATAACTATTAAGATATTCACCGCCCAACCTTGACCAGAAAATTAGGTACCCTTTTCAATATAGCTCTAAAGCATCAAGTACTGTAATATAAGAATATAAAGCTTCAGCAACTCTAATATAAGAAAGAGAAAAAAAGTGAGAATAAAGACAAAAGTAAAAAATCGGTAACAGCAAAAACACTGACGATTGAAGTTAAGCGTCTGTTGCCGATAATCGAGCCTCCGAAACGTCGTATTTTGAGGTACGCTCATCCTAATGAAGCGATCTTGGTTTAATTAGAAAGATAAGAGAAATACCTACATGTTTCCTGAAGAAGTCGAGATTTGTATCAATCTCTAGCCGAGTGAAATTCCTTCTTCAAGCTTGAGACGTGATACTGTTCCTGACAATCAGAACATGACACTGTCTGCTGACAATTTCTGGAGCTTTGGGTGTTCAAAGGTATCGATCATGGTATCGATGGAAGGCTCAAAGAAATATCTGCAACTCTCGTGAAGAGGTCAAGAGCGAAATCGATCTCTATCTTCGTCAAAATGCCATCCGTAAGTTGGTGACGTGATGTCGTTTCTGACTGTCATAAATTTGTAGCGTCTGATGGCCCAATATTGAGCTGACGGTGTTCGAATTGGATGAAACCAGTGTCTCATTAAAGCTAATATCCATATAAACAAGTTTCATGAAGACATCGAATCCTAATTCGGCCAGTAACAAGGTCAAAGAAGCATAATACGCTAAATGGTCAGAATGCTACGGGTTAAACAGGCTTGTGAATGTGCCAAGTGGATAACCAAGTGCCTTAGCTCTTTTAATAAGCATCCAGTGAAGCTGATCAAGCATCTACTCAGAATACAGAACATTATGATGGGTGGAGAAGTAATTTTGAATGAAGTATTAAGATATTCAAAGTCCAAGCTTGACCAGAAAATGAGGTACCCTTTTCAATAAAGTTCTGAAGCATCAAGTACTGTAATAGAAGAATATAAAAGCTTCAGCAACTCTAATAGAAGAAAGAAAAGAAAAGCGTGAATAAAGACAAAAGTACAAAAGCGGCAATAGCAAAAACACTGAAGATTGAAGTCAAGCGTCTGCTGCCGATAATCAAGCGTCCGAAACGTCGTATATTGAGGTACGCTCGTCCTAATGAAGAGATCTTGATTTTTTTAGAAAGATAAGAGAAATACCTACATGTTTCGTGAAGAAGCCGAGATCTGTATCAATCTCTATCGTAGTGAAATTCCATCTTCAAGCTTGAGATGTGATACTGTTCGTGACAATCAGAGCATGCAACCGTCTGCTAACAGTTTTTGGAGCTATGGTTGTTCAAAATTATCGATCTTGGTATCTTTGGAAGGCTCAAATAATTATCTGCAACTCTTGTGAAGAGGTCAAGAGAGAAATTGATCTCTATCTTAGTCAAAATGCATCCTTAACTTGGTGACGTGATGTCGTTCCTGAATGTCATACCTTTGTAGCGTCTGATGGCCGTCTATTTAGCTGATGATGATCGAATTGGATGAAAATGGTGTGTCATTAAAGCTAATATCCATATAAAAAAGTTTCATGAAGACATCGAATCCTAATTCGGCCAGTAACAGGGTCAAAGAAGCATAATACGCTAAGTGGTCAGAATTCTACGAGTTAAACAGACTTGTGGATGGGCAAAGCGGATAACCAGGCGCCTTAGCTCATTTAAGAAGCCTCCAGTGAAGCTAATCAAGCGTCTTCTCAGAATACAGAACATTATGATGGGTAGAGATGTAATTTTGAACGAAGTATTAAGATATTCAACGTCCAAGGTTGACCAGAAAATGAGGTACCCTTTTCAATAAAGTTCTGAAGCATCAAGTACTGTAATATAAGAATATAAAGCTTCAGCAACTCTAATCGAAGAAAGACAAGAAAAGCGTGAATAAAGAAAAAAGTACAAAAGCGGCAACGGCAAAAACACTGAAGATTGAAGTCAAGCGTGTGCTGCCGATAATCAAGCGTCCGAAATGTTTTATTTTGAGGTACGCTCGTCCTAATGAAGCGATCTTGATTTTTTTAGAAAGATAAGAGAAATACCTACATGTTTCCTGAAGAAGCCGAGATCTGTATCAATCTCTATCGGAGTGAAATTCCTTCTTCAAGCTTGAGATGTGATATTGTTCGTGACAATCAGAACATGCAACTGTCTGCTGACATTTTATGGAGCTTTGAGTGTTCAAAAGTATCCATCTTGGTATCGTTGGAAGGCTCAAAGAAATATCTGCAACTCTCGTGAAGAGGTCAAGAGCGAAATCGATCTCTATCTTTGTCAAAATGCATCCGTAAGTTGGTGACATGATGCCGTTCCTGATTGTCATACCTTTGTAGCGTCTGATGGCCCTATATTGAGCTGATGGTGTTCGAATTGGATCAAAATGGTGTCTCATTAAAGCTAATATCCATATAAACAAGTTTCACGAAGACGTCGAATCCTAATTCGGCCAGTAACAGGGTCAAAGAAGCATAATATGCTAAATGGTCAGAATGTTACGAGTTAAACAGACTTGTGAATGTGCAAAGCGGATAACCAAGCGCCTTAGCTCATTTAAGAAGCCTCCAGTGAAGCTAATCTAGCGTCTTCTCAGAATACAAAACATTACGATGGGTAAAGAAGTAATTTTGAACGAAGTATTAAGATATTCAACGTCCAAGTTTGACCAGAAAATGAGGTACCCTTTTCAATGAAGCGAACTTGATTTTTTTAGGAAGAGGAGAGAAATACCTACATGTTTCCTGAAGAAGCCGAGATCTGTATCAATCTCTATCGGAGCGAAATTCCATCTTTAAGCTTGAGATGTGATACTGTTCGTGACAATCTGAACATGCAACCATCTGCTAACAAAATCTGGAGCTATGGGTGTTCAAAAGTATCGATCTTGGTATCTTTGGAAGGCTCAAAAAATTATCTGCAACTCTCGTGAAGAGGTCAAGAGCGAAATCGATCTCTATCTTAGTCAAAAAGCATCCTTAACTTGGTGACGTGATGCCGTTCCTGACTGTCATACCTTTGTAGTGTCTGATGGCCGTCTATTTAGCTGATGGTAATCGAATTGGATGAAAATGGTGTGTCATTAAAGCTAATATCCATATAAACAAGTTTCGTGAAGACATCGAATCCTAATTCGGCAGTAACTGGGTCAAAGAAGCAGAATACGCTAAATGGTCAGAATGCTACGAGTTAAACAGACTTGGGAATGGGCAAAGCGGATAACCAAGCGCCTTAGCTCATTTAAGAAGCCTCCAGTGAAGCTAATCTAGCGTCTTCTCAGAATACAAAACATTATGATGCGTAAAGAAGTAATTTTGAACGAAGTATTAAGATATTCAACGTCCAAGGTTGACCAGAAAATGAGGTACCCTTTTCAATAAAGTTCTGAAGCATCAAGTACTGTAATATAAGAATATAAAGCTTCAGCAACTCTAATCGAAGAATGAGAAGAAAAGCGTGAATAAAGGCAAAAGTACAAAAGCGCAACAGCAAAAACACTGAAGATTGAAGTCAAGCATTTGTTGCTGATAATCATGCGTCTGAAACGTCATATTTTGAGGTACGCTCATCCTTATGAAGCGATCTTGGTTTAGTTAGAAAGATAATAGAAATACCTACTTGTTTCAGGCAGAAGCCGAGATCTGTATCAATCTCTATCGGAGTGAAATTCCTTCTTCAAGCTTGAGATGGGATATGGTTCGTGACAATCAGAACATCCAACCGTCTACTGACATTTTCTGGAGCTTTGAGTAATCAAAAGCATCCATCTTGGTATTGTTGGAAGGCTCAAAGAAATATCTGCAACTCTCGTGAAGAGGTCAAGAGCGAAATCGATCTCTATCCTTGTCAAAATGCATCCGTAAGTTGGTGACGTGATGCCGTTCTTGACTGTCATACCTTTGTAGCGTCTGATGGCCCTATATTGAGCTGATGGTGTTCGAATTGGATCAAAATGGGGTCTCATTAAAGCTAATATCCATATAAACAAGTTTCATGAAGACATCGAATCCTAATTCGGCCAGTAACAGGGTCAAAGAAGCATAATACGCTAAATGGTCAGAGTGCTACGAGTTAAACAGACTTGTGAATGTACAAATCGGATAACCAAGCGCCTTAGCTCATTTAAGAAGCGTCCAGTGAAGCTAATCAAGCGTAATCTCAGAATACAAAACATTATGATGGATGGAGAGGTAATTTTGAATGAAGTATTAAGATATTCAACGTCCAAGCTTGACCAGAAAATGAGGTACCCTTTTCAATAAAGTTCAGAAGCATCTAGTACTGTAACATAAGATTATAAAAGCTTCAGCAATTCTAATAGATGAAAGACAAGAAAAGCGTGAATAAAGACAAAAGTACAAAAGCAGCAACGGCAAAAACACTGAAGATTGAAGTCAAGCGTCTGCTGTCGATAATCAAGCGTCCGAAATGTCGTATTTTGAGGTACGCTCGTCCTAATGAAGCGATCTTGATTTTTTTAGAAAGATATGAGAAATACCTACATGTTTCCAGAACAAGCCGATATCTGTATCAATCTCTATCGGAGTGAAATTCGATGTTCAAGCTTGAGATGTGATACTGTTCGTGACAATCAGAACATGCAACCGTTTGCTAACAATTTATGGAGCAATGGGTGTTCAACAGTATCGATCTTGGTATCTTTGGAAGGCTCAAAAAGTTATCTGCAACTCTTGTGAAGAGGTCAAGAGCAAAATCGATCTCTATCTTAGTCAAAAAGCATCCTTAACTTGGTGACGTGATGCCGTTCCTGACTGTCATACCTTTGTAGTGTCTGATGGCCGTCTATTTAGCTGATGATGTTTGAATTGGATAATGCCGGTGTGTCATTAAAGCTAATATCCATGTAAACAAGTTTCATGAAGACATCGAATCCTAATTCTGCCAGTAACAGGGTCAAAGAAGCATAATACGCTAAATGGTCAGAATGCTACGAGTTAAACAGACTTGTGAATTTGCAAAGCGGATAACCAAGCGCCTTAGCTCTTTTAAGAATCGTCCAGTGAAGCTAATCAAGCATCTACTCAGAATACCGAACATTGTGATAGGTGGAGAAGTAATTTTGAATGAAGTGTTAAGATATTCAACGTCCAAGCTTGATCACAAAATGTGGAACCCTTTTCAATAAATTTTTGAAGCATCAAGTACTGTAATATAAGAATATAAAAGCTTTAGCAACTCTAATAGAAGAAAGAGAAGAGAAGCGTGAATAAAGACAAAAGTACAAAAGCTGCAATAAGAAAAACACAGAAGATTGAAGTCAAGCATCTGTTGCCGATAATCAAGCGTCCGAAACGTCATATTTTGAGGTACGCTCGTCTTAATGAAGTGATCTTGGTTTTTTTAGAAATATAAGAGAAATACCTACATGTTTCCTGAAGAAGCCAAGATCTGTATCAATCTCACTTGGAGTGAAATTCCATATTCTAGCATGAGATGTGATACTGTTCGTGTCAATCAGAACATGCAACCGTCCGCTGACAATTTCTGCTGCTTTGGGTGTTCAAAAGTATCGATCTTGGTATCGTTGGAAGGCTTAAAGAAATATTTGCAGCTCTTGTGAAGAGGTCAAGAATGAAATCGATCTCCATCTTTGTCAAAATGCATCCGTAAGTTGGTGACGTGATGTCGTTCCTGACTGTCATACCTTTGTAGCGTCTGATGGCCATATATTGAGTAGATGGTGTTCAAATTAGATGAAACCGATGCCTCACTAAAGCTAATATCCATATAAACAAGTTTCATGAAGAAATCGAATCCAAATTTGGCCAGTAACAGGGCCAAAGAAGCATAATATGCTAAATGGTCAGAATGCTACTAGTTAAACAGACTTGTGAATGTGCAAAGCAGATAACCAAGCGCCTTAGCTCTTTTAAGAATAATCCAGTGAAGCTAATCAAGCGTCTACTCAGAATATCGAAAATTATGATGGGTGGAGAAGTGATTTTGAATGAAGTATTAAGATATTCAACGTCCAAGCTTGATTAGAAAATGAGATACCCTTTGCAATAAAGTTCTGAAGCATCAAGTACTGTAATATAAGATTATAAAAGCTTAGGCAACTCTAATAGAAGAAAGAGAAGAAAAGCGTGAATAAAGACAAAAGTACAAAAGTTGCAACAGGAAAAACACTGAAGATTGAAGTCAAGCGTCTGCTGCCGATAATCAAGCGTCCGAAATGTCGTATTTTGAGGTACGCTCGTCCTAATGAAGATATCTTGGTTTTTTTTAGAAAGATAAGAAAAATACCTACTTGTTTCCTGAAGAAGTCGAGATCTGAGTCAATCTCTATCTGAGTGAAATTCCTTCTTCGAGCATGAGGTGTGATAATGTTCGTGACAAATCGAATATGCAACCTTCTGCTGGCAATTTCTGGAGCTTTAGGATTTCAAAAGTATCGATCTTGGAATCGTTGGAAGGCACAAAGAAATATCTGCAACACTCGTGAAGAGCTGAAGAGCGGAATCGATCTCCATCTTTGTCAAAATGTATCCGTAAGTTAGTGACGTGATGCCGTTCCTCACTGTCATACCTTTGTAAGCGTCTGATGGCCATATATTGAGCTGATGGTGTTTGAATTGGATGATGTCGGGGTGTCATTAAAGCTAATATCCATGTAAACAAGTTTCATGAAGACATCGAATCCTAATTCTGCCTATAACAGGGTCAAGGAAGCATAATACGCTAAATGGTCAAAATGGTACGAGTTAAACGGACTTGTGAATGTGCAAAGCGGATAACCAAGCGCCTTAGCTGTTTTAAGAATCGTCCAGTGAAGCTAATCAAGAATCTACTCAGAATATCGAACATTGTGATGGGTGGAGAAGTAATTTTGAATGAAGTATTAAGATATTCGACGTCCAAGTTTGATTAGAAAATGAGGTACCCTTTTCAATAAAGTTCTGAAGCATCAAGTACTGTATTATAAGAATATAAAAGCTTTAGCAACTCTAATCGAAAAAAGGGAAGAAAAGAGTGAATAAAGATAAAAGTACAAAAGCGGCAACAACAAAAACACTGATGATTGAAGTCAAGCGTCTGCTGCCGACAATCTAGCGTCCGTAACATCGTATTTTGAGGTACACATGTCCTAATGAAGTGATATTGGTTTTGCTATAAAGATAAGTGAAATAGCAGCTTGTTTCCTGATGAAGCCGAGATCTGTATCAATCTCTATCGGAGTGAAATTCCTTCTTCAAACTTGAGATGTGATATTGTTCGTGGCAATCAGAACATGCAACCGTCTGCTAACAATTTCTACAGTTTTGTGTGTTCAAAAGTATCGATCTTGGTATCGTTGGAACGCTGAAAGAAATATCTGCAGCTCTCGTGAAGAGGTCAAGAATGGAATCGATCTCTATCTTTGTGAAAATGCATCCGTATGTTGTTGACGTGATGTCGTTCCTGACTGTCATACATTTGTATTGTCTGATGGCCATATATTGAGCTGATGGCGTTCGAATTGGATGAAACCAGTGTCACATTAAAGCTAATATCCATGTAAACAAGTTTCATGGAGATATCGAATCCTAATTCTGCTAGTAATAGGGTCAAAGAAGCATAATACGCTAAATTGTCAAAATGCTACGAGTTAAAAAGACTTGTGAATTTGCAAAGCGGATAACCAAGCGCCTTAGCTCTTTTAAGAATCGTCCAGGGAAGCTAATCAAGCGTCTACTCAGAATACCGAACATTGTGATGGGTGGAGTAGTAATTTTGAATGAAGTATTAAGATATTCAACGTCCAAGCTTGATCACAAAATGGGGAACCCTTTTCAATAAATTTCTGAAGCACCAAGTACTGTAATATAAGAATATAAAAGCTTCAGCAACTCTAATAGAAGAAAGATAAGAGAAGTGTGAATTAAGACAAAAGTACAAAAGCTGCAATAAGAAAAACATAGAAGATTGAAGTCAAGCGTCTGCTGCCGATAATCAAGCGTCCGAAACTTCGTATTTTGAGGTACGCTCGTCCTAATGAAGTGATCTTAGTTTTTTAGACAAATAAGAGAAATACCTACATCTTTCCTTAGGAAACCGAGATCCGTATCAATCTCTATCGTAGTGAAATTCCTTCTTCAAGCTTGAGATGTGATATTGTTCGTGGCAATCAGAACATGCAACCGTCTGCTGACAATTTCTGCAGCTTTGCGTGCTCAAAAGTATCGATCTTGGTATCGTTGGATGGCTCAAAGAAATATCTACAGCTCTCATGAAGAGGTCAAGAACGAAATCGATCTCTATCTTTGTGAAAATGCATCCGTAAGTTGGTGTCGTGATGCCGTTCCTGACTGTCATACCATTGTAGCGTCTGACGGCCATTTATTGAGCTGATGGTGTTCGAATTAGATGAAACCGGTGTCTCATTAAAGCTAATATCCTTATAAACAAGTTTCATGAAGACATCGAATCCAAATTCGGCCAGTAACAGGGCTAAAGAAGCATAATACGCTAAATGGTCAGAATGCTACGAGTTAAACAGACTTGTGAACGTGCAAAGAGGATAACCAAGCGCCTTAGCTCTTTCAAGAATCGTCCAGTGAAGCTAATCAAGCGTCTACTCAAAATACGGAACATTATGATGGGTGGAGAAGTAATTTTGAATGAAGTATTAAGATATTCAACGTCCAAGCTTGATCAGAAAATGAGGTACCCTTTTCAATAAAGTTCTGATGAGGCAAGGCTCAATCTCTTTCACCACGTGCGTGATGTCTTGCATGAAGTACTGCAATATAAGAATATAAAAGCTTCAGCAACTCTAATAGAAGAAAAAGAAGTAAAGCGTGAATAAAGACAAAAGTACAAAAGCGGCAACTGCAAAAACACTGAAGATTGAAGTCAAGCGTCTGCTGCCGATAATCAAGCTTCCGAAATGTCGTATTTTGAGGTACACTCGTCCTAATGAAGCGATCTTGATTCTTTTAGAAAGATAAGAGAAATACCTACAGGTTTCCTGAAGAACCCGAGATCTGTATCAATCTCTATCGGAGTGAAATTCCTTTTTCAAGCTTGAGTTATGATGCAGTTCGTGACAATCAGAACATGCAACCGTCTGCTAAAAATTTCTGGAGCTATGGGTGTTCAAAAGTATCGATCTTGGTATCTTCGGAAGGCTCAAAGAATTATCTGCAACTCTCGTGAAGAGGTCAAGAGCGAAATCGTTCTCTATCTTAGTCAAAATGCATCCTTAACTTGGTGACGTGATGCCGTTGCTGACTGTCATACCTTTGTAGCATCTGATGGCTGTCTATTTAGCTGTTGGTGATCGAATTGGATGAAAATGGTGTGTCATTAAAGCTAATATCCATATAAAAAAGTTTCATGCAGACATCGAATCCAAATTCGGCCAGTAACAGGGCCAAAGAAGCATAATATGCTAAATGGTCAGAATGCTACGAGTTAAACAGACTTGTGAATGTGCAAAGCTGATAACCAAGCGCCTTAGCTCTTTTAAGAATCGTCCAGTGAAGCTAATCAAGCGTCTACTCAGAATACCGAAATTATGATGGGTGGAGAAGTGATTTTGAATGAAGTATTAAGATATTTAACGTCCAAGCTTGATTAGAAAATGAGGTACCCTTTGCAATAAAGTTCTGAAGCATCAAGTACTGTAATATAAGAATATAAAAGCTTCAGCAACTCTAATAGAAGAAAGTGAAGAAAAGAGTGAATAAAGACAAAAGTACAAAAGCGGCAACAGCAAAAACACTGAAGATTGAAGTCAAGCATCTACTGCCGATAATCAAGCGTCTGAAACGTCGTATTTTGTGGTACGCTCGTCCTAATGAAGATATCTTGGTTTTTTTAGAAAAATAAGAAAAATACCTACTTGTTTCCTGAAGAAGTCGCGATCTGAATCAATCTCTATCTGAGTGAAATTCCTTCTTCGAGCATGAGGTGTGATAATGTTCGTGACAAATCGAACCTTCTGCTGGCAATTTCTGTGGCTTTAGGATTTCAAAAGTATCGATCTTGGTATCGTTGGAAGGCACAAAGAAATATCTGCAACACTCTTGAAGAGCTGAAGAGCGGAATCGATCTCCATCTTTGTCAAAATGTATCCGTAACTTGGTGACGTGATGTCGTTCCTCACTGTCATACCTTTGTAGCATCTGATGGCCATATATTGAGCGGATGGAGTTCGAATTGGATAATGCCGGTGTGTCATTAAAGCTAATATCCATGTAAACAAGTTTCATGAAGACATCGAATCCTAATTCTGCCAGTAACAGGGTCAAAGAAGCATAATACGCTAAATGGACAGAATGGTACGAGTTAAACGGACTTGTGAATGTGCAAAGCGGATAACCAAGCACCTTAGCTATTTTAAGAATCGTCCAGTGAAGCTAATCAAGAATCTACTCAGAATACCGAACATTGTGATGGGTGAAGAAGTAATTTTGAATGAAGTATTAAGATATTCCACATCCATGCTTGATCACAAAATGGGATACCCTTTTCAATAAATTTGTGAAGCATCAAGTTCTGTAATATAAAATTATAAAAGCTTCGGCAACTCTAATAGAAGAAAGAGAAGAAAAGCGTGAATAAAGACAAAAGTACAAAAGCTGTAACAGGAAAAACATTGAAGATTGAAGTCAAGCGTCTGATGCCGATAATCAAGCGTCTGAAACGTCGTATTTTGAGGTACGCTCGTCCTAATTAAGTGATCTTGCTTTTTCTAGAAAGATAAAAGAAATACCTACTTGTTTGCTGAAGAAGCCGAGATCTGTATCAATCTCTATCGGAGTGAAATTCCTTCTTCTGGCTTGAGATGTGATATTGTTCGTGACAATCAGAACATGCAACCGTCTGCTGACTATTTCTGCAGCTTTGGGTGTTCAAAAGTATCGATTTTGGTATCGTTGGAGGCTTAAAGAAATATCTGCAGCTCTCGTGAAGAGGGCAAGAATGAAATCGATCTCCATCTTTGTCAAAATGCATCCGTAAGATGGTGACGTGATGTCGTTCCTGACTGTCATACCTTTGTAGCGTCTCATGGCCATATATTGAGTTGATGGTGTTCTAATTGGATGAAACCGGTGCCTCACTAAAGCTAATATCCATATAAACAAGTTTCATGAAGACATCGAATCCAAATTCGGCCAGTAACAGGGCCAAAGAAGCATAATATGCTAAATGGTCAGAATGCTACGAGTTAAACAGACTTGTGAATGTGCAAAGCGGATAACCAAGCGCCTTAACTCTTTTAAGAATCGTCCAGTGAAGCTAATCAAGCTTCTACTCAGAATACCGAAAATTATGATGGGTGGAGAAGTGATTTTGAATGAAGTATTAAGATATTCAACGTCCAAGCTTGATCAGAAAATGAGGTACCCTTTGTAATAAAGTTCTGAAGCATCAAGTACTGTAATATAAGAATATAAAAGCTTTAGCAACTATAATAGAACAAAGTGAAGAAAAGAGTGAATAAAGACAAAAGTACAAAAGCAGCAACAGCAAAAACACTGAATATTGAAGTCAAGCGTCTACTGCCGATAATTAAGCGTCTGAAACGTCGTATTTTGTGGTACGCTCGTCCTAATGAAGATATCTTGGTTTTTTTTAGAAAGATAAGAAAAATACCTACTTGTTTCCTGAAGAAGTCGAGATCTGAGTCAATCTCTATCTGAGTGAAATTCCTTCTTCGAGCATGAGGTGTGATAATGTTCGTGACAAATCGAATATGCAACCTTCTGCTGGCAATTTCTGGAGCTTTAGGATTTCAAAAGTATCGATCTTGGTATCGTTGGAAGGCACAAAGAAATATCTGCAACACTCGTGAAGAGCTGAAGAGCGGAATCGATCTCCATCTTTGTCAAAATGTATCCGTAAGTTGGTGACGTGATGCCGTTCCTCACTGTCATACCTTTGTAAGCATCTGATGGCCATATATTGAGCTGATGGTGTTTGAATTGGATGATGTCGGGGTGTCATTAAAGCTAATATCCATGTAAACAAGTTTCATGAAGACATCGAATCCTAATTCTGCCTATAACAGGGTCAAGGAAGCATAATACGCTAAATGGTCAGAATGGTACGAGTTAAACGGACTTGTGAATGTGCAAAGCGGATAACCAAGCGCCTTAGCTTTTTTAAGAATCGTCCAGTGAAGCTAATCAAGAATCTACTCAGAATACCGAACATTGTGATGGGTGGAGAAGTAATTTTGAATGAAGTATTAAGATATTCGACGTCCAAGTTTGATCAGAAAATTAGGTACCCTTTTCAATAAAGTTCTGAAGCATCAAGTACTGTATTATAAGAATATAAAAGCTTAAGCAACTCTAATCGAAAAAAGTGAAGAAAAGAGTGAATAAAGACAAAAGTACAAAAGCGGCAACAGCAAAAACACTGATGATTGAAGTCAAGCGTCTGCTGCCGACAATCTAGCGTCCGTAACATCGTATTTTGAGGTATGCTTGTCCTAATGAAGTGATATTGGTTTTGCTATAAAGATAAGAGAAATAGCAGCTTGTTTCCTGAAGAAGCCGAGATCTGTATCAATCTCTATCGGAGTGAAATTCCTTCTTCAAACTTGAGATGTGATACTGTTCATGGCAATCAGAACATGCAACCGTCTGCTAACAATTTCTGCAGTTTTGTGTGTTCAAAAGCATCGATCTTGGTATCGTTGGAACGCTGAAAGAAATATCTGCAGCTCTCGTGAAGAGGTCAAGAACGGAATCGATCTCTATCTTTGTGAAAATGCATCCGTAAGTTGTTGACGTGATGTCGTTCCTGACTGTCATACCTTTGTATTGTCTGATGGCCATATATTGAGCTGATGGTGTTCGAATTGGATGAAACCGGTGTCACATTAAAGCTAATATCCATGTAAACAAGTTTCATGAAGATATCGAATCCTAATTCTGCTAGTAACAAGGTCAAAGAAGCATAATACGCTAAATTGTCAGAATGCTACGAGTTAAACAGACTTGTGAATTTGCAAAGCGGATAACCAAGCGCCTTAGCTCTTTTAAGAATCATCCAGGGAAGCTAATCAAGCGTCTACTCAGAATACCGAACATTGTGATGGGTGGAGTAGTAATTTTGAATGAAGTATTAAGATATTCAACGTCCAAGCTTGATCACAAAATGTGGAACCCTTTTCAATAAATTTCTGAAGCATCAAGTACTGTAATATAAGAATATAAAAGCTTCAGCAACTCTAATAGAAGAAAGAGAAGAGAAGTGTGAATAAAGACAAAAGTACAAAAGCTGCAATAAGAAAAACATAGAAGATTGAAATCAAGCGTCTGCTGCCGATAATCAAGCGTCCGAAACATCGTATTTTGAGTTACGCTCGTCCTAATGAAGTGATCTTAGTTTTTTAGACAAATAAGAGAAATACCTACATCTTTCCTTTGGAAACCGAGATCCGTATCAATCTCTATCGGAGTGAAATTCCTTCTTCAAGCTTGAGATGTGATATTGTTCGTGGCAATCAGAACATGCAACCGTCTGCTGACAATTTCTGCAGCTTTGCGTGCTCAAACGTATCGATTTTGGTATCGTTGGATGGCTCAAAGAAATATCTGCAGCTCTCATGAAGAGGTTAAGAACGAAATCGATCTCTATCTTTGTGAAAATGCATCCGTAAGTTGGTGCCGTGATGCCGTTCCTGACTGTCATACCTTTGAAGCGTCTGACGGCCATTTATTGAGCTGATGGTGTTCGAATTAGATGAAACCGGTGTCTCATTAAAGCTAATATCCTTATAAACAAGTTTCATGAAGACATCGAATCCAAATTCGGCCAGTAACAGGGCTAAAGAAGCATAATACGGTAAATGGTCAGAATGCTACGAGTTAAACAGACTTGTGAATGTGCAAAGAGGATAACCAAGCGCCTTAGCTCTTTTAAGAATCGTCCAGTGAAGCTAATCAAGCGTCTACTCAAAATACGGAACATTATGATGGGTGGAGAAGTAATTTTGAATGAAGTATTAAGATATTCAACGTCCAAGCTTGATCAGAAAATGAGGTACCCTTTTCAATAAAGTTCTGATGCATGAAGTACTACAATATAAGAATATAAAAGCTTCAGCAACTCTAATAGAAGAAAAAGAAGTAAAGCGTGAATAAAGACAAAAGTACAAAAGCGGCAACTGCAAAAACACTGAAGATTGAAGTCAAGCGTCTGCTGCCGATAATCAAGCTTCCGAAATGTCGTATTTTGCGGTACACTCGTCCTAATGAAGCGATCTTGATTTTTTTAGAAAGATAAGAGAAATACCTACAGGTTTCCTGAAGAACCCGAGATCTGTATCAATCTCTATCGGAGTGAAATTCCTTTTTCAAGCTTGAGTTATGATACAGTTCGTGACAATCAGAACATGCAACCGTCTGCTAACAATTTCTGGAGCTATGGGTGTTCAAAAGTATTGATCTTGGTATCTTCGGAAGGGTCAAAGAATTATCTGCAACTCCCGTGAAGAGGTCAAGAGCGAAATCGTTCTCTATCTTAGTCAAAATGCATCCTTAACTTGGTGACGTGATGTCGTTCCTGACTGTCATACCTTTGTAGCGTCTGATGGCCGTCTATTTAGCTGTTGGTGATCGAATTGGATGAAAATGGTGTGTCATTAAAGCTAATATCCATATAAAAAAGTTTCATGAAGACATCGAATCCTAATTCGGCCAGTAACAGGGTCAAAGAAGCATAATACGCTAAGTGGTCAGAATGCTACAAGTTAAACAGACTTGTGGATGGGCAAAGCGAATAACCAAGCGCCTTAGCTCATTTTAGAAGCCTCCAATGAAGCTAATCAAGCGTCTTCTCAGAATACAGAACATTAGGATGGGTAGAGAAGCAATTTTGAACGAAGTATTAAGATATTCAACGTCCAAGCTTGACCAGAAAATGAGATACCCTTTTCAATAAAGTTCTGAGGCATGAAGTACTACAATATAAGAATATAAAAGCTTCAGCAACTCTAATAGAAGAAAAAGAAGAAAAGCGTGAGTAAAGACAAAAGTACAAAAGCGGCAACTGCAAAAACACTGAAGATTGAAGTCAAGCGTCTGCTGCCGATAATCAAGCTTCCGAAATGTCGTATTTTGAGGTACACTCGTCCTAATGAAGCGATCTTGATTTTTTTAGAAAGATAAGAGAAATACCTACAGGTTTCCTGAAGAACCCGAGATCTGTATCAATCTCTATCGGAGTGAAATTCCTTTTTCAGGCTTGAGTTATGATACAGTTCGTGACAATCAGAACATGCAACCGTCTGCTAACAATTTCTGGTGCTATGGGTGTTCAAAAGTATCGATCTTGGTATCTTTGGAAGGCTCAAAGAATTATCTGCAACTCTAGTGAAGAGGTCAAGAGCAAAATCGTTCTCTATCCTAGTCAAAATGCATCCTTAACTTGGTGACGTGATGCCGTTCCTGACTGTCATACCTTTGTAGCGTCTGATGGCCGTCTATTTAGCTGTTGGTGATCGAATTGGATGAAAATGGTGTGTCATTAAAGCTAATATCCATATAAACAAGTTTCATGAAGACATCGAATCCTAATTCTGCCTATAACAGGGTCAAGGAAGCATAATACGCTAAATGGTCAGAATGGTACGAGTTAAACGGACTTGTGAATGTGCAAAGCGGATAACCAAGCGCCTTAGCTGTTTTAAGAATTGTCCAGTGAAGCTAATCAAGAATCTACTCAGAATATCGAACATTGTGATGGGTGGAGAAGTAATTTTGAATGAAGTATTAAGATATTCGACGTCCAAGTTTGATCAGAAAATGAGGTACCCGTTTCAATAAAGTTCTGAAGCATCAAGTACTGTATTATAAGAATATAAAAGCTTCAGCAACTCTAATAGAAGAAAGTGAAGAAAAGAGTGAATAAAGACAAAAGTACAAAAGCGGCAACAGCAAAAACATTGAAGAATGAAGTCAAGCATCTGTTGCCGATAATCAAGCGTCCGAAACGTCGTATTTTGAGGTACGCTCGTCCTAATGAAGTGATCTTGGTTTTTTTAGAAAGATAAGAAAAATAACTACCTGTTTCCTGAAGAAGTCGAGATCTGAATCAATCTCTATCTGAGTGAAATTCCTTTTTCAAGCATGAGGTGTGATATTATTCGTGACAATTCGAATATGCAAACTTCTGCTGACAATTTCTGGAGCTTTAGGGTCTCAAAAGTATCGATGTTGGTATCGTTGGAAGGCTCAAAGAAATATCCGCAACACTCGTGACGTGATGTCGTTCTTGACTGTCATACCTTTGTAGCGTCTGATGGCCCTATATTGAGCAGATGGTGTTCGAATTGGATCAAAATGGTGTCTCATTAAAGCTAATATCCATATAAACAAGTTTCATGAAGACATCGAATCCTAATTCGGCCAGTAACAGGGTCAAAGAAGCATAATACGCTAAATGGTCAGAATGCTACGAGTTAAACAGACTTGTGAATGTACAAAGCGGATAACCAAGCGCCTTAGCTCATTTAAGAACCGTCCAGTGAAGCTAATCAAGCGTCATCTCAGAATACAAAACATTATGATGGATGGAGAAGTAATTTTGAATGAAGTATTAAGATATTCAACGTCCAAGCTTGACCAGAAAATGAGGTACCCTTTTCAATAAAGTTTAGAAGCATCAAGTACTGTAACATAAGATTATAAAAGCTTCAGCAATTCTAATAGAAGATAGACAAGAAAAGCGTCAATAAAGACAAAAGTACAAAAGCGGCAACGGCAAAAACACTGAAGATTGAAGTCAAGCGTCTGCTGTCGATTATCAAGCTTCCGAAACGTCGTATTTTGAGGTACGCTCGTCCTAATGAAGCGATCTTGATTTTTTTAGAAAGATAAGAGAAATACCTACATGTTTCCAGGACAAGCCGATATCTGTATCAATCTCTATCGGAGTGAAATTCGATGTTCAAGCTTGAGATGTGATACTGTTCGTGACAATCAGAACATGCAACCGTCTGCTAACAATTTATGGAGCTTTGGGTGTTCAAAAGTATCGATCTTGGTATCTTTGGAAGGCTCAAAAAGTTATCTGCAACTCATGTGAAGAGGTCAAGAGCAAAATCGATCTCTATCTTAGTGAAAAAGCATCCTTAACTTGGTGACGTGATGTCGTTCCTGACTGTCATACCTTTGTAGTGTCTGACGGCCGTCTATTTAGCTGATGGTGTTCGAATTGGATAATGCCGGTGTGTCATTAAAGCTAATATCCTTGTAAACAAGTTTCATGAAGACATCGAATCCTAATTCTGCCAGTAACAGGGTCAAAGAAGCATAATATGCTAAATGGTCAGAATGCTACGAGTTAAATAGACTTGTGAATTTGCAAAGCGGATAACCAAGCGCCTTAGCTCTTTTAAGAATCGTCCAGTGAAGCTAATCAAGCGTCTACTCAGAATACCGAACATTGTGATGGGTGGAGAAGTAATTTTGAATGAAGTGTTAAGATATTCAACGTCCAAGCTTGATCACAAAATGTGGAACCCTTTTCAATAAATTTTTGAAGCATCAAGTACTGTAATATAAGAATATAAAAGCTTCAGCAACTCTAATAGAAGAAAGAGAAGAGAAGCGTGAATAAAGACAAAAGTACAAAAGCTGCAATAAGAAAAACACAGAAGATTGAAGTCAAGCATCTTTTGCCGATAATCAAGCGTCCGAAACGTCATATTTTGAGGTACGCTCGTCGTAATGAAGTGATCTTAGTTTTTTTAGAAATATAAGAGAAATACCTACATGTTTCCTGAAGAAGCCAAGATCTGTATCAATCTCACTCGGAGTGAAATTCCATCTTCTAGCATGAGATGTGATACTGTTCGTGTCAATCAGAACATGCAACCGTCCGCTGACAATTTCTGCAGCTTTGGGTGTTCAAAAGTATCGATCTTGGTATCATTGGAAGGCTTAAAGAAATATCTGCAGCTCTTGTGAAGAGGTCAAGAATGAAATCGATCTCCATCTTTGTCAAAATGCATCCGTAAGTTGGTGACGTGATGTCGTTCCTGACTGTCATACCTTTGTAGCGTCTGATGGCCATATATTGAGTTGATGGTGTTCAAATTAGATGAAACCGATGCCTCACTAAAGCTAATATCCATATAAACAAGTTTCATGAAGACATCGAATCCAAATTCGGCCAGTAACGGGGCCAAAGAAGCTTAATATGCTAAATGGTCAGAATGCTACGAGTTAAACAGACTTGTGAATGTGCAAAGCAGATAACCAAGCGCCTTAGCTCTTTTAAGAATCGTCCAGTGAAGCTAATCAAGCATCTACTCAGAATACCGAAAATTATGATGGGTGGAGAAGTGATTTTGAATGAAGTATTAAGATATTCAACGTCCAAGCTTGATTAGAAAATGAGGTACCCTTTGCAATAAAGTTCTAAAGCATCAAGTACTGTAATATAAGAATATAAAAGCTTCAGCAACTCTAATAGAAGAAAGTGAAGAAAAGAGTGAATAAAGACAAAAGTACAAAAGCGGCAACAGCAAAAACACTGAAGATTGAAGTCAAGCATCTACTATCGATAATCAAGCGTCTGAAACGTCGTATTTTGTGGTACGCTCGTCCTAATGAAGATATCTTGGTTTTTTTAGAAAGATAAGAAAAATACCTACTTGTTTCCTGAAGAAGTCGAGATCTGAATCAATCTCTATCTGAGTGAAATTCCTTCTTCGAGCATGAGGTGTGATAATGTTCGTGACAAATCGAATATGCAACCTTCTGCTGGCAATTTTTGGAGCTTTAGGGTTTCAAAAGTATCGATCTTGGTATCGTTGGAAGGCTCAAAGAAATATCTGCAACACTCGTGAAGAGCTGAAGAGCGAAATCGATCTCCATGTTTGTCAAAATGCATCCGTAAGTTGGTGACGTGATGCCGTTCCTGACTGTCATACCATTGTAGCGTCTGTCAGCCATATATTGAGCCGATGGTGTTAAAATTGGATGAAACTGATGTGTCATTAAAGCTAATATCCAAATAAACAAGTTTTGTGAAGACATCGAATCCTAATTCGGCCAGTAACAGGGTCAAAGAAGCCTAATACGCTAAATGGTCAGAATGCTACGAGTTAAACAGACTTATGAATGTGCAAAGCGGATAACCAAGCGCCTTAGCTCTTTTAAGAATCATCCAGTGAAGCTAATCAAGTGTCTACTCAGAATACCGAACATTATGCTGGGTGAAGAAGTAATTTTGAATGAAGTATTAAGATATTCAACGTCCAAGCTTGATAAGAAAATGAGGTACCCTTGTTCAATAAAGTTCTGATGCATGAAGTACTACAATATAAGAATATAAAAGCTTCAGCAACTCTAATAGAAGAAAAAGAAGAAAAGCGTGAATAAAGACAAAAGTACAGAAGCGGCATCTGCAAAAACACTGAAGATTGAAGTCAAGCGTCTGCTGCCGATAATCAAGCTTCCGAAATGTCGTATTTTGAGGTACACTCGTCCTAATGAAGCGATCTTGATTTTTTTCGAAAGATAAGAGAAATACCTACAGGTTTCCTGAAGAACCCGAGATCTGTATCAATCTCTATCTGAGTGAAATTCCTTTTTCAAGCTTGAGTTATGATACAGTTCGTGACAATCAGAACATGCAACCGTCTGCTAACAATTTCTGGAGCTATGGGTGTTCAAAAGTATCGATCTTGGTATCTTTGGAAGGCTCAAAGAATTATCTGCAACTCTCGTGAAGAGGTCAAGAGCGAAATCGTTCTCTATCTTAGTCAAAATGCATCCTTAACTTGGTGACGTGATGCCGTTCCTGACTGTCATACCTTTGTAGCGTCTGATGGCCGTCTATTTAGCTGTTGGTGATCAAATTGACTGAAAATGGTGTGTCATTAAAGCTAATATCCATATAAAAAAGTTTCATGAAGACATCGAATCCTAATTCGGCCAGTAACAAGGTCAAAGAAGCATAATACGCTAAGTGGTCAGAATGCTACAAGTTAAACAGACTTGTGGATGGGCAAAGCGAATAACCAAGCGCCTTAGCTCATTTTAGAAGCCTCCAATGAAGCTAATCAAGCGTCTTCTCAGAATACAGAACATTATGATGGGTAGAGAAGCAATTTTGAACGAAGTATTAAGATATTCAACGTCCAAGCTTGACCAGAAAATGAGATACCCTTTTCAATAAAGTTCTGAAACATCAAGTACTGTAATATAAGAATATAAAGCTTCAGCAACTCTAATCGAAGAAAGAGAAAAAAATCTTGAATAAAGACAAAAGTAAAAAAGCGGCAACAACAAAAACACTGAACATTAAAGTCAAGCGTCTGCTGTCGATAATCAAGGGACCAAAACGTCGTATTTGGAGGTACGCTCGTCCTAATGAAGCGATCTTGATTTTTTTTATAAAGATAAGATAAATACCAACATGTTTCCTGAAAAAGACGAGATCTGTATCAATCTCTATCGGAGTGAAATTCCTTCTTCAAGCTTGAGTTATGATACAGTTCGTGACAATCAGAACATGCAACCGTCTACTAACAATTTCTAGAGCTATGGGTGTTCAAAAGTATCGATCTTGGTATCTTTGGAAGGCTCAAAGAATTATCTGCAACTCTCGTGAAGAGGTCAAGAGCGAAATCGTTCTCTATCTTAGTCAAATTGCATCTTTAACTTGGTGACGTGATGCCATTCCTGACTGTCATACCTTTGTAGCGTCTGATGGCCGTCTATTTAGCTGATGGTGATCGAATTGGATGAAAATGGTGTGTCATTAAAGCTAATATCCATATAAAAAAGTTTCATGAAGACATCGAATCCTAATTCGGCCAGTAACAGGGTCAAAGAAGCATAATACGCTAGGTGGTCAGAATGCTACAAGTTAAACAGACTTGTGGATGGGCAAAGCGAATAACCAAGCGCCTTAACTCATTTTATAAGCCTCCAATGAAGCTAATCAAGCGTCTTCTCAGAATACAGAACTTTATGATGGGTAGAGAAGCAATTTTGAACGAATTATTAAGATATTCAACGTCCAAGCTTGACCAGAAAATGAGATACCCTTTTCAATAAAGTTCTGAAGCATCAAGTACTGTAATATAAGAATATAAAGCTTCAGCAACTCTAATCGAAGAAAGAGAAAAAAATCTTGAATAAAGACAAAAGTACAAAAGCGGCAACAACAAAAACACTGAACATTGAAGTTAAGCGTCTGCTGTCGATAATCAAGGGACCAAAACGTCGTATTTTGAGGTATGCTCATCCTAATGAAGCGATCTTGATTTTTTTATAAAGATAAGATAAATACCAACATGTTTCCTGAAAAAGACGAGATCTGTATCAATCTCTATCGGAGTGAAATTCCTTCTTCAAGCTTGAGTTATGATACAGTTCGCGACAATCAGAACATGCAACCGTCTGCTAACAATTTCTGGAGCTATGGGTGTTCAAAAGTATCGATCTTGGTATCTTTGGAAGGCTCAAAGAATTATCTGCAACTCTCGTGAAGAGGTCAAGAGCGAAATCGTTCTCGATCTTAGTCAAATTGCATCCTTAACTTGGTGACGTGATGTCGTTCCTGACTGTCATACCTTTGTAGCGTCTGATGGCCGTCTATTTAGCTGATGGTGATCGAATTGGATGAAAATGGTGTGTCATTAAAGCTAATATCCATATAAAAAAGTTTCATGAAGACATCGAATCCTAATTCGGCCAGTAACAGGGTCAAAGAAGCATAATACGCTAAGTGGTCAGAATGCTACAAGTTAACAGACTTGTGGATGGGCAAAGCGAATAACCAAGCGCCTTAGCTCATTTTAGAAGCCTCCAATGAAGCTAATCAAGCGTCTTCTCAGAATACAGAACATTATGATGGGTAGAGAAGCAATTTTGAACGAAGTATTAAGATATTCAACGTCCAAGCTTGACCAGAAAATGAGATACCCTTTCCAATAAAGTTCTGAAGCCTCAAGTACTGTAATATAAGAATATAAAGCTTCAGCAACTCTAATCGAAGAAAGAGGAAAAAATCTTGAATAAAGACAAAAGTAAAAAAGCGGCAACAACAAAAACAATGAACATTAAAGTCAAGCGTCTGCTGTCGATAATCAAGGGACCAAAACGTCGTATTTTGAGCTACGCTCGTCCTAATGAAGCGTTCTTGATTTTTTTATAAAGATAAGATAAATACCAACATGTTTCCTGAAAAAGACGAGATCTGTATCAATCTCAATCGGAGTGAAATTCCATCTT
Source organism: Ammopiptanthus mongolicus (assembly GCA_039655645.1). Taxonomy (NCBI): domain Eukaryota; kingdom Viridiplantae; phylum Streptophyta; class Magnoliopsida; order Fabales; family Fabaceae; genus Ammopiptanthus; species Ammopiptanthus mongolicus. The sequence continues at coordinate 59,780,010 of CM077346.1, read as the reverse complement.
CAAGCTTGAGTTATGATACAGTTCGTGACAATCAGAACATGCAACCGTCTACTAACAATTTCTAGAGCTATGGGTGTTCAAAAGTATCGATCTTGGTATCTTTGGAAGGCTCAAAGAATTATCTGCAACTCTCGTGAAGAGGTCAAGAGCGAAATCGTTCTCTGTCTTAGTCAAATTGCATCCTTAACTTGGTGACGTGATGCCGTTCCTGACTGTCATACCTTTGTAGCGTCTGATGGCCGTCTATTTAGCTGATGGTGATCGAATTGGATGAAAATGGTGTGTCATTAAAGCTAATATCCATATAAAAAAGTTTCATGAAGACATCGAATCCTAATTCGGCCAGTAACAGGGTCAAAGAAGCATAATACGCTAAGTGGTCAGAATGCTACAAGTTAAACAGACTTGTGGATGGGCAAAGCGAATAACCAAGCGCCTTAGCTCATTTTAGAAGCCTCCAACGAAGCTAATCAAGCGTCTTCTCAGAATACAGAACTTTATGATTGGTAGAGAAGCAATTTTGAACGAAGTATTAAGATATTCAACGTCCAAGCTTGACCAGAAAATGAGATACCCTTTTCAATAAAGTTCTGAAGCATCAAGTACTGTAATATAAGAATATAAAGCTTCAGCAACTCTAATCGAAGAAAGAGAAAAAAATCTTGAATAAAGACAAAAGTACAAAAGCGGCAACAACAAAAACACTGAACATTGAAGTTAAGCGTCTGCTGTCGATAATCAAGGGACCAAAACGTCGTATTTTGAGGTACGCTCGTCCTAATGAAGCGATCTTGATTTTTTTATAAAGATAAGATAAATACCAACATGTTTCCTGAAAAAGACGAGATCTGTATCAATCTCTATCGGAGTGAAATTCCTTCTTCAAGCTTAAGTTATGATACAGTTCGTGACAATCAGAACATGCAACCGTCTGCTAACAATTTCTGGAGCTATGGGTGTTCAAAAGTATCGATCTTGGTATCTTTGGAAGGTTCAAAGAATTATCTGCAACTCTCGTGAAGAGGTCAAGAGAGAAATCGTTCTCTATCTTAGTCAAATTGCATCCTTAACTTGGTGACGTGATGTCGTTCCTGACTGTCATACCTTTGTAGCGTCTGATGGCCATCTATTTAGCTGATGGTGATCGAATTGGATGAAAATGGTGTGTCATTAAAGCTAATATCCATATAAAAAAGTTTCATGAAGACATCGAATCCTAATTCGGCCAGTAACAGGGTCAAAGAAGCATAATACGCTAAGTGGTCAGAATGCTACAAGTTAAAGAAACTTGTGGATGGGCAAAGCGAATAACCAAGCACCTTAGCTCATTTTAGAAGCCTCCAATGAAGCTAATCAAGCGTCTTCTCAGAATACAGAACATTATGATGGGTAGAGAAGCAATTTTGAACGAAGTATTAAGATATTCAACGTCCAAGCTTGACCAGAAAATGAGATACCCTTTTCAATAAAGTTCTGAGGCATCAAGTACTGTAATATAAGAATATAAAGCTTCAGCAACTCTAATCGAAGAAAGAGAAAAAAATCTTGAATAAAGACAAAAGTACAAAAGCGGCAACAACAAAAACACTGAACATTGAAGTCAAGCGTCTGCTGTCGATAATCAAGGGACCGAAACGTCGCATTTTGAGGTACGCTCGTCCTAATGAAGCGATCTTGATTTTTTTATAAAGATAAGATAAATACCAGCATGTTTCCTGAAAAAGCCTTGATCTGTGTCAATCTCTATCGGAGTGAAATTCCTTCTTCAAGCTTGAGATGTGATACTGTTCCTGACAATGAGAACATGAAACCATCTACTAACAATTTATGGAGCTTTGGGTGTTCAAAAGTATCGATCTTGGTTTCTTCGGAAGCCTCAAAGAAATATCTGCAGCTCTCGTGAAGAGGTCAAGAGCGAAATCGTTCTCTATCTTTGTCAAAATGCGTCCGTAAGTTGGTGACATGATGCCGTTCATGACTGTCATACCTTTGTAGCGTTTGATGGCCATATATTGAGCTGATGGTGTTCGAATTGGAAGAAACCGATGTCTCATTAAAGGTAATATCCATATAAACAAGTTTCATGAAGACATCAAATCCTAATTTGGCCATTAACTGAGTCAAAGAAGCATAATACGCTAAATGGTCAGAATGCAACGAGTTAAACAGACTTGTGAATGTGCAAAGCGGATAACCAAGCGCCTTAGCTCATTTAAGAAGCGTCCAGTGAGGCTACTCATGCGTCTTCTAAGAATATAAAACATTATGATGGGCGGAGAAGTAATTTTGAAATAAGTATTAAGATATTCAACGCCCAACCTTGACCAGAAAATTAGGTACCCTTTTCAATATAGCTCTAAAGCATCATGTACTGTAATAAAAGAATATAAAGCTTCAGCAACTCTAATAGAAGAAAGAGAAAAAAATTGAGAATAACGACAAAAGTAAAAAATCGGCAACAGCAAAAACACTGACGATTGAAGTCAAGCGTCTGTTGCCGATAATCGAGCCTCCGAAACGTCGTATTTTGAGGTACGCTCGTCCTAATGAAGCGATCTTGGTTTAGTTAGAAAGATAAGAGAAATACCTACATATTTCCTGAAGAAGTCGAGATTTGTATCAATCTCTATCCGAGTGAAATTCCTTCTTCAAGCTTGAGACGTGATACTGTTCCTGACAATCAGAACATGAAACCGTCTGCTGACAATTTCTGGAGCTTTGGGTGTTTAAAGGTATCGATCATGGTATCGATGGAAGGCTCAAAGAAATATCTGCAACTCTCGTGAAGAGGTCAAGAGCGAAATCGATCTCTATCTTCGTCAAAATGCCATCCGTAAGTTGGTGACGTGATGTTGTTTCTGATTGTCATAAATTTGTTGCGTCTGATGGCCCAATATTGAGCTGACGGTGTTCGAATTGGATGAAACTAGTGTCTCATTAAAGCTAATATCCATATAAACAAGTTTCATGAAGACATCGAATCCTAATTCGGCCAGTAACAGGGTCAAAGAAGCATAATACGCTAAATGGTCAGAATGCTACGGGTTAAATAGGCATGTGAATGTGCCAAGTGGATAACCAAGTGCCTTAGCTCTTTTAATAAGCATCCAGTGAAGCTGATCAAGCATCTACTTAGAATACAGAACATTATGATGGGTGGAGATGTAATTTTGAATGAAGTATTAAGATATTCAAAGTCCAAGCTTGACCAGAAAATGAGGTACCCTTTTCAATAAAGTTTTGAAGCATCAAGTATTGTAATAGAAGAATATAAAAGCTTCAGCAACTCTAATCGAAGAAAGAGAAAAAAAAGCTTGAATAAAGACAAAGTACAAAAGCGGCAACAACAAAAACACTGAAGATTGAAGTCAACGTCTGCTGCCGATAATCAAGCGACCGAAACGTCGTATTTCGAGGTACGCTCGTCCTAATGAAGCGATCTTTATTTTTTCAGAAAGATAAGAGAAATACCAACATGTTTCTTGAAGAAGCCTAGATCTGTATCAATATCGATCGGAGTGAAGTTCCTTCTTCAAGCTTGAGATGTGATACTGTTCCTGACAATGAGAACATGAAACCGTCTGCTAACTATTTATGAAGCTTTGGGAGTTCAAAAGTATCGATCTTGGTATCGTTGGAAGGCTTAAAGAAGTATCTGCAACTCTCGTGAAGAGGTCAAGAATGAAATCGATCTCTATCTTAGTCAAAAAGCATCCTTAACTTGGTGACGTGATGCCGTTCCTGACTGTCATACCTTTGTAGTGTCTGATGGCCGTCTATTTAGCTGATGGTAATCGAATTGGATGAAATGGTGTGTCATTAAAGCTAATATCCATATAAACAAGTTTCATGAAGACATCGAATCCTAATTCGGCCAGTAACAGGGTCAAAGAAGCAGAATACGCTAAATGGTCAGAATGCTACGAGTTAAACAGACTTGTGAATGGGCAAAGCGGATTACCAAGTGCCTTAGCTCATTTAAGAAGCCTCCAGTGAAGCTAATCAAGCGTCTTCTCAGAATACAGAACATTATGACGGGTAGAGAAGTAATTTTGAACGAAGTATTAAGATATTCAACGTCCAAGGTTGACCCGAAAATGAGGTACCCTTTTCAATAAAGTTCTGAAGCATCAAGTACTGTAATATAAGAATATAAAGCTTCAACAACTCTAATCGAAGAAAGAGAAAAAAAGCTTGAATAAAGACAAAAGTACAAAAGCCGCAATAACAAAAACACTGAAGATTGAAGTCAACGTCTGCTGCCGATAATCAAGCGACCGAAACGTCGTATTTTGAGGTACTGTCGCGACCGGGATCGAAAATCGCGAAGGTAACGGCGATATAAATAGATTTTATTAAAAACATGACTGTAGAGTCGCCACCAATTTTATTTAATTCGGAAAAAATTGGAAAAACCTTAAAAAATGATCTTTGGAACCATATCGAGTCCGGGAGTCGCTTGCGCATAGGGAAGGATGAGGACTTAACCCCACAACACCCCTAGTGCACCCGTAAGAAAACGGTTACCCAAATTACTTGTGCAAATAGTTAATGAATCTTAACGTATTTATTTTACCACAAAAATTATTTACAAGAATGAAAAGATTAGGAACTAACATTTACACCAAAAAAAAAAAAAAAAAAAGATTTAAGAAAATTGTTGTATAATATTTTATAATTTTCAATTTTTATTTCTAATTTTAGACATGGATAAATCTGAAAAGAGGTTGAACAAAAAACATAAGTCCTCAGAACAATCTCGAGGCTAAGGGATTGAACATGACACTCAGGTCCATAGAGCATTCCAAAATCAAAGAAAAAAACAAGAAGTAAGAAGTAAGAAGACAGAAAATTAATTTGATTTTTTTTTATTAAGCAGCTTGTATGCAAAAATGGAACATGTTATAGACACCACCACAAGACCATCCGAAAATGATTTAAGCCATCAACATAGGATGTTGCATTCTCCAATAAAATCATTTTCATTACCTGAAAATTCCATATGCCTGCACAGATTCAAGATGCCAACCAAATCTATTCTATTGCATGGCAATGTCTTCCTTCTCTCAAACCAATCAGATATCCAACCAAAATAAGTAGATATTCATCAATGTGAGGCAGGCACATTAACAGGCCTAAGATCTCAAGTATCCACATGCAAATGATAGGCACACACACTGTTATCAAACATTTCAAGGTTCAACATCTTATTCCAAATTCAAGAGACATCTAACAGTAATAAACCAGAAGTCATTCTAAGAAGTTCAAACCAAGCAGTCAAGAAACTAAGTCATCCAAGCATTAATATCTACTCACACACATAACTAAAACACAATACAGAAATCGATCCATATCAAAACATTTATATGTAATCACCTGTCATGAAATTTAAGGAGTTTAACTCAAATGTCATGATCATGCAGAACATAAAGGTATAGCCTCTAATTCTAAACTAGAAATTTCTAGTTAAAGCACCAATATTAGCAGCTGCAGTGTTCATTTATGCAAAGGGACTTGTAATCCAATAAGCACTTGTAAGCATGGATATCAACACACACAAAATTCACTCTACATATTTCATCCAAATATATGGAGAGCATAACAGAGAATGCCATAACTCAAAAAACAATTTAAAACATCCTGGTTTCAGAACAACAAACACATCAATATCAAAGCAAATTGCAATTCAGATTTTTTCTCAAACACATGGTAGACGAGTCTATATTGGTGCCTTAAATCGGAGGATCCTAAATGTTCATAAACCAAATTCAAACTACTTACAATTCAGAATAGGAAGAACAGACTAAGAACAAAGGTTGGAGAGAGTCATCATATTGTTGAGGCATAAGGAAAGAAAAAAGAAAATAACCAAGAACAGGGAAAAAACTTACGGAACATCATATGGGAATCTCAAATAATTCATAATTTCGTTTAGTAGTCTCAATGCAGAAAATACAGATTGAAATTTAAAGAGAGATAATCTTTTCCAACACAGTTAAGGAACAAAAATGCCTTCACCTCTCTTGAACTCCCAAACCCTTAATATCTTCTCCTAATTCCCCAAAATATTACAACAAAAATCCTCCCCAAACTATCTCAAGTACGAAAACCCCTTATGTCTCTATGTGTATGGGCGTCCCTTTTTTCTGGTTTCTACTTCCTTCTTTACAGAGATATTTCTTCCTTCATTGCTTTGATTCCCTCTCCTGCAAATCAGCGAAAATAGCAATTAAAATCCCTAATTTGAAACGAAAATGGAAGGGAATAACGCATACCTTGCGTGATTGAGATCCAGTGATGCGAGTGAGAAGGGAAAGAAGCGAGATTCACGTTGTTGATGGAGGTTTGCGGCTGCTAGGGTTACTTTTGGGTGAGGGAGGAGATAGACGGGTTATGGAGATAGACGGGTTATGGAGGAGATAGACGGGTTATGGAGGTAGACAGGTTATGGAGATAGACAGGTTATGGAGGTAGACAGGTCATGGAGGAGATAGACAGGTTATGGAGATAGACAGGTCATGGAGGTAGACAGGTTATGGAGGAGATAGACGGGTTATGGAGGAGATAGACAGGTTATGGAGATAGACAGGTTATGGAGGAGATAGACGGGTTATGGAGGAGATAGACAGGTTATGGAGATAGACAGGTCATGGAGGTAGACAGGTTATGGAGGAGATAGACAGGTTATGGAGGAGATAGACAGGTTATGGAGGTAGACAGGTTATGGGCTGAAACTTGGTTTATTGGCCCAAAGACATTTTTTCTTCTTATTTTTTTATTTTTATTTTTATTATTTTTTTTATTTTTATTTTTATTTTCATTTTTATTTTTTGATTTTTATTTTTATTTTTTATTTTTATTTTTATAAACAAGACACAACTTAAAAATAACAAAATGTTTCATTTTTATTTCTTCATCTATAAAAGAAACTGCGTTAACAAGAAATTAAAATATTTTTGTGATTTATATCTTATTTTTAGATTTTTTCTATATTTTAAATGCAAGCAAAAATAAATAAATGAAGCTCAAAATATTTTTGTGATTTTTCCTTTTATCATTTTTGGACTTTTATGAAGAAATAAAATAAAACTCCACTCTTTTTCGGATTTTTCTCAAAATTCAACATTATTTTTATGATTTTAATTTTTTTAATTTTTTGGTATTTTTTGGTAAATTTAAGTGAAAAGCAAAAGGAACCCGGTCAAAATGGGGTGTTCACAGTTGCCCCTCTTTACTTGTCGCTTCCTATAAGACATGACACGTGATCATAGTAAGGGACGAGTAAAGAAAAAGAACACGCATTTTGTCCGGGAATGCATGCCACTATACAAAAGGATTAAATGCAAACGATGTAGACACAAAAGCAAATGACAGATACTTAAAATGTGATGGGCCTCTAATCCCTAAAATTAAATGACGGAAATTTAACAGTGCGATAGGCCTCTGATCCCAAAAGGTAAATTGCAGGAATTTAACATTACGATGGGCCTCTGATCCCGAAAAGAGAAATTGCAGGAATTTAAAATTGCGATGGGCCTCTGATCCCGAAAGTAAATGATAGAAAATTAAAAGTGCAATGGGCCTCTGATCCCAAAAATAAATTGCGATGAGCCTCGGAGCTCTAAAATTAAATGACAGTGGGCCTCTGATCCCAAAAATTAAATGACAATGAGCCTCTTAGCTCGAAAATTAAAAGAGAGTGGGCCTCTGATCCCAAAAATTAAATGACAATGAGCCTCTTAGCTCGAAAATTAAAAGGCAGTGGGCCTCTGATCCCAAAAATTAAATGACAATGAGCCTCTGAGCTCGAAAATTAAATGACTGTGGGCCTCTGATCCCAAAAAATAAATGACAATGAGCCTCTTAGCTCGAAAATTAAAAGAGAGTGGGCCTCTGATCCCAAAAATTAAAGGATAAATTCATAAATGCGACGGGCCTCCTAGCTCCAAAAAAAGAAAAAATGTGATGGGCCTCCTAGCTCCAAAAGAATGCAGCGAGCCTCCTAGCTCAAAAGCAGAATTATGTAATTGGCCTTGAGCCGAAAAAATTGAGTTGGGCCATGAGTCAAAAAATTTTGAGATAGGCCTTGAGCCAAAGAATGATGAATTAGGCCATGAGCCAAACTCTTTATGAATTGGGCTATGACCCGAGGATTTTATGTTGTGGCCTTGAGCCAAAGAGAATTATGCAATGGGCCTTGAGCCAAGAAATACTTTATCAGTTTAGCCATGAGCTTATGCAGCAGGCCTTGAGCCAAGAAAAACTTTAAAATTGGCCTTGAGCCAAAAAACTTTACCAACTGAGCCTTGAGCTGGAAACCTTCATGCAATAGGCCTTAAGCCAAAACAAGTGAGCCATGAGCTGTAAAAACAGAGGCCTTGAGCCAGATTTTTTTTGAATTGGGCCATGACCCGAGAATTTTATGCAATGGACCTTGAGCCATAAACTTTATGAATTGAGAAGTAAGGTAGAACTTTATGTAGTGGGGCTTAAGCTAGAATGAGTGAGCCATGAACCATAAGAATAGGGCCTTGAGCAAAAAAAAAAAAAAAAAAAATTATAAAATAGGCCTTGAGCCCAAAACTTTTGCAGGTGGCCTTTGAGCCGAAAAAAACTTTATCAACTTTGGAGTCAACTTGACTCAGACTCACAGTTTCTTATTTCTTACTTTCATCACTTTTTGACCATTTGCAATGGCGGGCCAACTCGGCACCGACTCGCTAAAGAGAAACTTAGATTTTGGTCATTTGCAATGGCGGGCCAACTCGACACCGACTTGTAAAAGGGAAACAAAGAGTTTGAAGAGTAACCTTGCAGATAAATTGAACCAGGTGCTTCTTGACAAGCGTCGACCAATCAAACCCTTTATTCAGTTATCTCGGGGTCTTGCTGAATCTATGTGAAACCACGTTCCTTTTGCCTTGGGATGTAACATCTTAAACACCACTTGTCTTCATCAAGCTACCTTATAATCTTGATTCCTTCATGAGAATATCATCTATCATCTCCACTTAAGATCTTTGAGCTTCTTGTGGCTTGAATGATTCCTGGGGAGATTGCCATTAGATTGTTGAACCATACTGTTGAACCTATGTTCTCTTATCTTGAAGCATTACCTAATGGATATCCATGGATCGACAAGTGACTCATGAAGGAGATTAGTTAAAAGAGCTTCCTTGAGGACTTTGAAGGCTTGAGTGCAATGAATGAATAACCATACAAGGCGGGACAACAAAGAAATCAAATCAAGAATTACTGACTCATGTGACCATTTGAAGGGTAAAACAAAATTGCCCCAGTGTTGGGCGAAATTGAACAAAGGGGAATTTGCCCTAGACCAACTCGAATTTGAAAATTTACGCCGGTTGAGCAACACGAAAATTTTCTCCAGTGTTGGGCAAATTGATCAATAAAGAAAATTTGCCCCAGTTTATGGTGAAATTGAACAACACAAGATTTTACCTCAATGTGAGGCTGAATTAGACAACGCAAAAATTTGCCCCAGTGTAGGGCTTGCTTAAACATCGCGGGAACTTGCCTTAGTGTAGAGCAGAATTAACAACGCGAAAATTTGCCCCAGTGTAGGGCCACATTCAACCAAAAGATCTACCCCAGTAGAGGGTTGGATTCAACTATGGAGAAGGTTGTCCCTGCGTAAATCCCTCTTTTTTCCTCTTCCTTTTTGTTTGCCCTAACTTTTGCTTAGACCGCCCTTGCGGGTTTTCGGTCTAGCAGGCTTTTCTTTTTCTTTTTCTTTTTTCATGGAGCAAAATCAAATACTTCAAAAAGGTGTAATTACTTTATCTTTGTCTCAAGAGTAAGATTTATGAAAATAAGAGTAACCCCTCATTGATCCGAATGGACTTTTTAAAGGTTGTAACGTGGCCAAGGTTAAGGGTTTAAGAAAAGAAAGGTATAAGAGGCTCAAACAAGTGGTTAAAGGTGAATGAGACTCAGGATTTGTTACAAAGGTAAGATTACTTTCGCATCATCAAGGACATTACTTGTTTTATCTTGAACCCAAAAAGTCCTTCCTTTTTCTTCTTTTCTTTTTTTGATCATTTCTTCTCCCTTTTTGTTTCATCCTTCAATTTTTTTTTTAGTATCTCCTCCATCCTTATCATCCTTTTTTTTTTTTTCTTCTTTTTTTTTTTTTTTTTTTTTTGGCATCTCTTTCACATTTCCCTCCTTTCCTTCACGCGTTGTTGGTTCAATCAACCTTTAACTAATGCCAACCCCTAGCGTAGGGGTGATCCTGGTCTAAGGTTATTTGAAAGAATTTGTAAGGCCCAACAGGGGTAACAAGGGAAAATGATTTTTTATGAAGGGTAGAGAAAGATGGCCAATCCTCATTTCAAATCCAGATTACTCATCTCACATAAAAATTAATCTTGAGACAAAATTAATACACGGTAAAAACCACACCTTCATTTATTTGCTCCCATTTATTTTCTTTTTTTTTCTTTTCATTATTTTCTTCTCTTTTTTTTTTTTTTTTTTTTTTTTTTTTTTTTTTGAAGAGGGGATTTGAAACTTCTTCCAATTCCTATACATGTTCATCACAATCATGAAAGGACACAAACTTCTATTCAAAGATAGAGGACATAAAAACAATCCATGCAAGTCCATTACCATAAAGCTTCAGAATAAGTTAAACACAGGAACAATACGATCCAGCAATCTTTATGTGGCAATTATAGCTCATCAACATCTTCTGACTTTACCCAATCATATGGTTTGTAGCTTTTTCCTTCTTAGATGACATAGGTGAGCTATAAGATTATGTCATCCCATAATGCTCACGAGCATCAATTGTGTTAAGATTGTATGATCCTTCTTACTTTTCTAACATTTTGACTCAAACTTTTCTGACGGGCCTGCAAGTCCTCAACATGTCTTCAATCTTAGTTTGCCCTTCTACTATCTTGCTCATTTATTTTCTTATTTCCTCCACCTCATGACTTGAAGTTCTTTTAACTCTTTGTCCATCAACTTCCATCCTTAGAAACAAGGTTTGATTGGTATCAACTTTTTTGAAAGCACAACGGTTCAATTTATCCACATTATAAGGACGAACTTACTGCACTCTTCTTTTTGTTTTTTTTTTTTTGTTTTTGTTTGTTTTTTTTTTTTTAAGTAAATAACAAGTGAAGGAGAAAAACAATTCAGGGAAAGATCGCCTTCTTTACACTAAAGAAATCTTTTTATCAAGGAAAATTTGCCTTTATAAGAAGAAATTTTCATCCCATGCCCAACTCTAGGAGCACGTCCCCCTTAGGTTATGCATGGATGATGACCGATCAATGGGCGCATTTTTCCCTCAATGATTTGCATCGGTTATTTCCATCAAAGTTTTCACCTTGTTGACTTTCACATTAATTCTAATATCCATCTTCGAGTTGCTTGCGTTTTTAACTTTCTTCTCATCACAGAGTCATTTCCATTTCTTGCTACGCGAATGGTAATGGAGTCTCTTCTTCACAAACAGAATTCACCTAACACATTAAAAAAAAAGCAGAGCAACACGGAAAGGGGTCCTTATAGGGTCATAAACCCAAAGGATATGGATGATCCTCTAATGAATGGCCCTCTTATGATCTATTCCAGTAGATCCTCCGACCCCGAAGGGAAATTTTTCACTGAAATACTATGGATCCCAATTACCCCTTTTCTCTTTTTCTTCTTTTTATAAGATCCAAAATAGAAGATAAGCAAGGAGAAAAAGAAAAAGAGTAACAAGAGAGAAGAGGAAAGAGTATGCTCCCATTTGTCCTAAAAGGAACAACCTATACAAGGGTCTTAGGGTCATGACTCTAAGTGGGATAGCCGCTAAGTCGATCTATCAGTGCAGACATCAAGGTGGGTCTAGACTTCTAAAGGTCATGGTCCCCAGATTGTCCCTGTCTCGAAAGGCAAGGAGCTGGCTCATGATCCTAGCCACAAGTAGGGATAAACCCTTACAGGATGACTAGTCCATGATACCAATAACAATCTGAGTGGTGAAACAACAAATATCAGAGGGGCACAAGGCCTTTCAATGACAATGCTGAGGCACCTCCTAATCCTTGGTTTTCCACAAGCTCGGGTACAGAGCTGAAAAGTGTGTGACGTGTGTGGAGGGCTCCGTACATATAATCCTAAAAACTAAAAAAACACACCTGAAAAACAAAGCTACCCATATATACAGGAAACAGAATCAAGGTCATCTGCCCTAGAGTTGAAATAGCAAGAAAAAGGATCCAAAGTCATCTACCTAAAGGTTGAAGTAGCAAGTAAAAAATCATGTATAAACCACACAATAAAAATAAATAAATAAACAAATAACTAATGAAAAAAAGCTAAATAAATTCACACACAAAAACATGATATTTTTCAACATTTTTTTTTCATTGCAAAACAAGCCAAAAAAAAATGGTGGTAAAATAAATAAGTTAAAAATCATTAAAAATTTGCACAATTAATTTTAATGGGCTTGACTCTCTAACTGTCCCCAGTGGAGTCGCCATCTGTCACGACCGGGATCGAAAATCGCGAAGGTAACGGCGATATAAATAGATTTTATTAAAAACATGAGTGTAGAGTCGCCACCAATTTTATTTAATTCGGAAAAAATTGGAAAAACCTTAAAAAATGATCTTTGGAACCATATCGAGTCCGGGAGTCGCTTGCGCATAGGGAAGGATGAGGACTTAACCCCACAACACCCCTAGTGCACCCGTAAGAAAACGGTTACCCAAATTACTTGTGCAAATAGTTAATGAATCTTAACGTATTTATTTTACCACAAAAATTATTTACAAGAATGAAAAGATTAGGAACTAACATTTACACCAAAAGTAAAAAAAAAAAAAAAAAAAAAAAAAAAAAAAGATTTAAGAAAATTGTTGTATAATATTTTATAATTTTCAATTTTTATTTCTAAATTTAGACATGGATAAATCTGAAAAGAGGTTGAACAAAAAACATAAGTCCTCAGAACAATCTCGAGGCTAAGGGATTGAACATGACACTCAGGTCCATAGAGCATTCCAAAATAAAAGAAAAAAGCAAGAAGTAAGAAGTAAGAAGACAGAAAATTAATTTGATTTTTTTTTTTATTAAGCAGCTTGTATGCAAAAATGGAACATGTTATAGACACCACCACAAGACCATCCGAAAATGATTTAAGCCATCAACATAGGATGTTGCATTCTCCAATAAAATCATTTTCATTACCTGAAAATTCCATATGCCTGCACAGATTCAAGATGCCAACCAAATCTCTTCTATTGCATGGCAATGTCTTCCTTCTCTCAAACCAATCAGATATCCAACCAAAATAAGTAGATATTCATCAATGTGAGGCAGGCACATTAACAGGCCTAAGATCTCAAGTATCCACATGCAAATGATAGGCACACACACTGTTATCAAACATTTCAAGGTTCAACATCTTATTCCAAATTCAAGAGACATCTAACAGTAATAAACCAGAAGTCATTCTAAGAAGTTCAAACCAAGCAGTCAAGAAACTAAGTCATCCAAGCATTAATATCTACTCACACACATAACTAAAACACAATACAGAAATCGATCCATATCAAAACATTTATATGTAATCACCTGTCATGAAATTTAAGGAGTTTAACTCAAATGTCATGATCATGCAGAACATAAAGGTATAGCCTCTAATTCTAAACTAGAAATTTCTAGTTAAAGCACCAATATTAGCAGCTGCAGTGTTCATTTATGCAAAGGGACTTGTAATCCAATAAGCACTTGTAAGCATGGATATCAACACACACAAAATTCACTCTACATATTTCATCCAAATATATGGAGAGCATAACAGAGAATGCCATAACTCAAAAAACAATTTAAAACATCCTGGTTTCAGAACAACAAACACATCAATATCAAAGCAAATTGCAATTCAGATTTTTTCTCAAACACATGGTAGACGAGTCTATATTGGTGCCTTAAATCGGAGGATCCTAAATGTTCATAAACCAAATTCAAACTACTTAAATTCAGAATATGAAAAACAGACTAAGAACAAAGGTTGGAGAGAGTCATCATATTGTTGAGGCATAAGGAAAGAAAAAAGAAAATAACCAAGAACAGGGAAAAAACTTACTGAACATCATATGGGAATCTCAAATAATTCATAATTTCGTTTAGTAGTCTCAATGCAGAAAATACAGATTGAAATTTAAAGAGAGATAATCTTTTCCAACACAGTTAAGGAACAAAAATGCCTTCACCTCTCTTGAACTCCCAAACCCTTAATATCTTCTCCTAATTCCCCAAAATATTACAACAAAAATCCTCCCCAAACTATCTCAAGTACGAAAACCCCTTATGTCTCTGTGTGTATGGGCGTCCCTTTTTTCTGGTTTCTGCTTCCTTCTTTATAGAGATATTTCTCCTTCATTGCTTTGATTCCCTCTCCTGCAAATCAGCGAAAATAGCAATTAAAATCCCTAATTTGAAACGAAAATGGAAGGGAATAACGCATACCTTGCGTGATTGAGATCCAGTGATGCGAGTGAGAAGGGAAAGAAGCGAGATTCACGTTGTTGATGGAGGTTTGCGGCTGCTAGGGTTACTTTTGGGTGAGGGAGGAGATAGACGGGTTATGGAGGTAGACGGGTTATGGAGGAGATAGACGGGTTATGGAGATAGACGGGTTATGGAGGAGATAGACGGGTTATGGAGGTAGACAGGTTATGGAGATAGACAGGTCATGGAGGTAGACAGGTTATGGAGGAGATAGACGGGTTATGGAGGAGATAGACAGGTTATGGAGATAGACAGGTCATGGAGATAGACAGGTTATGGAGGAGATAGACAGGTTATGGAGATAGACAGGTTATGGAGGAGATAGACGGGTTATGGAGGAGACAGGTCATGGAGGTAGACAGGTTATGGAGGAGATAGACAGGTTATGGAGGAGATAGACGGGTTATGGAGGAGATAGACAGGTTATGGAGATAGACAGGTTATGGAGGTAGACAGGTTATGGGCTGAAACTTGGTTTATTGGCCCAAAGACATTTTTTCTTCTTATTTTTTTATTTTTATTTTTATTATTTTTTTTATTTTTATTCTTATTTTCATTTTTATTTTTATTTTTATTTTTATTTTTATTTTTTATTTTTATTTTTATAAACAAGACACAACTTAAAAATAACAAAATGTTTCATTTTTATTTCTTCATCTATAAAAGAAACTGCGTTAACAAGAAATTAAAATATTTTTGTGATTTATATCTTATTTTTAGATTTTTTCTATATTTTAAATGCAAGCAAAAATAAATAAATGAAGCTCAAAATATTTTTGTGATTTTTCCTTTTATCATTTTTGGACTTTTATGAAGAAATAAAATAAAACTCCACTCTTTTTCGGATTTTTCTCAAAATTCAACATTATTTTTATGATTTTAATTTTTTTAATTTTTTGGTATTTTTTGGTAAATTTAAGTGAAAAGCAAAAGGAACCCGGTCAAAATGGGGTGTTCACAGGTACGCTCGTCCTAATGAAGCGATCTTTATTTTTTCAGAAAGATAAGAGAAATACCAACATGTTTCCTGAAGAAGCCTAGATCTGTATCAATATCGATCGGAGTGAAGTTCCTTCTTCAAGCTTGAGATGTGATACTGTTCCTGACAATGAGAACATGAAACCGTCTGCTAACTATTTATGGAGCTTTGGGTGTTCAAAAGTATCGATCTTGGCATCGTTGGAAGGCTCAAAGAAATATCTGCAGCTCTCGTGAAGAGGTCAAGAGCGAAATCGATCTCTATCTTCGTCAAAATGCCATCCGTAAGTTGGTGACGTGATGTCGTTTCTGATTGTCATAAATTTGTAGCGTCTGATGGCCCAATATTGAGCTGAAGGTGTTCGAAATGGATGAAACCAGTGTCTCATTAAAGCTAATATCCATATAAACAAGTTTCATGAAGACATCGAATCCTAATTCGGCCAGTAACAGGGTCAAAGAAGGATAATACGCTAAATGGTCAAAATGCTACGGGTTAAATAGGCTTGTGAATGTGCCAAGTGGATAACCAAGTGCCTTAGCTCTTTTAATAAGCATCTAGTGAAGCTGATCAAGCATCTACTCAGAATACAGAACATTATGATGGGTGGAGACGTAATTTTGAATGAAGTATTAAGATATTCAAAGTCCAAGCTTGACCAGAAAATGAGGTACCCATTTCAATAAAGTTCTGAAGCATCAAGTACTGTAATAGAAGAATATAAAACCTTCAGCAACTCTAATAGAGGAAAGACAAGAAAAGCGTGAATAAAGACAAAAGTACAAAAGCGGCAATAGCAAAAACACTGAAGATTGAAGTCAAGCGTCTGCTGCTGATAATCAAGCGTCCGAAACGTCGTATTTTGAGGTACACTCGTCCTAATGAAGCGATCTTGATTTTTTTAGAAAGATAAGAGAAATACCTACGTGTTTCCTGAAGAAGCCGAGATCTGTATCAATCTCTATCGGAGTGAAATTCCATCTTCAAGCTTGAGATGTGATACTGTTCGTGACAATCAGAACATGCAACCGTCTGCTAACAGTTTTTGGAGCTATGGTTGTTCAAAATTATCGATCTTGGTATCTTTGGAAGACTCAAAGAAATATCTGCAACTCTTGTGAAGAGGTCAAGAATGAAATCGATCTCTATCTTAGTCAAAAAGCATCCTTAACTTGGTGAGGTGATGCCGTTCCTGACTGTCATAACTTTGTAGTGTCAGATGGCCGTCTATTTAGCTGATGGTAATCGAATAGGATGAAAATGGTGTGTCATTAAAGCTAATATCCATATAAACAAGTTTCGTGAAGATGTAACGCCCCGATTTTTCACGTTTTCTATTTCTTTAGTATTTTAATGTCTTTATTTTATTTGAGGTCTTAGGAATAGAAATAAAATATTCCGAGACCACAGTCATGCTCGACGATATCGTAGGAAGCTACGATTAAGTTTTGAGTCGAAAACTCAAACGGAGTCCGGTCTGCGTTTTTACACTGACAATATGATTTTACTGCTCAGAAGACCCTAGATGGACCCGTGAACGAGACAGTAAGTCTTAGAATTCAATTCTCTACGTTTTGGTTAAATTTCGTAAAAATTTCAGAAAAATAACTTCCTGACCTTCGTTCGGGCGGAATCCTCAATCGGGTGACGAACGGAGCCACATATGGACTTACCGGGACTCGCCAAAAGATAATCTTGATATCACATCATCCCAGGACACTTGGGAGAGTATGCCAGAGTCGTCATGACGTTCGGAAATATCTGGACGCAAAATGACCAAAATGCCCCTAACCTTAGTCTTTTACACTTTTACCATTATACCCTTTTGGCAAATGACCTTTTTACCCTTAAGTGAACTTTTAAGAGGCTGAACTCAGCCCCTCACTTCATCATTTTCGCACAGCCCCTCACACCATAGAGTTCCATAGTTGTTCTTGAGAGAAAACTCCATTTTCACCTAGAAAAGCTTGAGTTTTTGTTGGATTCACTTGATTCCTTGAGCAATCTTTCTTCATTTCAAGGTAAGATCACTTCTATGATCTCTTAGCTTCTTGAATCTTTCTTTATTTCAAGATCAATCTTCATTTTCATGAAAAGAATTTCTTAGATCCAAAACTTTGAAAATCCATAGGAAATTGTAGAAAAATCCTTTTGAGGTAAGACCAAGTTCTTTGAACTCACATCATCAATCTCTACCTAAACCTAAGAGCTTATGATTCAACTCTCATCAAAGCTCAAAAAGCATTTTTGGCCGAACCCTCTTGGAAGATGATGAATAGTGTTTTCATCAAGTTTTGATTTTTAACACTAGATTTCATCCTTAGTTTTCCTAATGCCTTTGAATCCATGAAATGGAAACCAAAACCAATTTCTAACCTTTTAACCTAGGGTGGCCGAAACCCTCTTTGTTGTAATAGTTGAGTTTGGCTTTGATTGTTGTTTAATGTTGAATTGTTGTGTTGTGTAGTTGTTGACGATTATCAGGAGGTTCAGAAACCGATCAACCGACTTTGATCCGGGAATCTGCTCATCAAGAGGTATGGGGAGAAGAACCTCATCACACCAAGATGGTGGTAGTGAGAATGGTTGTTTGAGTTTATGTGTGGGTGAAACCCTTTAGTTTGGGTTCACTTTTATGTGTTAAGTCTTGTTAAGTTCTCTTGGAGAACAAGATTGTTATGATGTGTTTATGCTTGAGTATGTTGTAGTGTGCTTTAGCATAAGTTGATGATGATATGATTGATGAAAATCATTTTCATGTATGTTGAAAAACCTACTTTGATCACTAGGTCAAGTATGGACTTTTATTGTTGATTATGAGACCATAATGTGTGATGGACTTGGATGTTTGATTATGATGTAGTAATGTGTATTATGGTTATCATGATTGTGTAAGTATGGTGAGCCATATTTTGTTTGGTTGATGGAGTAAAACTTCACATTGATTCCTAGTTGGCTTTTAGCCATGGCTTTGAGAAAAGGAAGAACATGAGTAGATCTTGATTAAGTCAAGTTTTGATGTAAAGAAAGTGTTTTCAATAACTTGTGTTTTTCAAAGAAAAACCCTAAGTGTCTTTGAATGGAAATTAAAGCTCAAAGTGCTTTCACCAAAGTGAAACATATTTTATACCTTATCCTTAGTCCATATAGTTAATCAAGGGACTCAAAATGAGAAAAGAAGTGGTTTCATGAAGAGAATCAAAATGGTTCCCTAAGGTTGATGTCTTGTTTATGGCAACCATTTCGCTAAGCGAATTTTCTCTCGCTACGCGGAAACAGGGGAAAGCCTAAGTTGGGCATCACTGCCTCACTTTCGCTAAGCGAATTCATATTCGCTAAGCCAATCAAACGAGTTTCGCTACGCGAATTACGTCTCGCTGAGCGACCCAGAGAAGTCTCCAAAGGAGGTATAACCGCCTCCATTTCGCTAAGCGAAATTATTTTCGCTACGCGAATACAATGCATTTCGCTACACGAATTCTGTCTCGCTAAGCGATCCAGAGGCGTTTACAAAGAGGTTTAACCGTCTGAACTTTCGCTAAGCGAATTCATATTCGCTAAGCGAATACAATACATTTCGCGTTTACAAAGAGGTTTAACCGTCTGAAATTGCGCTAAGCGAATTCATATTCGCTAAGCGAATCCAATGCATTTCGCTACGCGATTTGTGTCTCGCCGAGCGAACCAGAGGAGTTCCAAAAGAGGCATTCTTGTTTCAATTTCGCTAAGCGAATGAAATTTCGCTAAGCGAATTACATGTTCAGAAAATGCAAAAAAATAGAGCAAGTAAGTGTTTCAAAGATTGTTTCAAATCAAATGAGTTTTCAATTGAGAAGTTGTTCTGGTTTACAAATGTTTTGGGTTTTGAGACAGTAGTTCGATGACGGACCGGTGATTCGGACCCCGCTCAGTCGTTCAATTGTTTCAGTCTTGTGATGACTCGATCCCGGAGGGATCACGAGATTTATCCGGTGGATAAAGGTTTTGTTTTCAAAAGACACGTATAGTTCCTAAGGAAGAGAACCTTAGTAGACCTTGAGGTTTATCCGGGGGATAGACATTGCTTGATCGCATCTGCTTTGTGTAAGCATTGGCATTTCATTTGCATAGTTGTAAGGCCTTGAGCCTAGGAGTTGAGCTTACACCTTGATGCGGGTGCGAATCTTACGGTGACGATCTTCAATGGTCTTTTGGGAGGTATCAGGGTTGGAAGGGCTTACATGTGACCAGTTGGTAGCTCTTCTATGTCGTGGCGAATCCGTGCAATACACTGATATCCTCTACTAGATGCCGTACTTTTCATGTTTGGTTGAGAGTGTTTCCGTAAAAGCCAGATACGTGCACGTTACGAATGTTGTAGCATCTTGCCCAAGGCTGGCGCGCACGGAGCATGTCCTCCCATTCACTCTCTCCGACTGTTTTGTTAGCTCCATGGAGTAGGGGTCAGAGTAGTACCCAGTGACATTGACATTGAGTCATATACATTGCATTGCATTGCATGGCTATTGATGTTTACATTTACTGTTATACATCGTTGTACTGTTTAAGAATACCTTATTTTATGATGTTAACTGCTTAACATGATATTATGCTGTCAACTGCTTAATATGTTTGACATTTAGAATTCTTGTAAGCATGTTGGGTACGTGGTTACCCGGTGAGTCGTCCAGTTTTTACTATTGCTGTTTTGCTGTGTTGATGAACGGGAATCTCACCCATATCTGTATGTTTTCTGTTGGTACTTGATGTTGCTGTTTGAACAGATGGACGTGATGATGGTTCAATCCAGTAGTTCCTTTGAGCCATGAGGAGGACCTTCTTTTTGTGGTCTAGTTTTGTTGTCGGCCAGACTATGTTAGTTTGTATAGTACCTTTTGGGAGCTACGACTCCTAGTACTTATTGTATTAGTTATACATTAGACTTATGTCTGTATATAGTATTATTCCTTTTTCTGTTTATGTCCCTGTATTTATTATGCATATTGTTCTAGAAATGTATGGCGAACCTAAGTTCGTTATTAGTATTATTTACCTTTGCTAAATCCCATTGCATCTTGTGAAAAGAAAAAAAAAGAAAATCGTATTTTCCGCATTAAGAAATATTTTCGGCCTTATAAACGTTCGGGAATGTGACACTCGGGAAAGGGTGTTGCATTGTTTGGTATCAGAGCTGGCCGAGTCTTTTTGGGGTTTATAGGTTATGGTCCGTCTTGTTTGTGTTGTGTTCTCTGTGTGATTCTCTGTTGTTTGCTTTAGTTTTGTTGTGGTTCTTGTGTTTGATAGTTCTGGTTTTGAAGGTAGCAATGGCTGCTCAAAACCTGCCTGCTGCTGTGAACGCCATACGGGACATGGCTGCTGCTATGGCTCAACGTGATGAACGAGCTGCTGGAGGTAGAGGACTGGACGAATTTCTTCGTCGGAATCCACCTCAATTCAAAGGTGAATTCAATCCTGAGTTGGCTGAACGCTGGATCCAAACGCTGGAGAAGATCTTTGGAGCGATGAGATGTACTGAGAATGACAAGGTTGTCTATGCAACCTATATGCTGGTGGAGGATGCTGAATACTGGTGGGAAGGAGCCCGTCAGATGCTGATTCACGATCAACAAGCTGTGGATTGGAATGCTTTTAAGGGAAAATTCCTGGAGAAGTATTTTCCTGCAAGCGCAAGACACGAGAAAGAGATGGAGTTCCTCCAGCTGAGACAAGGGGGAATGACCGTAGCTGAATATGGGGCTAAATTTGAAAGTCTAGCAAAGTTCTCAAATTACTTTCTGGACAACCCAAGAGAGGAGTGGAAGTGCAGAAAATTCGAAGGAGGTCTAAGGATCGACTTGAAGAGAGCTGTAGTTCCATTGGAAATTTCTGTTTTTCCGAGGTTAATGGAAAAGTGTCGTTTGATCGAGAGTTTGGAGCCTAAGGACAAGCGGGTACAGAGTTCTGGACCGAGCAAGTTCCAGAGAGGAAGCGGTGGTCGAGACAACAAATCTCGATGGAAGCCGTATGCAAAGCAACAAGATCGACAACAACGTTCTGTTGGAGGAAGCAGTGGGAGTTTCAGTCAGTCTGGAAACGCCCCAACCAAGTGCATGAAGTGTGGGAAGAGCAATCACATCACCAGAGATTGTTCGATCAAAGGGATTATCTGCTTCAAGTGTGGGAAGCCGGCACACATCTCACGTGAATGCATGCAACCGAAGTTGGAACATTCTGTTAACAATGTCCAAGCTGCAAGGCCTAAGATGAAGGGCAGAGTCTCTACACTATGGGTGGTGCTGAAGCTTCTCAGAATGAAGACTTGATCCAAGGTCAGTGTGTCATGGGAGGTGAAACCTTAACTGGACTATTCGATTCAAGCGCAACGCATTCCTTTATTGCCTATGACTGTGTGAATCTGTTGGGATTACCTGTGTCTTCTTTACCTTTTGATTTGGTAATTTCTACGCCTACTGCAAAGCCTGTTGTAACTGCAAAAGTTTGTTTGAACTGTTCTATTTCTGTTAAAGGTAGAACATTTTTGATTGATTTGATCTGTTTGCCTCTCTCGCAAATGGATGTAATCTTAGGAATGGATTGGTTGTCTTCTAATCATATCCTGTTGGACTGTGCAAATAAAACCTTAGTTTTCCCTAGTTGTGAGAATTCTGGATTTTTGACTGCCAACCAAGTAAACGCTTCTTTGAGAGAAGGAGCTCAGGGATACATGTTACTATCTTCTTTGGAGGTCAAGAGCGAGCTAGTCTTAGAGCGCATACCTGTCGTGCATGAGTTTCCGGAAGTCTTTCCTGAAGACGTACCAGGTTTGCCGCCAGTTCGGGACATCGAGTTGGCAATCGATCTTGTGCCAGGAACAGGACCAGTGTCTATGGCACCGTATCGTATGGCACCTGCTGAGTTGGAAACGTTGAAGGAACAGTTGGTAGACTTATTGGGGAAACAGTTTGTTAGACCCAGTGTGTCACCGTGGGGAGCACCTGTGCTGTTGGTGAAAAAGAAAGATGGAACATCTCGGTTATGTGTGGATTATCGCCAGTTGAATAAAGTTACTATTAAGAACAAGTATCCACTTCCAAGGATAGATGACTTGATGGATCAGTTGAGGGGAGCGGCAGTTTTCTCCAAGATTGATTTGCGATCGGGTTATCACCAGATTCGTGTGAAGGCAGAAGATATACCGAAGACAGCGTTTCGAACACGCTATGGGCACTATGAGTATCTTGTGATGCCGTTTGGTGTGACGAATGCTCCAGCTATATTCATGGACTATATGAATAGGATCTTTCGTCCATACCTAGATCAGTTTGTTGTTGTCTTCATAGATGACATACTTATCTATTCACGAGACCAGGAAGAACATGCTGAACATCTTAGTGTGGTTCTTCAAGTTCTGAAAGAGAAACAGCTGTATGCAAAACTGTCCAAGTGTGAGTTTTGGCTCGACGAAGTGCAGTTTTTGGGTCATGTAATTTCAAAGGAAGGAATTGCTGTAGATCCGTCAAAGGTTGAAGCAGTTCTTGAGTGGGAAAGACCAACCACAGTGACTGAAATACGCAGTTTTGTGGGTTTGGCTGGGTATTATCGGAGGTTCATTGAGGGATTCTCTAAGATTGTAGGACCTCTTACCCAATTGACGAGGAAGGACAAAGCGTTTGAATGGACTGAAGCCTGTGAGCAGAGTTTTCAAGAGTTGAAGAAGAGGCTAACTACATCACCAGTGTTGATATTGCCAGATCCAAGCGAATCTTTTGAAGTGTACTGTGATGCTTCATACCAAGGATTAGGCTGTGTTCTGATGCAGAATCGGAAGGTGGTAGCGTATGCCTCGAGACAGTTGAAAGTGCACGAGAAGAACGACCCAACTCATGATCTGGAGTTAGCAGCGGTAGTCTTTGCGTTGAAGATTTGGAGGCACTACTTGTATGGTTCGACGTTCAATGTTTTCAGTGATCATAAGAGCTTGAAGTATCTGTTCGATCAGAAAGAGCTCAACATGAGACAAAGACGGTGGTTGGAATTTTTGAATGACTATGATTTCCAGTTGCAGTATCATCCGGGAAAAGCTAATGTGGTAGCGGATGCCCTGAGTAGAAAAGTGTTACATGTGTCTGCCATGATGGTTAAGGAACACGAGCTGTTGGAATAGTTCAGAGATATGCATCTGTCCGTGGTTAGTATGCCAGGAAGACTATGTGTGGGTATGGTTACAGTATCTTGTGATCTAATGGATCAGATTCGGGAGAAACAAGTATACGACCAGTATCTGGAGAAAGAGCGAAGGAATTTAAAGAAAGGGATGACGTCGGAATACAAAGAAGGAGCAGATGGAATCCTAAGACGAGGAGAACGGGTTTGTGTGCCAAACAACCCAGAGATAAGGAGGTTAATTCTGGACGAGGCTCATAGAAGCAAGTTAAGTATGCATCCAGGGTCAACCAAGATGTACCAAGACCTGAAGCGGTTGTTTTGGTGGCAAGGGATGAAAAGAGATGTAGCTGATTATGTGGCATCTTGCTTGGTGTGTCAGAAAGCAAAGGTTGAACATCAGAGGCCAGCTGGAATGTTACTTCCGTTGGATATCCCAGAGTGGAAATGGGACGGCATAGCAATGGATTTCGTGACGTGTTTGCCAAGGACACCTAAAGGATACGATTCCATTTGGGTTATAATTGATAGGCTTACGAAATCAGCTCATTTTCTACCGATTAATCTCAAGTATTCTATGGAAAAGCTTACTCAGATTTATATCAGTGAGATTGTGAGACTGCATGTAGTACCTTCAAGTATCATATCGGATAGAGACCCGCGTTTTACTTCGCGTTTTTGGCAAAGTTTACATGAAGCTTTAGGAACAAAGTTACGATTAAGTTCGGCTTACCATCCTCAAACTGATGGACAATCGGAAAGGACGATTCAGTCTTTAGAGGATCTGTTAAGGGCGTGTGTGTTGGAACATGCCGGTAGTTGGGAGAATTTCCTACCGTTGATAGAGTTTACCTACAACAACAGTTATCATTCGAGTATAGGGATGGCACCCTACGAAGCTTTATATGGACGACGTTGCAGAACACCTTTGTGTTGGTACCAAGATGGAGAAAGTGCTTCATTAGGACCTGAACTAGTGCAACAAACAACCGAGAAGGTGAAACTGATTCAAGAAAAGATGAGGACGACTCAGAGCCGACAGAAGAGTTATGCGGATAAAAGACGTAGGCCACTTGAGTTCGAGGAAGGGGATCATGTGTTTTTGAGAGTCACTCCGATGACTGGGGTGGGCAGGGTCCTGAAGTCCAGAAAACTCACTCCAAAATTCATTGGACCTTATCAAACTCTTCGTCGGATAGGTCCAGTAGCTTACCAAATAGCTTTACCGCCTTTTCTATCCAACCTTCATAATGTTTTTCATGTTTCGCAATTGCGGAAGTATATTCCTGATCCCAGTCACGTCATAGAGTCTGATTCAGTACAGCTGAAGGATAACCTAACCTACGAGACATTGCCGGTTAAGATCGAGGACAGGAGGATAAAGAAACTGCGAGGGAAGGAGATAGCTTTGGTCAAAGTTATCTGGAACGAGACTACAGGTGATGCTACCTGGGAAAGAGAAGAGGACATGCAACAACAGTACCCGAGTTTGTTTTAAGAGGTACGTATAATTTCGAGGACGAAATTCTTTTAAGAGGGGTAGGAATGTAACGCCCCGATTTTTCACGTTTTCTATTTCTTTAGTATTTTAATGTCTTTATTTTATTTGAGGTCTTAGGAATAGAAATAAAATATTCCGAGACCACAGTCATGCTCGACGATATCGTAGGAAGCTACGATTAAGTTTTGAGTCGAAAACTCAAATGGAGTCCGGTCTGCGTTTTTACACTGACAGTATGATTTTACTGCTCAGAAGACCTCAGATGGACCCGTGAACGAGACAGTAAGTCTTAGAATTCAATTCTCTACGTTTTGGTTAAATTTCGTAAAAATTTCAGAAAAATAACTTCCTGACCTTCGTTCGGGCGGAATCCTCAATCGGGTGACGAACGGAGCCACATATGGACTTACCAGGACTCGCCAAAAGATAATCTTGATATCACATCATCCCAGGACACTTGGGAGAGTATGCCAGAGTCGTCATGACGTTCGGAAATATCTGGACGCAAAATGACCAAAATGCCCCTAACCTTAGTCTTTTACACTTTTACCATTATACCCTTTTGGCAAATGACCTTTTTACCCTTAAGTGAACTTTTAAGAGGCTGAACTCAGCCCCTCACTTCATCATTTTCGCACAGCCCCTCACACCATAGAGTTCCATAGTTGTTCTTGAGAGAAAACTCCATTTTCACCTAGAAAAGCTTGAGTTTTTGTTGGATTCACTTGATTCCTTGAGCAATCTTTCTTCATTTCAAGGTAAGATCACTTCTATGATCTCTTAGCTTCTTGAATCTTTCTTTATTTCAAGATCAATCTTCATTTTCATGAAAAGAATTTCTTAGATCCAAAACTTTGAAAATCCATAGGAAATTGTAGAAAAATCCTTTTGAGGTAAGACCAAGTTCTTTGAACTCACATCATCAATCTCTACCTAAACCTAAGAGCTTATGATTCAACTCTCATCATAGCTCAAAAAGCATTTTTGGCCGAACCCTCTTGGAAGATGATGAATAGTGTTTTCATCAAGTTTTGATTTTTAACACTAGATTTCATCCTTAGTTTTCCTAATGCCTTTGAATCCATGAAATGGAAACCAAAACCAATTTCTAACCTTTTAACCTAGGGTGGCCGAAACCCTCTTTGTTGTAATAGTTGAGTTTGGCTTTGATTGTTGTTTAATGTTGAATTGTTGTGTTGTGTAGTTGTTGACGATTATCAGGAGGTTCAGAAACCGATCAACCGACTTTGATCCGGGAATCTGCTCATCAAGAGGTATGGGGAGAAGAACCTCATCACACCAAGATGGTGGTAGTGAGAATGGTTGTTTGAGTTTATGTGTGGGTGAAACCCTTTAGTTTGGGTTCACTTTTATGTGTTAAGTCTTGTTAAGTTCTCTTGGAGAACAAGATTGTTATGATGTGTTTATGCTTGAGTATGTTGTAGTGTGCTTTAGCATAAGTTGATGATGATATGATTGATGAAAATCATTTTCATGTATGTTGAAAAACCTACTTTGATCACTAGGTCAAGTATGGACTTTTATTGTTGATTATGAGACCATAATGTGTGATGGACTTGGATGTTTGATTATGATGTAGTAATGTGTATTATGGTTATCATGATTGTGTAAGTATGGTGAGCCATATTTTGTTTGGTTGATGGAGTAAAACTTCACATTGATTCCTAGTTGGCTTTTAGCCATGGCTTTGAGAAAAGGAAGAACATGAGTAGATCTTGATTAAGTCAAGTTTTGATGTAAAGAAAGTGTTTTCAATAACTTGTGTTTTTCAAAGAAAAACCCTAAGTGTCTTTGAATGGAAATTAAAGCTCAAAGTGCTTTCACCAAAGTGAAACATATTTTATACCTTATCCTTAGTCCATATAGTTAATCAAGGGACTCAAAATGAGAAAAGAAGTGGTTTCATGAAGAGAATCAAAATGGTTCCCTAAGGTTGATGTCTTGTTTATGGCAACCATTTCGCTAAGCGAATTTTCTCTCGCTACGCGGAAACAGGGGAAAGCCTAAGTTGGGCATCACTGCCTCACTTTCGCTAAGCGAATTCATATTCGCTAAGCCAATCAAACGAGTTTCGCTACGCGAATTACGTCTCGCTGAGCGACCCAGAGAAGTCTCCAAAGGAGGTATAACCGCCTCCATTTCGCTAAGCGAAATTATTTTCGCTACGCGAATACAATGCATTTCGCTACACGAATTCTGTCTCGCTAAGCGATCCAGAGGCGTTTACAAAGAGGTTTAACCGTCTGAACTTTCGCTAAGCGAATTCATATTCGCTAAGCGAATACAATACATTTCGCGTTTACAAAGAGGTTTAACCGTCTGAAATTGCGCTAAGCGAATTCATATTCGCTAAGCGAATCCAATGCATTTCGCTACGCGATTTGTGTCTCGCCGAGCGAACCAGAGGAGTTCCAAAAGAGGCATTCTTGTTTCAATTTCGCTAAGCGAATGAAATTTCGCTAAGCGAATTACATGTTCAGAAAATGCAAAAAAATAGAGCAAGTAAGTGTTTCAAAGATTGTTTCAAATCAAATGAGTTTTCAATTGAGAAGTTGTTCTGGTTTACAAATGTTTTGGGTTTTGAGACAGTAGTTCGATGACGGACCGGTGATTCGGACCCCGCTCAGTCGTTCAATTGTTTCAGTCTTGTGATGACTCGATCCCGGAGGGATCACGAGATTTATCCGGTGGATAAAGGTTTTGTTTTCAAAAGACACGTATAGTTCCTAAGGAAGAGAACCTTAGTAGACCTTGAGGTTTATCCGGGGGATAGACATTGCTTGATCGCATCTGCTTTGTGTAAGCATTGGCATTTCATTTGCATAGTTGTAAGGCCTTGAGCCTAGGAGTTGAGCTTACACCTTGATGCGGGTGCGAATCTTACGGTGACGATCTTCAATGGTCTTTTGGGAGGTATCAGGGTTGGAAGGGCTTACATGTGACCAGTTGGTAGCTCTTCTATGTCGTGGCGAATCCGTGCAATACACTGATATCCTCTACTAGATGCCGTACTTTTCATGTTTGGTTGAGAGTGTTTCCGTAAAAGCCAGATACGTGCACGTTACGAATGTTGTAGCATCTTGCCCAAGGCTGGCGCGCACGGAGCATGTCCTCCCATTCACTCTCTCCGACTGTTTTGTTAGCTCCATGGAGTAGGGGTCAGAGTAGTACCCAGTGACATTGACATTGAGTCATATACATTGCATTGCATTGCATGGCTATTGATGTTTACATTTACTGTTATACATCGTTGTACTGTTTAAGAATACCTTATTTTATGATGTTAACTGCTTAACATGATATTATGCTGTCAACTGCTTAATATGTTTGACATTTAGAATTCTTGTAAGCATGTTGGGTACGTGGTTACCCGGTGAGTCGTCCAGTTTTTACTATTGCTGTTTTGCTGTGTTGATGAACGGGAATCTCACCCATATCTGTATGTTTTCTGTTGGTACTTGATGTTGCTGTTTGAACAGATGGACGTGATGATGGTTCAATCCAGTAGTTCCTTTGAGCCATGAGGAGGACCTTCTTTTTGTGGTCTAGTTTTGTTGTCGGCCAGACTATGTTAGTTTGTATAGTACCTTTTGGGAGCTACGACTCCTAGTACTTATTGTATTAGTTATACATTAGACTTATGTCTGTATATAGTATTATTCCTTTTTCTGTTTATGTCCCTGTATTTATTATGCATATTGTTCTAGAAATGTATGGCGAACCTAAGTTCGTTATTAGTATTATTTACCTTTGCTAAATCCCATTGCATCTTGTGAAAAGAAAAAAAAAGAAAATCGTATTTTCCGCATTAAGAAATATTTTCGGCCTTATAAACGTTCGGGAATGTGACACTCGGGAAAGGGTGTTGCATTGTTTGGTATCAGAGCTGGCCGAGTCTTTTTGGGGTTTATAGGTTATGGTCCGTCTTGTTTGTGTTGTGTTCTCTGTGTGATTCTCTGTTGTTTGCTTTAGTTTTGTTGTGGTTCTTGTGTTTGATAGTTCTGGTTTTGAAGGTAGCAATGGCTGCTCAAAACCTGCCTGCTGCTGTGAACGCCATACGGGACATGGCTGCTGCTATGGCTCAACGTGATGAACGAGCTGCTGGAGGTAGAGGACTGGACGAATTTCTTCGTCGGAATCCACCTCAATTCAAAGGTGAATTCAATCCTGAGTTGGCTGAACGCTGGATCCAAACGCTGGAGAAGATCTTTGGAGCGATGAGATGTACTGAGAATGACAAGGTTGTCTATGCAACCTATATGCTGGTGGAGGATGCTGAATACTGGTGGGAAGGAGCCCGTCAGATGCTGATTCACGATCAACAAGCTGTGGATTGGAATGCTTTTAAGGGAAAATTCCTGGAGAAGTATTTTCCTGCAAGCGCAAGACACGAGAAAGAGATGGAGTTCCTCCAGCTGAGACAAGGGGGAATGACCGTAGCTGAATATGGGGCTAAATTTGAAAGTCTAGCAAAGTTCTCAAATTACTTTCTGGACAACCCAAGAGAGGAGTGGAAGTGCAGAAAATTCGAAGGAGGTCTAAGGATCGACTTGAAGAGAGCTGTAGTTCCATTGGAAATTTCTGTTTTTCCGAGGTTAATGGAAAAGTGTCGTTTGATCGAGAGTTTGGAGCCTAAGGACAAGCGGGTACAGAGTTCTGGACCGAGCAAGTTCCAGAGAGGAAGCGGTGGTCGAGACAACAAATCTCGATGGAAGCCGTATGCAAAGCAACAAGATCGACAACAACGTTCTGTTGGAGGAAGCAGTGGGAGTTTCAGTCAGTCTGGAAACGCCCCAACCAAGTGCATGAAGTGTGGGAAGAGCAATCACATCACCAGAGATTGTTCGATCAAAGGGATTATCTGCTTCAAGTGTGGGAAGCCGGCACACATCTCACGTGAATGCATGCAACCGAAGTTGGAACATTCTGTTAACAATGTCCAAGCTGCAAGGCCTAAGATGAAGGGCAGAGTCTCTACACTATGGGTGGTGCTGAAGCTTCTCAGAATGAAGACTTGATCCAAGGTCAGTGTGTCATGGGAGGTGAAACCTTAACTGGACTATTCGATTCAAGCGCAACGCATTCCTTTATTGCCTATGACTGTGTGAATCTGTTGGGATTACCTGTGTCTTCTTTACCTTTTGATTTGGTAATTTCTACGCCTACTGCAAAGCCTGTTGTAACTGCAAAAGTTTGTTTGAACTGTTCTATTTCTGTTAAAGGTAGAACATTTTTGATTGATTTGATCTGTTTGCCTCTCTCGCAAATGGATGTAATCTTAGGAATGGATTGGTTGTCTTCTAATCATATCCTGTTGGACTGTGCAAATAAAACCTTAGTTTTCCCTAGTTGTGAGAATTCTGGATTTTTGACTGCCAACCAAGTAAACGCTTCTTTGAGAGAAGGAGCTCAGGGATACATGTTACTATCTTCTTTGGAGGTCAAGAGCGAGCTAGTCTTAGAGCGCATACCTGTCGTGCATGAGTTTCCGGAAGTCTTTCCTGAAGACGTACCAGGTTTGCCGCCAGTTCGGGACATCGAGTTGGCAATCGATCTTGTGCCAGGAACAGGACCAGTGTCTATGGCACCGTATCGTATGGCACCTGCTGAGTTGGAAACGTTGAAGGAACAGTTGGTAGACTTATTGGGGAAACAGTTTGTTAGACCCAGTGTGTCACCGTGGGGAGCACCTGTGCTGTTGGTGAAAAAGAAAGATGGAACATCTCGGTTATGTGTGGATTATCGCCAGTTGAATAAAGTTACTATTAAGAACAAGTATCCACTTCCAAGGATAGATGACTTGATGGATCAGTTGAGGGGAGCGGCAGTTTTCTCCAAGATTGATTTGCGATCGGGTTATCACCAGATTCGTGTGAAGGCAGAAGATATACCGAAGACAGCGTTTCGAACACGCTATGGGCACTATGAGTATCTTGTGATGCCGTTTGGTGTGACGAATGCTCCAGCTATATTCATGGACTATATGAATAGGATCTTTCGTCCATACCTAGATCAGTTTGTTGTTGTCTTCATAGATGACATACTTATCTATTCACGAGACCAGGAAGAACATGCTGAACATCTTAGTGTGGTTCTTCAAGTTCTGAAAGAGAAACAGCTGTATGCAAAACTGTCCAAGTGTGAGTTTTGGCTCGACGAAGTGCAGTTTTTGGGTCATGTAATTTCAAAGGAAGGAATTGCTGTAGATCCGTCAAAGGTTGAAGCAGTTCTTGAGTGGGAAAGACCAACCACAGTGACTGAAATACGCAGTTTTGTGGGTTTGGCTGGGTATTATCGGAGGTTCATTGAGGGATTCTCTAAGATTGTAGGACCTCTTACCCAATTGACGAGGAAGGACAAAGCGTTTGAATGGACTGAAGCCTGTGAGCAGAGTTTTCAAGAGTTGAAGAAGAGGCTAACTACATCACCAGTGTTGATATTGCCAGATCCAAGCGAATCTTTTGAAGTGTACTGTGATGCTTCATACCAAGGATTAGGCTGTGTTCTGATGCAGAATCGGAAGGTGGTAGCGTATGCCTCGAGACAGTTGAAAGTGCACGAGAAGAACGACCCAACTCATGATCTGGAGTTAGCAGCGGTAGTCTTTGCGTTGAAGATTTGGAGGCACTACTTGTATGGTTCGACGTTCAATGTTTTCAGTGATCATAAGAGCTTGAAGTATCTGTTCGATCAGAAAGAGCTCAACATGAGACAAAGACGGTGGTTGGAATTTTTGAATGACTATGATTTCCAGTTGCAGTATCATCCGGGAAAAGCTAATGTGGTAGCGGATGCCCTGAGTAGAAAAGTGTTACATGTGTCTGCCATGATGGTTAAGGAACACGAGCTGTTGGAATAGTTCAGAGATATGCATCTGTCCGTGGTTAGTATGCCAGGAAGACTATGTGTGGGTATGGTTACAGTATCTTGTGATCTAATGGATCAGATTCGGGAGAAACAAGTATACGACCAGTATCTGGAGAAAGAGCGAAGGAATTTAAAGAAAGGGATGACGTCGGAATACAAAGAAGGAGCAGATGGAATCCTAAGACGAGGAGAACGGGTTTGTGTGCCAAACAACCCAGAGATAAGGAGGTTAATTCTGGACGAGGCTCATAGAAGCAAGTTAAGTATGCATCCAGGGTCAACCAAGATGTACCAAGACCTGAAGCGGTTGTTTTGGTGGCAAGGGATGAAAAGAGATGTAGCTGATTATGTGGCATCTTGCTTGGTGTGTCAGAAAGCAAAGGTTGAACATCAGAGGCCAGCTGGAATGTTACTTCCGTTGGATATCCCAGAGTGGAAATGGGACGGCATAGCAATGGATTTCGTGACGTGTTTGCCAAGGACACCTAAAGGATACGATTCCATTTGGGTTATAATTGATAGGCTTACGAAATCAGCTCATTTTCTACCGATTAATCTCAAGTATTCTATGGAAAAGCTTACTCAGATTTATATCAGTGAGATTGTGAGACTGCATGTAGTACCTTCAAGTATCATATCGGATAGAGACCCGCGTTTTACTTCGCGTTTTTGGCAAAGTTTACATGAAGCTTTAGGAACAAAGTTACGATTAAGTTCGGCTTACCATCCTCAAACTGATGGACAATCGGAAAGGACGATTCAGTCTTTAGAGGATCTGTTAAGGGCGTGTGTGTTGGAACATGCCGGTAGTTGGGAGAATTTCCTACCGTTGATAGAGTTTACCTACAACAACAGTTATCATTCGAGTATAGGGATGGCACCCTACGAAGCTTTATATGGACGACGTTGCAGAACACCTTTGTGTTGGTACCAAGATGGAGAAAGTGCTTCATTAGGACCTGAACTAGTGCAACAAACAACCGAGAAGGTGAAACTGATTCAAGAAAAGATGAGGACGACTCAGAGCCGACAGAAGAGTTATGCGGATAAAAGACGTAGGCCACTTGAGTTCGAGGAAGGGGATCATGTGTTTTTGAGAGTCACTCCGATGACTGGGGTGGGCAGGATCCTGAAGTCCAGAAAACTCACTCCAAAATTCATTGGACCTTATCAAACTCTTCGTCGGATAGGTCCAGTAGCTTACCAAATAGCTTTACCGCCTTTTCTATCCAACCTTCATAATGTTTTTCATGTTTCGCAATTGCGGAAGTATATTCCTGATCCCAGTCACGTCATAGAGTCTGATTCAGTACAGCTGAAGGATAACCTAACCTACGAGACATTGCCGGTTAAGATCGAGGACAGGAGGATAAAGAAACTGCGAGGGAAGGAGATAGCTTTGGTCAAAGTTATCTGGAACGAGACTACAGGTGATGCTACCTGGGAAAGAGAAGAGGACATGCAACAACAGTACCCGAGTTTGTTTTAAGAGGTACGTATAATTTCGAGGACGAAATTCTTTTAAGAGGGGTAGGAATGTAACGCCCCGATTTTTCACGTTTTCTATTTCTTTAGTATTTTAATGTCTTTATTTTATTTGAGGTCTTAGGAATAGAAATAAAATATTCCGAGACCACAGTCATGCTCGACGATATCGTAGGAAGCTACGATTAAGTTTTGAGTCGAAAACTCAAATGGAGTCCGGTCTGCGTTTTTACACTGACAGTATGATTTTACTGCTCAGAAGACCTCAGATGGACCCGTGAACGAGACAGTAAGTCTTAGAATTCAATTCTCTACGTTTTGGTTAAATTTCGTAAAAATTTCAGAAAAATAACTTCCTGACCTTCGTTCGGGCGGAATCCTCAATCGGGTGACGAACGGAGCCACATATGGACTTACCGGGACTCGCCAAAAGATAATCTTGATATCACATCATCCCAGGACACTTGGGAGAGTATGCCAGAGTCGTCATGACGTTCGGAAATATCTGGACGCAAAATGACCAAAATGCCCCTAACCTTAGTCTTTTACACTTTTACCATTATACCCTTTTGGCAAATGACCTTTTTACCCTTAAGTGAACTTTTAAGAGGCTGAACTCAGCCCCTCACTTCATCATTTTCGCACAGCCCCTCACACCATAGAGTTCCATAGTTGTTCTTGAGAGAAAACTCCATTTTCACCTAGAAAAGCTTGAGTTTTTGTTGGATTCACTTGATTCCTTGAGCAATCTTTCTTCATTTCAAGGTAAGATCACTTCTATGATCTCTTAGCTTCTTGAATCTTTCTTTATTTCAAGATCAATCTTCATTTTCATGAAAAGAATTTCTTAGATCCAAAACTTTGAAAATCCATAGGAAATTGTAGAAAAATCCTTTTGAGGTAAGACCAAGTTCTTTGAACTCACATCATCAATCTCTACCTAAACCTAAGAGCTTATGATTCAACTCTCATCATAGCTCAAAAAGCATTTTTGGCCGAACCCTCTTGGAAGATGATGAATAGTGTTTTCATCAAGTTTTGATTTTTAACACTAGATTTCATCCTTAGTTTTCCTAATGCCTTTGAATCCATGAAATGGAAACCAAAACCAATTTCTAACCTTTTAACCTAGGGTGGCCGAAACCCTCTTTGTTGTAATAGTTGAGTTTGGCTTTGATTGTTGTTTAATGTTGAATTGTTGTGTTGTGTAGTTGTTGACGATTATCAGGAGGTTCAGAAACCGATCAACCGACTTTGATCCGGGAATCTGCTCATCAAGAGGTATGGGGAGAAGAACCTCATCACACCAAGATGGTGGTAGTGAGAATGGTTGTTTGAGTTTATGTGTGGGTGAAACCCTTTAGTTTGGGTTCACTTTTATGTGTTAAGTCTTGTTAAGTTCTCTTGGAGAACAAGATTGTTATGATGTGTTTATGCTTGAGTATGTTGTAGTGTGCTTTAGCATAAGTTGATGATGATATGATTGATGAAAATCATTTTCATGTATGTTGAAAAACCTACTTTGATCACTAGGTCAAGTATGGACTTTTATTGTTGATTATGAGACCATAATGTGTGATGGACTTGGATGTTTGATTATGATGTAGTAATGTGTATTATGGTTATCATGATTGTGTAAGTATGGTGAGCCATATTTTGTTTGGTTGATGGAGTAAAACTTCACATTGATTCCTAGTTGGCTTTTAGCCATGGCTTTGAGAAAAGGAAGAACATGAGTAGATCTTGATTAAGTCAAGTTTTGATGTAAAGAAAGTGTTTTCAATAACTTGTGTTTTTCAAAGAAAAACCCTAAGTGTCTTTGAATGGAAATTAAAGCTCAAAGTGCTTTCACCAAAGTGAAACATATTTTATACCTTATCCTTAGTCCATATAGTTAATCAAGGGACTCAAAATGAGAAAAGAAGTGGTTTCATGAAGAGAATCAAAATGGTTCCCTAAGGTTGATGTCTTGTTTATGGCAACCATTTCGCTAAGCGAATTTTCTCTCGCTACGCGGAAACAGGGGAAAGCCTAAGTTGGGCATCACTGCCTCACTTTCGCTAAGCGAATTCATATTCGCTAAGCCAATCAAACGAGTTTCGCTACGCGAATTACGTCTCGCTGAGCGACCCAGAGAAGTCTCCAAAGGAGGTATAACCGCCTCCATTTCGCTAAGCGAAATTATTTTCGCTACGCGAATACAATGCATTTCGCTACACGAATTCTGTCTCGCTAAGCGATCCAGAGGCGTTTACAAAGAGGTTTAACCGTCTGAACTTTCGCTAAGCGAATTCATATTCGCTAAGCGAATACAATACATTTCGCGTTTACAAAGAGGTTTAACCGTCTGAAATTGCGCTAAGCGAATCCAATGCATTTCGCTACGCGATTTGTGTCTCGCCGAGCGAACCAGAGGAGTTCCAAAAGAGGCATTCTTGTTTCAATTTCGCTAAGCGAATGAAATTTCGCTAAGCGAATGAAATTTCGCTAAGCGAATTACATGTTCAGAAAATGCAAAAAAATAGAGCAAGTAAGTGTTTCAAAGATTGTTTCAAATCAAATGAGTTTTCAATTGAGAAGTTGTTCTGGTTTACAAATGTTTTGGGTTTTGAGACAGTAGTTCGATGACGGACCGGTGATTCGGACCCCGCTCAGTCGTTCAATTGTTTCAGTCTTGTGATGACTCGATCCCGGAGGGATCACGAGATTTATCCGGTGGATAAAGGTTTTGTTTTCAAAAGACACGTATAGTTCCTAAGGAAGAGAACCTTAGTAGACCTTGAGGTTTATCCGGGGGATAGACATTGCTTGATCGCATCTGCTTTGTGTAAGCATTGGCATTTCATTTGCATAGTTGTAAGGCCTTGAGCCTAGGAGTGGAGCTTACACCTTGATGCGGGTGCGAATCTTACGGTGACGATCTTCAATGGTCTTTTGGGAGGTATCAGGGTTGGAAGGGCTTACATGTGACCAGTTGGTAGCTCTTCTGTGTCGTGGCGAATCCGTGCAATACACTGATATCCTCTACTAGATGCCGTACTTTTCATGTTTGGTTGAGAGTGTTTCCGTAAAAGCCAGATACGTGCACGTTACGAATGTTGTAGCATCTTGCCCAAGGCTGGCGCGCACGGAACATGTCCTCCCATTCACTCTCTCCGACTGTTTTGTTAGCTCCATGGAGTAGGGGTCAGAGTAGTACCCAGTGACATTGACATTGAGTCATATACATTGCATTGCATTGCATGGCTATTGATGTTTACATTTACTGTTATACATCGTTGTACTGTTTAAGAATACCTTATTTTATGATGTTAACTGCTTAACATGATATTATGCTGTCAACTGCTTAATATGTTTGACATTGAGAATTCTTGTAAGCATGTTGGGTACGTGGTTACCCGGTGAGTCGTCCCGTTTTTACTATTGCTGTTTTGCTGTGTTGATGAACGGGAATCTCACCCATATCTGTATGTTTTCTGTTGGTACTTGCTGTTGCTGTTTGAACAGATGGACGTGATGATGGTTCAGTCCAGTAGTTCCTTTGAGCCATGAGGAGGACCTTCTTTTTGTGGTCTAGTTTTGTTGTCGGCCAGACTATGTTAGTTTGTATAGTACCTTTTGGGAGCTACGACTCCTAGTATTGTATCAGTTATACATTAGACTTATGTCTGTATATAGTATTATTCCTTTTTCTGTTTATGTCCCTGTATTTATTATACATATTGTTCTAGAAATGTATGGCGAACCTAAGTTCGTTATTAGTATTATTTACCTTTGCTAAATCCCATTGCATCTTGTGAAAAGAAAAAAAAAGAAAATCGTATTTTCCGCATTAAGAAATATTTTCGGCCTTATAAACGTTCGGGAATGTGACACTCGGGAAAGGGTGTTGCAGAAGACATCGAATCCTAATTCGGCCAGTAACAGGGTCAAAGAAGCATAATACGCTAAATGGTCAGAATGCTACGAGTTAAACAAACTTGTGAATGAGCAAAGCGGATAACCAAGCCTCTCAGCTCATTTAAGAAGCCTCCAGTGAAGCTAATCAAGCGTCTTCTCAGAATACAGAACATTATGATGGGTAGAGAAGTAATTTTGAACGAAGTATTAAGATATTCAACGTCCAAGGTTGACCAGAAAATGAGGTACCCTTTTCAATAAAGTTCTGAAGCATCAAGTACTGTAATATAAGAATATAAAGCTTCAGCAACTCTAATCGAAGAAAGAGAAAAAAAGCTTGAATAAAGACAAAAGCACAAAAGCGGCAACAACAAAAACACTGAAGATTGAAGTCAACGTCTGCTGCCGATAATCAAGCGACCGAAATGTCGTATTTTGAGGTACGCTCGTCCTAATGAAGTGATCTTTATTTTTTCAGAAAGATAAGAGAAATACCAACTTGTTTCCTGAAGAAGCCTAGATCTGTATCAATATCGATCGGAGTGAAGTTCCTTCTTAAAGCTTGAGATGTGATATTGTTCCTGACAATGAGAACATGAAACCGTCTGCTAACTATTTATGGAGCTTTGGGTGTTCAAAAGTATCGATCTTGGTATCGTTGGAAGGCTCAAAGAAATATCTGCAGCTCTCGTGAAGAGGTAAAAAACGAAATCGATTTCTATCTTTGCCAAAATGCGTCCGTAAGTTGGTGACGTGATGCCGTTCCTGACTGTCATACCGTTCTAGCGTCAGATGGCCCTATATTAAGCTGATGGTGTTTAAATTGGATTAAAACGATGTCTCATTAAATCTAATATCCATATAAACAAGTTTCATGAACACTTCGAATCCTAATTCGGCCAGTAATAGGGTCAAAGAAGCATAATACGCCAAATGGTCAGAATGCTACGAGTTAAACAGACTTGTGAATGTCCAAAGCGGATAACAATGCGCCTTAGCTCATTTAAGAAGCGTCCAGTGAAGCTAATCTAGCGTCTTCTTAGAATACAAAACATTATGACGGGTGGAGAAGTAATTTTGAATGTAGTATTAAGATATTCAACGTCCAAGCTTGACCAGAAAATAAGGTACCCTTTTCAATAATATTCGGAAGCATCAAGTACTGTAATATAAGAATATAAAAGCTTCAGCAACTCTAATAGAGGAAAGACAAGAAACGCGTGAATAAAGACAAAAGTACAAAAGCGGCAACGGCAAAAACACTAAAGAATGAAGTCAAGTGTCTGCTGCCGATAATCAAGCGTCCGAAACATCGTATTTTGAGGTACGCTCGTCCTAATGAAGCCATCTTGATTTTTTTAGAAAGATAAGAGAAATACCTACATGTTTCTTGAAGAAGCCGAGATCTGTATCAATCTCTATCGGAGTGAAATTCCATCTTCAAGCTTGAGATATGATACTGTTCGTGACAATCAGAACATGCAACCATCTGCTAACAATTTCTGGTGCTATGGGTGTTCAAAAGTATCAATCTTGGAATCTTTGGAATGTTCAAAGAATTATCTGCAACTCTCATGAAGAGGTCAAGTACGAAATCGATCTCCATCTTAGTCAAAATGCATCCTTAACTTGGTGACGTGATGCCGTTCCTGACTGTCATAGCTTTGTAGCGTCTGATGGCCGTATATTGAGCTGATGGTGTTCGAATTGGATGAAAATGGTGTCTCGTTAAATCTAATATCCATATTAACAAGTTTCATGAGACATCGAGTCCAAATTCGTCCAGTAACAGGGTCAAAGATGCATAATACGCTAAATGGTCAGAATGCTACAGGTTAAATAGGCTTGTGAATGTGCCAAGTGGATAACCAAGTGCCTTAGCTCCTTTAATAAGCATCCAGTGAAGCTGATCAAGCATCTACTCATAATACAGAACATTACGATGGGTGGAGATGTAATTTTGAATGAAGTATTAAGATATTCAAAGTCCAAGCTTGACCAGAAAATGAGGTACCCTTTTCAATAAAGTTCTGAAGCATCAAGTACTGTAATAGAAGAATATAAAAGCTTCAGCAACTCTAATAGAAGAAAGACAAGAAAAGCGTGAATAAAGACAAAAGTACAAAAGCGGCAATAGCAAAAACACTGAAGATTGAAGTCAAGCATCTGTTGTCGATAATCAAGCGTCCGAAACGTCGTATTTTGAGATACGCTCATCCTAATGAAGCGATCTTGATTTTTTTAGAAATATAAGAGAAATACCTACATGTTTCCTGAAGAAGCCGAGATCTATATCAATCTCTATCGTAGTGAAATTCCATCTTCAAGCTTGAGATGTGATACTGTTCGTGACAATCAGAACATGCAACCGTCTGCTAACATTTTTTGGAGCTATGGTTGTTCAAAATTTTCGATCTTCGTATCTTTGGATGGCTCAAAGAATTATCTGCAACTCTCGTGAAGAGGTCAAGAGCAAAATCAATCTCTATCTTAGTCAAAATGCATCCATAACTTGGTGACGTGATGGCCGTATATTGAGCTGATGGTGTTCGAATTGGATGAAAATGGTGTCTCATTAAAGCTAATATCCATATTAACAAGTTTCATGAAGACATCGAATCCTAATTCGGCCAGTAACAGGGTCAAAGAAGCATAATACGCTAAATGGTCAGAATGCTACGAGTTAAACAGACTTGTGAATGTGCAAAACGGATAACCAAGCGCCTGAGCTCATTTAAGAAGCGTCCAGTGAAGCTAATTAAGAGTCTTCTCAGAATATAGAACATTATGATGGGTGGAGAAGTAATTTTGAATGAAATATGAAGATATTCAACGTTGAAGCTTGACCAGAAAATGAGGTACCCTTTTTAAGAAAGTTCTGAAGCATCAAGTAATGTAATATAAGAATATAAAAGCTTCAGCAACTCTAATAGATTAAAAAGAAGAAAAGCGTGAATAAACACAAATGTACAAAAACGGCAACAGCAAAAACACTGAAGATTGAAGTCAAGCGTCTGCTGCCGATAATCAAGCGTCCGAAACGTCGTATTTTGAGGTACAGTCGTCCTAATGAAGCGATCTTGATTTTTTTAGAAAGATAAGAGAAATACCTACATGTTTCATGAAGAAGCCTAGATCTGTATCAATCTCTGTCGGAGTGAAATTCCTTCTTCAAGCTTGAGATGTGATACTGCTCGTGACAATCAGAACATGCAACCATCTGCTAAAATTTTTTGGAGCTATGGGTGTTCAAAATTATCAATCTTGGTATCTTTGGATGGCTCATCGAATTATCTGCAACTCTCATGAAGAGTTTAAGAGCGAAATCGATCTCTATCTTCGTCAAAATGCCATCCGTAAGTTGGTGACATGATGCCGTTTCTGACTGTCATATATCTGTAGCGTCTGATGGCGCAATATTGAGCTGATGGTGTTCGAATTGGATGAAACCAGTGTCTCACTAAAGCTGATATCCATATAAACAAGTTTCATGAAGACATCGAATCCTAATTCGGCCACTAACAGGGTCAAAGAAGCATAATATGCTAAATGGTCAGAATGCTACGAGTTAAATAGGCTTGTGAATGTGCCAAGTGGATAACCAAGTGCCTTAGCTCTTTTAATAAGCATCCAGTGAAGCTGATCAAGCGTCTACTCAGAATACAGAACATAATGATGGGGGGATTTGTAATTTTGAATGAAATATTAAGATATTCAAAGTCCAAGCTTGACCAGAAAATGAGGTACCTTTTTAAATAAAGTTCTGAAGCATCAAGTACTGTAATAGAAGAATATCGAAGCTTCAGCAACTCTAATAGAAGAATGAGAAGAAAAGCGTGAATAAAGACAAAAGTACAAAAGTGCAACAACAAAAACACTGAAGATTGAAGTCAAGCGTCTGCTGCCGATAATCAAGCGTCCGAAATGTCGTCTTTTGAGGTACGCTCGTCCTTATGAAGCGATCTTGGTTTATTTAGAAAGATAATAGAAATACCTACATGTTTCATGAAGAAGCCGAGATCTGTATCAATCTCTATCGGAGTGAAATTCCTTCTTCAAGCTTGAGATGTGATATTGTTCGTCACAATCAGAACATGCAACCGTCTGCTGACATTTTCTGGAGCTTTGAGTGTTCAAAAGTATCCATCTTGGTATCGTTGGAAGGCTCAAAGAAATATCTGCAACTCTCATGAAGAGGTCAAGAGCGAAATCGATCTCTATCTTTGTCAAAATGCATCCGTAAGTTGGTGACATGATGCCGTTGCTGATTGTCATACCTTTGTAGCGTCTGATGGCCCTATATTGAGCTGATGGTGTTCGAATTGGATCAAAATGGTGTCTCATTAAAGCTAATATCCATATAAACAAGTTTCATGAAGACATCGAATCCTAATTCGGCCAGTAATAAGGTCAAAGAAGCATAATACGCTAAATGGTCAGAATGCTACGAGTTAAATAGCCTTGTGAATGTGCCAAGGGGATAACCAAGCGCCTTAGCTCATTTAAGTAGCATCCATTGAAGCTAATCAAGCGTCTACTCAGAATACAGAACATTATGATGGGTGGAGAAGTAATTTTGAATGACGTATTAAGATATTTAACGTCCAAGCTTGACCAGAAAATGAGGTACCTTTTTCAATAAAGTTCTGAAGCATCAAGTACTGTAATGTAAGACTATAAAAGCTTCAGCAACTCTAGAAGAAGAAAGAGAAGAAAAGCGTGAATAAAGACAAAAGTACAGAAGCGGCAATAGCAAAAACACTGAAGATTTAAGTCAAGCGTCTGTTGCCGATAATCAAGCGTCCGAAATGTCATATTTTGAGATACGCTCGTCCTAATGAAGTGGTATTGGTTTTGTTCGAAAGATAAGAGTAATACCTACCTGTTTCCTGAAGAAATTGAGATCTGACTCAATCTCTATCGGAGTGAAATTCCATCTTCAAGCTTGAGATGTGATACTGTTCGTGACAATCTGAACATGCAACCGTCTGCTAACAAAATCTGGAGCTATGGGTGTTCAAAAGTATCGATCTTGGTATGTTTGGAAGGCTCAAAAAATTATCTGCAACTCTCGTGAAGAGGTCAAGAGCGAAATCAATCTCTATCTTAGTCAAAAAGCATCCTTAACTTGGTGACGTGAAGCCGTTCCTGACTGTCATACCTTTGTAGTGTCTGATGGCCGTCTATTTAGCTGATGGTAATCGAATTGGATGAAAATGGTGTGTCATTAAAGCTAATATCCATATAAACAAGTTTCGTGAAGACATCGAATCCAAATTCGGCCAGTAACAGGGTCATAGAAGCAGAATAGCTAAATGGTCAGAATGCTACGAGTTAAACAGACTTGGGAATGGGCAAAGCGGATAACCAAGCGCCTTAGCTCATTTTAGAAGCCTCCAGTGAAGCTAATCAAGCGTCTTCTCAAAATACAGAACATTACGATGGGTAAAGAAGTAATTTTGAACGAAGTATTAAGATATTCAACGTCCAAGGTTGACCAGAAAATGAGGTACCCTTTTCAATAAAGTTCTGAAGCATCAAGTACTGTAATATAAGATTATAAAAGCTTCAGCAATTCTAATAGAAGAAAGACAAGAAAAGCGTGAATAAAGACAAAAGTACTAAAGCGGCAACGGCAAAAACACTGAAGATTGAAGTCAAGCGTCTGCTGTCGATAATCAAGCGTCCGAAACGTCGTATTTTGAGGTACGCTCGTCCTAATGAAGCGATCTTGATTTTTTTAGAAAGATAAGAGAAATACCTACATGTTTCCAGAACAAGCCGATATCTGTATCAATCTCTATCAGAGTGAAATTCGATGTTCAAGCTTGAGATGTGATACTGTTCGTGACAATCAGAACATGCAACCGTCTGCTAACAATTTCTGGAGCTATGGGTGTTCAAAAGTATCGATCTTGGTATCTTTGGGAAGCTCAAAAAGTTATCTGCAACTCTTGTGAAGAGGTCAAGAGCAAAATCGATCTCTATCTTAGTCAAAAAGCATCCTTAACTTGATGACGTGATGCCTTTCCTGACTGTCATAACTTTGTAGTGTCTGATGGCCGTCTATTTAGCTGATGGTAATCGAATTGGATGAAAATGGTGTGTCATTAAAGCTAATATCCATATAAACAAGTTTCGTGAAGACATCGAATCCTAATTCGGCCAGTAACAGGGTCAAAGAAGCAGAATACGTTAAATGGTCAGAATGCTACGAGTTATACAGACTTGTGAATGGGCAAAGCGGATAACCAAGCGCCTCAACTCATTAAAGAATCCTCCAGTGAAGCTAATCAAGCGTCTTCTCAGAATACAGAACATTATGATGGGTAGATAAGTAATTTTGAACGAAGTATTAAGACATTCAACGTCCAAGGTTGACCAGAAAATGAGGTACCCTTTTCAATAAAGGTCTGAAGCATCAAGTACTGTAATATAAGAATATAAAGCTTCAGCAACTCTAATCGAAGAAAGAGAAAAAAAGCTTGAACAAAGACAAAAGTACAAAAGCGGCAACAAC
The DNA here is from genome assembly GCA_039655645.1 of Ammopiptanthus mongolicus. NCBI lineage: Eukaryota > Viridiplantae > Streptophyta > Magnoliopsida > Fabales > Fabaceae > Ammopiptanthus > Ammopiptanthus mongolicus. The sequence continues at coordinate 59,736,054 of CM077346.1, read as the reverse complement.
AAAAACACTGAAGATTGAAGTTAACGTCTGCTGCCGATAATCAAGCGACCGAATCGTCGTATTTTGAGGTACGCTCGTCCTAATGAAGCGATCTTTATTTTTTTAGAAAGATAAGAGAAATACCAACATGTTTCCTGAAGAATCCTAGATCTGTATCAATATCGGTCGGAGTGAAATTCCTTATTCAAGCGTGAGATGTGATACTGTTCCTAATAATGAGAACATGAAACCGTCTGCTAACAAATTAAGGAGCTTTGGGTGTTCAAAAATATCGATCTTGGTATCGTTGGAAGGCTCAAAGAAATATCTGCAACTCTCGTGAAGAGGTCAAGAGCGAAATCGATCTCTATCTTTGTCAAAATGCATCCGTAAGTTGGTGACGTGATGTCGTTCCTGACTGTCATACCTTTGTAGCGTCTGATGGCCCTATATTGAGCTATGGTGTTCGAATTGGATTAAAACGGTGTCTCATTAAAGCTAATATCAATATAAACAAGTTTCATGAAGACATCGAATCCTAATTCGGCCAGTAACAGGGTCAAAGAAGCATAATAGGCTAAATGGTCAGAATGCTACGAGTTAAACAGACTTGTGAATGTGCAAAGCAGATAACCAAGTGCCTTAGCTCATTTAAGAAGCGTCCAGTGAAGCTAATCAAGCATCATCTCAGAATACAAAACATTATGATGGATGGAGAAGTAATTTTGAATGAAGTATTAAGATATTCAACGTCCAAGCTTGACCAGAAAATGAGGTACCCTTTTCAATAAAGTTCAGAAGCATCAACTACTGTAATATAAGATTATAAAAGCTTCATCAATTCTAATAGAAGAAAGACAAGAAAAGCGTGAATAAAGACAAAAGTGCAAAAGCGGCAATGGCAAAAACACTGAAGATTGAAGTCAAGCGTCTGCTGCTGATAATCAAGCGTCCGAAACGTCGTATTTTGAGGTACGCTCGTCCTAATGAAGCGATCTTGATTTTTTTAGAAATATAAGAGAAATACCTACATGTTTCCTGAAGAAGCCGAGATCTGTATCAATCTCTATCGGAGTGAAATTCCATCTTCAAGCCTGATATGTGATATTGTTCGTGACAATCAGAACATGCAACCGTCTGCTAACAATTTCTGGTGATATGGGTGTTTAAAAGTATCGATCTTGGTATCTTTGGATGGCTCAAAAAATTATCTGCAACTCTCATGAAGAGGTCAAGAGCGAAATCGATCTCTATCTTAGTCAAAAAGCATCCTTAACTTGGTGACGTGATGTCGTTCCTGACTGTCATACCTTTGCAGTGTCTGATGGCCGTCTATTTAGCTGATGGTTATCGAATTGGATGAAAATGGTGTGTCATTAAAGCTAATATCCATATAAACAAGTTTCATGAAGACATCGAATCCAAATTCGGCTAGTAACAGGGTCAAAGAAGCAGAATAGCTAAATGGTCAGAATGCTACGAGTTAAACAGACTTGGGAATGGGCAAAGCGGATAACCAAGCGCCTTAGCTCATTTTAGAAGCCTCCAGTGAGGCTAATCAAGCGTCTTCTCAAAATACAGAACATTACGATGGGTAAAGAAGTAATTTTGAACGAAGTATTAAGATATTCAACGTCCAAGGTTGACCAGAAAATGAGGTACCCTTTTCAATAAAGTTCTGAAGCATCAAGTACTGTAATATAAGAATATAAAGCTTCAGCAACTCTAATTGAAGAATGAGAAGAAAAGCGTGAATGAAGACAAATGTACAAAAGCGCAACAGCAAAAACACTGAAGATTGAAGTCAAGCGTCTGCTGCTGATAATCAAGCGTCTGAAACGTCATATTTTGAGGTACGCTCGTCCTTATGAAGCGATCTTGGTTTAGTTAGTAAGATAATAGAAATACCTACATGCTTCAGGAAGAAGCCGAGATCTGTATCAATCTCTATCTGAGTGAAATTCCTTCTTCAAGCTTGAGATGGGATATGGTTCGTGACAATCAGAACATGCAACCGTCTGCTGACATTTTCGGGAGCTTTGAGTAATCAAAAGCATCCATCTTGGTATCATTGGAAGTCTCAAAGAAATATCTGCAACACTCGTGAAGAGGTCAAGAGCGAAATCGATCTCTATCTTTGTCAAAATGCATCCGTAAGTTGGTGACGTGATGTCGTTCCTAACTGTCATACCTTTGTAGCGTCTGATGGCCCTATATTGAGCTGATGGTGTTCGAATTGGATCAAAATGGTGTCTCATTAAAGCTAGTATCCATATAAACAAGTTTCATGAAGACATCGAATCCTAATTCGGCCAGTAACAGGGTCAAAGAAGCATAATACGCTAAATGGTCAGAATGCTACGAGTTAAACAGACTAGTGATTGTGCAAAGCGGATAACCAAGCGCTTTAGCTCATTTAAGAAGCGTCCAGTGAAGCTAATCAAGCGTCATCTCAGAATACAAAACATTATGATGGATGGAGAAGTAATTTTGAATGAAGTATTAAGATATTCAACGTCCAAGCTTGACCAGAAAATGAGGTACCCTTTTCAATAAAGTTCAGAAGCATCAACTACTGTAATATATGATTATAAAAGCTTCAGCAATTCTAATAGAAGAAAGACAAGAAAAGCGTGAATAAAGACAAAAGTGCAAAAGCGGCAATGGCAAAAACACTGAATATTGAAGTCAAGCGTCTGCTGCTGATAATCAAGCGTCCGAAACGTCGTATTTTGAGGTACGCTCGTCCTAATGAAGCGATCTTGATTTTTTTAGAAATATAAGAGAAATACCTACATGTTTCCTGATGAAGCCGAGATCTGTATCAATCACTATCGGAGTGAAATTCCATCTTCAAGCTTGATATGTGATATTGTTCGTGACAATCAGAACATGCAACCATCTGCTAACAATTTCTGGAGATATGGGTGTTTAAAAGTATCGATCTTGGAATCTTTGGATTGCTCAAAAAATTATCTGCAACTCTCATGAAGAGGTCAAGAGCGAAATCGATCTCTATCTTAGTCAAAAAGCATCCTTAACTTGGTGACGTGATGTCGTTCCTGACTGTCATTCCTTTGCAGTGTCTGATGGCCGTCTATTTAGCTGATGGTAATCGAATTGGATGAAAATGGTGTGTCATTAAAGCTAATATCCATATAAACAAGTTTCATGAAGACATCGAATCCAAATTTGGCCAGTAACAGGGTCAAAGAAGCAGAATAGCTAAATGGTCAGAATGCTACGAGTTAAACAGACTTGGGAAAGGGCAAAGCGGATAACCAAGCGCCTTAGCTCATTTTAGAAGCCTCCAGTGAGGCTAATCAAGTGTCTTCTCAAAATACAGAACATTACGATGGGTAAAGAAGTAATTTTGAACGAAGTATTAAGATATTCAACGTCCAAGGTTGACCAGAAAATGAGGTACCCTTTTCAATAAAGTTCTGAAGCATCAAGTACTGTAATATAAGAATATAAAGCTTCAGCAACTCTAATTGAAGAATGAGAAGAAAAGCGTGAATAAAGACAAAAGTACAAAAGCGCAACAGCAAAAACACTGAAGATTGAAGTCAAGCGTCTGCTGCTGATAATCATGCGTCTGAAACGTCATATTTTGAGGTACGCTCGTCCTTATGAAGTGATCTTGGTTTAGTTAGTAAGATAATAGAAATACCTACTTGCTTCAGGAAGAAGCCGAGATCTGTATCAATCTCTATCTGAGTGAAATTCCTTCTTCAAGCTTGAGATGGGATATGGTTCGTGACAATCAGAACATGCAACCGTCTGCTGACATTTTCGGGAGCTTTGAGTAATCAAAAGCATCCATCTTGGTATCATTGGAAGGCTCAAAGAAATATCTGCAACTCTCGTGAAGAGGTCAAGAGCGAAATCGATCTCTATCTTTGTCAAAATGCATCCGTAAGTTGGTGACGTGATGTCGTTCCTAACTGTCATACCTTTGTAGCATCTGATGGCCCTATATTGAGCTGATGGTGTTCGAATTGGATCAAAATGGTGTCTCATTAAAGCTAGTATCCATATAAACAAGTTTCATGAAGACATCGAATCCTAATTCGGCCAGTAACAGGGTCAAAGAAGCATAATACGCTAAATGGTCAGAATGCTACGAGTTAAACAGACTAGTGATTGTGCAAAGCGGATAACCAAGCGCTTTCGCTCATTTAAGAAGCGTCCAGTGAAGCTAATCAAGCGTCATCTCAGAATACAAAACATTATGATGGATGGAGAAGTAATTTTGAATGAAGTATTAAGATATTCAACGTCCAAGCTTGACCAGAAAATGAGGTACCCTTTTCAATAAAGTTCAGAAGCATCAACTACTGTAATATATGATTATAAAAGCTTCAGCAATTCTAATAGAAGAAAGACAAGACAATTGTGAATAAAGACAAAAGTGCAAAAGCGGCAATGGCAAAAACACTGAAGATTGAAGTCAAGCGTCTGCTGCTGATAATCAAGCGTCCGAAACGTCGTATTTTGAGGTACGCTCGTCCTAATGAAGCGATCTTGATTTTTTTAGAAATATAAGAGAAATACCTACATGTTTCCTGAAGAAGCCGAGATCTGTATCAATCTCTATCGGAGTGAAATTCCATCTTCAAGCTTGATATGTGATATTGTTCGTGACAATCAGAACATGCAACCGTCTGCTAACAATTTCTGGAGATATGGGTGTTCAAAAGTATCGATCTTGGTATCTTTGGATGGCTCAAAAAATTATCTGCAACTCTCATGAAGAGGTCAAGAGCGAAATCGATCTCTGTCTTAGTCAAAAAGCATCCTTAACTTGGTGACGTGATGTCGTTCCTGACTGTCATACCTTTGCAGTGTCTGATGGCCGTCTATTTAGCTGATGGTAATCGAATTGGATGAAAATGGTGTGTCATTAAAGCTAATATCCATAGAAACAAGTTTCATGAAGACATCGAATCCAAATTCGGCTAGTAACAGGGTCAAAGAAGCAGAATAGCTAAATGGTCAGAATGCTACGAGTTAAACAGACTTGGGAATGGGCAAAGCGGATAACCAAGCGCCTTAGCTCATTTTAGAAGCCTCCAGTGAGGCTAATCAAGCGTCTTCTCAAAATACAGAACATTACGATGGGTAAAGAAGTAATTTTGAACGAAGTATTAAGATATTCAACGTCCAAGGTTGACCAGAAAATGAGGTACCCTTTTCAATAAAGTTCTGAAGCATCAAGTACTGTAATATAAGAATATAAAGCTTCAGCAACTCTAATTGAAGAATGAGAAGAAAAGCGTGAATGAAGACAAAAGTACAAAAGCGCAACAGCAAAAACACTGAAGATTGAAGTCAAGCGTCTGCTGCTGATAATCATGCGTCTGAAACGTCATATTTTGAGGTACGCTCGTCCTTATGAAGCGATCTTGGTTTAGTTAGTAAGATAATAGAAATACCTACTTGCTTCAGGAAGAAGCCGAGATCTGTATCAATCTCTATCTGAGTGAAATTCCTTCTTCAAGCTTGAGATGGGATATGGTTCGTGACAATCAGAACATGCAATCGTCTGCTGACATTTTCGGGAGCTTTGAGTAATCAAAAGCATCCATCTTGGTATTATTGGAAGGCTCAAAGAAATATCTGCAACTCTTGTGAAGAGGTCAAGAGCGAAATCGATCTCTATCTTTGTCAAAATGCATCCGTAAGTTGGTGACGTGATGTCGTTCCTAACTGTCATACCTTTGTAGCGTCTGATGGCCCTATATTGAGCTGATGGTGTTCGAATTGGATCAAAATGGTGTCTCATTAAAGCTAGTATCCATATAAACAAGTTTCATGAAGACATCGAATCCTAATTCGGCCAGTAACAGGGTCAAAGAAGCATAATACGCTAAATGGTCAGAATGCTACGAGTTAAACAGACTAGTGATTGTGCAAAGCGGATAACCAAGCGCTTTAGCTCATTTAAGAAGCGTCCAGTGAAGCTAATCAAGCGTCATCTCAGAATACAAAACATTATGATGGATGGAGAAGTAATTTTGAATGAAGTATTAAGATATTCAACGTCCAAGCTTGACCAGAAAATGAGGTACCCTTTTCAATAAAGTTCAGAAGCATCAACTACTATAATATATGATTATAAAAGCTTCAGCAATTCTAATAGAAGAAAGACAAGAAAAGCGTGAATAAAGACAAAAGTGCAAAAGCGGCAATGACAAAAACACTGAAGATTGAAGTCAAGCGTCTGCTGCTGATAATCAAGCGTCCGAAACGTCGTATTTTGAGGTACGCTCGTCCTAATGAAGCGATCTTGATTTTTTAGAAATATAAGAGAATTACCTACATGTTTCCTGAAGAAGCCGAGATCTGTATCAATCTCTATCGGAGTGAAATTCCATCTTCAAGCTTGATATGTGATATTGTTCGTGACAATCAGAACATGCAACCGTCTGCTAACAATTTCTGGAGATATGGGTGTTCAAAAGTATCGATCTTGGTATCTTTGGATGGCTCAAAAAATTATCTGCAACTCTCATGAAAAGGTCAAGAGCGAAATCGATCTCTATCTTAGTCAAAAAGCATCCTTAACTTGGTGACGTGATGCCGTTCCTGACTGTCATTCCTTTGCAGTGTCTGATGGCCGTCTATTTAGCTGATGGTAATCGAATTGGATGAAAATGGTGTGTCATTAAAGCTAATATCCATATAAACAAGTTTCATGAAGACATCAAATCCAAATTCGGCCAGTAATAGGGTCAAAGAAGCAGAATCGCTAAATGGTCAGAATGCTACGAGTTAAACAGACTTGGGAAAGGGCAAAGCGGATAACCAAGCGCCTTAGCTCATTTTAGAAGCCTCCAGTGAGGCTAATCAAGCGTCTTCTCAAAATACAGAACATTACGATGGGTAAAGAAGTAATTTTGAACGAAGTATTAAGATATTCAACGTCCAAGGTTGACCAGAAAATGAGGTACCCTTTTCAATAAAGTTCTGAAGCATCAAGTACTGTAATATAAGAATATAAAGCTTCAGCAACTCTAATTGAAGAATGAGAAGAAAAGCGTGAATAAAGACAAAAGTACAAAAGCGCAACAGCAAAAACACTGAAGATTGAAGTCAAGCGTCTGCTGCTGATAATCATGCGTCTGAAACGTCATATTTTGAGGTACGCTCGTCTTTATGAAGCGATCTTGGTTTAGTTAGAAAGATAATAGAAATACCTGCATGTTTCAGGAAGAAGCCGAGATCTGTATCAATCTCTATCTGAGTGAAATTCCTTCTTCAAGCTTGAGATGGGATATGGTTCGTGACAATCAGAACATGCAACCGTCTGCTGACATTTTCGGGAGCTTTGAGTAATCAAAAGCACCCATTTTGGTATCGTTGGAAGGCTCAAAGAAATATCTGCAACTCTCGTGAAGAGGTCAAGAGCGAAATCGATCTCTATCTTTGTCAAAATGCATCCGTAAGTTGGTGACGTGATGTCGTTCCTAACTGCCATAACTTTGTAGCGTCTGATGGCCCTATATTGAGATGATGGTGTTCGAATTGGATCAAAATGGTGTCTCATTAAAGCTAGTATCCATATAAACAAGTTTCATGAAGACATCGAATCCTAATTCGGCCAGTAACAGGGTCAAAGAAGCATAATACGCTAAATGGTCAGAATGCTACGAGTTAAACAGACTTGGGATTGTGCAAAGCGGATAACCAAGCGCTTTAGCTCATTTAAGAAGCGTCCAGTGAAGCTAATCAAGCGTCATCTCAGAATACAAAACATTATGATTGATGGAGAAGTAATTTTGAATGAAGTATTAAGATATTCAACGTCCAAGCTTGACCAGAAAATGAGGTACCCTTTCCAATAAAGTTCAGAAGCATCAAGTACTGTAACATAAGATTATAAAAGCTTCAGCAATTCTAATAGAAGAAAGACAAGAAAAGCGTGAATAAAGACAAAAGTACAAAAGCGGCAACGGCAAAAACACTGAAGATTGAAGTCAAGCGTCTGCTGTCGATAATCAAGCGTCCGAAACGTCATATTTTGAGGTACGCTCGTCCTAATGAAGCGATCTTGATTTTTTTAGAAAGATCAGAGAAATACCAACAGTTTCCTGAAGAAGCCTAGATCTGTATCAATATCGGTCGGAGTGAAATTCCTTCTTCAAGCGTGAGATGTGATACTGTAACTGACAATGCGAACATGAAACCGTCTGCTAACAATTTAAGGAGCTTTGGGTGTTCAAAAGTATCGATCTTGGTATCGTTGGAAGGCTCAAAGAAATATCTGCAACTCTCGTGAAGAGTTCAAGAGCGAAATCGATCTCTATCTTTGTCAAAATGCATCCGTAAGTTGGTGACGTGATGTCGTTCCTGACTGTCATACCTTTGTAGCGTCTGATGGCCCTATATTGAGCTATGGTGTTCGAATTGGATTAAAACGGTGTCTCATTAAAGCTAATATCAATATAAACAAGTTTCATGAAGATATCGAATCCTAATTCGGCCAGTAACAGGGTCAAAGAAGCATAATACGCTAAATGGTCAAAATGCTACGAGTTAAACAGACTTGTGAATGTGCAAAGCGGATAACCAAGTGCCTTAGCTCATTTAAGAAGCGTCCAGTGAAGCTAATCAAGCGTCATCTCAGAATACAAAACATTATGATGGATGGAGAAGTAATTTTGAATGAAGTATTAAGATATTCAACGTCCAAGCTTGACCAGAAAATGAGGTACCCTTTTTAATAAAGTTCAGAAGCATCAAGTACGGTAATATAAGATTATAAAAGCTTCAGCAATTCTAATAGAAGAAAGATAAGAAAAGCGTGAATAAAGACAAAAGTATAAAAGCAGCAACAGCAAAAACACTGAAGATTGAAGTCAAGCGTCTGCTGTCGATAATCAAGCGTCCGAAACGTCGTATTTTGAGGTACGGTCGTCCTAATGAAGCCATCTTGATTTTTTTAGAAAGATAAGAGAAATACCTACATGTTTCCTGAAGAAGCCGATATCTGTATCAATCTCTATCGGAGTGAAATTCGATGTTCAAGCTTGAGATGTGATACTGTTCGTGACAATCAGAACATGCAACCATCTGCTAACAATTTCTGGAGCTCTGGGTGTTCAAAAGTATCGATCTTGGTATCTTTGGAAGGCTCAAAAAATTATCTACAACTCTCATGAAGAGGTCAAGAAGCATCCTTAACTTGGTGACGTGATGCCGTTTGTAACACCCGGGGCTGACGAGAACGGGGAGTGATCGCCGGTGCATGAGGCATGAACAAGGAGCGGCTCCTGGCAGGCTTCTAGGCGGAGGGATCCATGAATGAACCAAATTCACATCGGAATGAGAGGGATCCTGAGGCTGTGTAGGTATGGGACTGTACAGTTGAAGGAAGGCTTATAAGAATTGATTGGTACTACCTATACCAACAAGATGCATCTTCTTTTCGGCAGCCCATCACTTAAGAACTCCAAAGTTAAGCGTGCTTGACTTGGAGTAATTCTGAGATGGGTGACCTCCTGGGAAGTTTTCCTAGGAAGCGTGTGAGTGAGGACAAAGCACGCTGAAGAGACTCGTGTTAGTTTCTGGGGACAGTCGGCAATCCTTAAAGCAGCCCGGGCCGTTACAAATGGTTTCAGAGTGGACCTCTCCCAGTACGGTGTGGTTCGGGGACGAACCAAGTGGAAGCTGGTGGGCATGTAACACCCGGAGCTGACGAGAACGGGGAGTGATCGCTGGTGCATGAGGCACGGACAAGGAGCGGCTCCTGGCAGGCTTCTAGGCGGAGGGATCCATGAATGAACCGAATTCACATCGGAATGAGAGGGATGCTGAGGCTGTGTAGGTATGGGACTATACAGTTGAAGGAAGGCTTATAAGAATTGATTGGTACTACCTATACCAACAAGATGCATCTTCTTTTCGGTAGCCCATCACTTAAGAACTCCAAAGTTAAGCGTGCTTGACTTGGAGTAATTCTGAGATGGGTGACCGCCTGGGGAGTTTTCCTAGGAAGCGTGTGAGTGAGGACAAAGCACGCTGAAGAGACTCGTGTTGGTTTGTGGGGACAGTCGGCAATCCTTAAAGCAGTCCGGGCCGTTACACCGTTCCTGACTGTCATACCTTTGTAGTGTCTGATGGCCATCTATTTAGCTGATGGTAATCGAATTAGATGAAAATGGTGTGTCATTAAAGCTAATATCCATATAAACAAGTTTCGTGAAGACATCGAATCCTAATTCGGCCAATAACAGGGTCAAAGAAGCATAATACGCTAAATGGTCAGAATGCTACGAGTTAAATAGACTTGTGAATGGGCAAAGCGGATAACCAAGCGCCTTAGCTCATTAAAGAAGCCTCCAGTGAAGCTAATCAAGCATATTCTCAGAATACAGAACATTATGATGGGTAGAGAAGTAATTTTGAACGAAGTATTAAGATATCCAACGTCCAAGGTTGACCAGAAAATGAGGTACCCTTTTCAATAAAGTTTTGAAGCATCAAGTACTGTAATATAAGAATATAAAGCTTCAGCAACTCTAATCGAACAAAGAGAAAAAATGCTTGAATAAAGACAAAAGTACAAAAGCGGCAACAACAAAAACACTGAAGATTGAAGTCAACGTCTGCTGCCGATAATCAAGCGACCGAAACGTCGTATTTTGAGGTACGCTCGTCCTAATGAAGCGATATTTATTTTTTCAGAAAGATAAGAGAAATACCAACATGTTTCCTGAAGAAGCCTAGATCTGTATCAATATCGATCGGAGTGAAGTTCCTTCTTCAAGCTTGAGATGTGATACTGTTCCTGACAATGAGAACATGAAACCGTCTGCTAACTATTTATGGAGCTTTGGGTGTTCAAAAGTATCGATCTTGGTATCGTTGGAAGGCTCAAAGAAATATCTGCAGCTCTCGTGAAAAGGTCAAGAACGAAATCGATTTCTATCTTTGCCAAAATGCGTCCGTAAGTTGGTGACGTGATGCCTTCCTGACTGTCATACCGTTCTAGCGTCTGATGGCCCTATATTCAGCTGATGGTGCTTGAATTGGATTAAAACGTTGTCTCATTAAATCTAATATCCATATAAACAAGTTTCATGAACACTTCGAATCCTAATTCGGCCAGTAATAGGGTCAAAGAAGCATAATACGCCAAATGGTCAGAATGCTACGAGTTAAACAGACTTGTGAATGTCCAAAGCGGATAACAATGCACCTTAGCTCATTTAAGAAGCGTCCAGGGAAGCTAATCTTATAATACAAAACATTATGACGGGTGGAGAAGTAATTTTGAATGTAGTATTAAGATATTCAACGTCCAAGCTTGACCAGAAAATGAGGTACCCTTTTCAATAATATTCGGAAGCATCAAGTACTGTAATATAAGAATATAAAAGCTTCAGCAACTCTAATAGAGGAAAGACAAGAAACGCGTGAATAAAGACAAAAGTACAAAAGCGGCAACGGCAAAAACACTGAAGAATGAAGTCAAGTGTCTGCTGCCGATAATCAAGCGTCCGAAACATCGTATTTTGAGGTACGCTCGTCCTAATGAAAATTAACTACCTGTTTCCTAAAGAAGCCGAGATCTGTATCAATCTCTATCGGAGTGAAATTCCTTCTTCAAGCTTGAGATGTGATACTGTTCGTGACAATCAGAACATGCAACCGTCTGCTAACAATTTCTGGTGCTTATGGTGTTCAAAAGTATCGATCTTGGATTCTTTGGAATGTTCAAAGAATTATCTGCAACTCTCATGAAGAGGTCAAGAACGAAATCGATCTCTATCTTAGTCAAAATGCATCCTTAACTTGGTGACGTGATGCCGTTCCTGACTGTCATAGCTTTGTAGCGTCTGATGGCCGTATATTGAGCCGATGGTGTTTGAATTGGATGAAAACGGTGTCTCATTAAATCTAATATCCATATTAACAAGTTTCATGAAGACATCGAGTCCAAATTCGTCCAGTAACAAGGTCAAAGAAGCATAATACGCTAAATGGTCAGAATGCTACGGGTTAAATAGGCTTGTGAATGTGCCAAGTGGATTACTAAGTGCCTTAGCTCTTTTAATAAGCATCCAGTGAAGCTGATCAAGCATCTACTCAGAATACAGAACATTATGATGGGTGGAGATGTAATTTTGAATGAAGTATTAAGATATTCAAAGTCCAAGCTTGACCATAAAATGAGCTACCCTTTTCAATAAAGTTCTGAAGCATCAAGTACTGTAATAGAAGAATATAAAACCTTCAGCAATTCTAATAGAAGAAAGACAAGAAAAGCGTGAATAAAGACAAAAGTACAAAAGCGGTAATAGCAAAAACACTGAAGATTGAAGTCAAGCGTCTGCTGCCGATAATCAAGTGTCCGAAACGTCGTATTTTGAGGTACGCTCGTCCTAATGAAGCGATCTTGATTTTTTTAGAAAGATAAGAGAAATACCTACATGTTTCCTGAAGAAGCCGAGATCTGTATCAATCTCTATCGTAGTGAAATTCCATCTTCAAGCTTGAGATGTGATACTGTTCGTGACAATCCGAACATGCAACCGTCTGCTAACAGTTTTTGGAGCTATGGTTGTTCAAAATTATCGATCTTGGTATCTTTGGAAGGCTGAAAGTAATATCTGCAACTCTCGTGAAGAGGTCAAGAATGAAATCGATCTCTATCTTAGTCAAAAAGCATCCATAACTTGGTGACGTGATGCTGTTCCTGACTGTCATACCTTTGTAGTGTCTGATGGCCGTCTATTGAGCTGATGGTGTTCGAATTGGATGAAAATGGTGTCTCATTAAAGCTAATATCCATATTAACAAGTTTCATGAAGACATCGAATCCTAATTCGGCCAGTAACAGGGTCAAAGAAGCATAATACGCTAAATGGTCAGAATGCTACGAGTTAAACAGACTTGTGAATGTGCAAAACAGATAACCAAGCGCCTTAGCTCGTTTAAGAAGCGTCCAGTGAAGCTAATTAAGAGTCTTCTCAGAATATAGAACATTATGATGGGTGGAGAAGTAATTTTGAATGAAGTATGAAGATATTCAACGTTGAAGCTTGACCAGAAAATGAGGTACCCTTTTCAATAAAGTTCTGAAGCATCAAGTAATGTAATATAAGAATATAAAAGCTTCAGCAACTCTAATAGAATAAAAAGAAGAAAAGCGGGAATAAACACAAAAGTACAAAAACGGCAACAGCAAAAACACTGAAGATTGAAGTCAAGCGTCTGCTGCCGATAATCAAGGGTCCGAAACGTCGTATTTTGAGGTACAGTCGTCCTAATGAAGCGATCTTGATTTTTTTAGAAAGTTAAGAGAAATACCTACATGTTTCATGAAGAAGCCGAGATCTGTATCAATCTCTGTCGGAGTGAAATTCCTTCTTCAAACTTGAGATGTGATACTGTTCGTGACAATCAGAACATGCAACCATCTGCTAACAATTTTTGGATCTATGGGTGTTCAAAAGTATCAATCTTGGTATCTTTGGAAGGCTCAAAGAATTATCTGCAACTCTCGTGAAGAGGTTAAGAGCGAAATCGATCTCTATCTTCGTCAAAATGCCATCCGTAAGTTGGTGACATGATGCCGTTTCTGACTGTCATATATTTGTAGCGTCTGATGGCACAATATTGAGCTGATGGTGTTCGAATTGGATGAAACCAGTGTCTCATTAAAGCTGATATCCATATAAACAAGTTTCATGAAGACATCGAATCCTAATTCGGCCAGTAACAGTGTCAAAGAAGCATAATATGCTAAATGGTCAGAATGCTACGAGTTAAATAGGCTTGTGAATGTGCCAAGTGGATAACCAAGTGCCTTAGCTCTTTTAATAAGCATCCAGTGAAGCGGATCAAGCGTCTACTCAGAATACAGAACATAATGATGGGTGGAGATGTAATTTTGAATGAAATATTAAGATATTCAAAGTCCAAGCTTGACCAGAAAATGAGGTATCTTTTTCAATAAAGTTCTGAAGCATCAAGTACTGTAATAGAAGAATATGAAAGCTTCAGCAACTCTAATAGAAGAATGAGAAGAAAAGCGTGAATAAAGACAAAAGTACAAAAGCGCAACAACAAAAACACTGAAGATTGAAGTCAAGCGTCTGCTGCCGATAATCATGCGTCTGAAACGTCATATTTTGAGGTACGCACGTCCTTATGAAGCGATCTTGATTTAGTTAGAAAGATAATAGAAATACCCACATGTTTCATGAGGAAGCCGAGATCTGTATCAATCTCTATCGGAGTGAAATTCCTTCTTCAAGCTTGAGATGTGATATTGTTCGTGACAATCAGAACATGCAACCGTCTGCTGACATTTTATGGAGCTTTGAGTGTTCAAAAGTATCCATCTTGGTATCGTTGGAAGGCTCAAAGAAATATCTGCAACTCTCGTGAAGAGGTCAAGAGCGAAATCGATCTCTATCTTTGTCAAAATGCATCCGAAAGTTGGTGACATGATGCCGTTCCTGATTGTCATACCTTTGTAGCGTCTGATGGCCCTATATTGAGCTGATGGTGTTCGAATTGGATCAAAATGGTGTCTCATTAAAGCTAATATCCATATAAATAAATTTCATGAAGACGTCGAATCCTAATTCGGCCAGTAACAGGGTCAAAGAAGCATAATACGCTAAATGGTCAGAATGCTACGAGTTAAACAGACTTGTGAATGTGCAAAGCAGATAACCAAGCGCCTTAGCTCATTTAAGAAGCGTCCAGTGAAGCTAATCAAGCGTCATCTCAGAATACAAAACATTATGATGGATGGAGAAGTAATTTTGAATGAAGTATTAAGATATTCAACGTCCAAGCTTGACCAGAAAATGAGGTACCCTTTTCAATAAAGTACAGAAGCATCAAGTACTGTAATAAAAGATTATAAAAGCTTCAGCAATTCTAATAGAAGAAAGACAAGAAAAGTGTGAATAAAGACAAAACTGCAATAGCTGCAACGGCAAAAACACTGAAGATTGAAGTCAAGCGTCTGCTGCTGATAATCAAGCGTCTGAAATGTCGTATTTTGAGATACGCTCGTCCTAATGAAGCGATCTTGATTTTTTCAGAAAGATAAGAGAAATATCTACATTTTTCCTGAAGAAGCCG
Organism: Ammopiptanthus mongolicus; assembly: GCA_039655645.1. NCBI lineage: Eukaryota > Viridiplantae > Streptophyta > Magnoliopsida > Fabales > Fabaceae > Ammopiptanthus > Ammopiptanthus mongolicus. Next base: position 59,720,964 of record CM077346.1, on the reverse strand, counting down.
AGATCTGTATCAATCTCTATCGGAGTGAAATTCCATCTTCAAGCTTGAGATGTGATACTGTTCGTGACAATCAGAACATGCAACCGTCTGCTAACAATTTCTGGAGATATGGGTGTTCCAAAGTATCGATCTTGGTATCTTTGGAAGGCACAAAAAATTATCTGCAACTCTCATGAAGAGGTCAAGAGCGAAATCGATCTCTATCTTAGTCAAAAAGCATCCTTAACTTGGTGACGTGATGCCGTTCCTGACTGTCATACCTTTGTAGTGTCTGATGGCCGTCTATTTAGCTGATGGTAATCGAATTGGATGAAAATGGTGTGTCATTAAAGCTAATATCCATATAAACAAGTTTCGTGAAGACATCGAATCCTAATTCGGCCAGTAACAGGGTCAAAGAAGCAGAATACGCTAAATGGTCAGAATGCTACGAGTTAAACAGACTTGGGAAAGGGCAAAGCGGATAACCAAGCGCCTTAGCTCATTTAAGAAGCCTCCAGTGAGGCTAATCAAGCGTCTTCTCAGAATACAGAACATTACGATGGGTAGAGAAGTAATTTTGAACGAAGTATTAAGATATTCAACGTCCAAGGTTGACCAGAAAATGAGGTACCCTTTTCAATAAAGTTCTGAAGCATCAAGTACTGTAATATAAGATTATAAAAGCTTCAGCAACTCTAATAGAAGAAAGAGAAGAAAAGCGTGAATAAAGACAAAAGTACAAAAGCGGCAACAGCAAAAACACTGAAGATTGAAGTCAAGCGTCTGCTGCTGATAATCAAGCGTCCGAAACGTCGTATTTTGAGGTACGCTCGTCCTAATGAAGCGATCTTGGTTTAGTTAGAAAGATAAGAGAAATACCTACATTTTTCCTGAAGAAGCCGAGATCTGTATCAATCTCTATCGGAGTGAAATTCCTTCTTCAAGCTTGAGATGTGATACTGTTCGTGACAATCAGAACATGCAACCGTCTGCTAATAATTTCTGGAGCTATGGGTGTTCAAAAGTATCGATCTTGGTATCTTTGGAAGGCTCAAAAAATTATCTGCAACTCTCGTGAAGAGGTCAAGAGCGAAATCGAACTCTATCTTAGTCAAAAAGCATCCTTAACTTGGTGACGTGATGCCGTTCCTGACTGTCATACCTTTGTAGTGTCTGATGGCCGTCTATTTACCCGATGGTAATCGAATTGGATGAAAGTGAGTAAACACTCAATTTGGTCCCTGAAATTGTAGGGTCGTATCAACTTAGTCCCCCACATTATCAATATTCCAAAATGATCCTTAGAATTCCAAAATGTAGCAAATGCATCCTAGACATTATTCACTTAGAATTCCAAAATGTAGCAAATGCATCCCTGACATTACCAACTTAATGTCATTTTAGTCCATGCAAATATCAACAAAAGGACGAATCTGATTAACTTTCTGCAATTCCAGGGATCATTCTGGAATGCTGATAATGTTGGGGACTAAGTTGATACGACCCTACAATTTCAGGGACCAAATTGGGTGTTTACTTGGATGAAAATGGTGTGTCATTAAAGCTAATATACATATAAACAAGTTTCGTGAAGACATCGAATCCTAATTTGGCCAGTAACAGGGTCAAAGAAGCAGAATACGCTAAATGGTCAAAATGCTACGAGTTAAACAGACTTGGGAATGGGCAAAGCGGATAACCAAGCAAATTAGCTCATTTAAGAAGCCTCCAGTGAAGCTAATCAAGCGTCTTCTCAGAATACAGAACATTACGATGGGTAGAGAAGTAATTTTGAACGAAGTTTTAAGATATTCAACGTCCAAGGTTGACCAGAAAATGAGGTACCCTTTTCAATAAAGTTCTGAAGCATCAAGTACTGTAATATAACAATATAAAGCTTCAGTAACTCTAATCGAAGAATGAGAAGAAAAGCGTGAATAAAGACAAAAGTACAAAAGCGCAACAGCAAAAACACTGAAGATTGAAGTCAAGCGTCTGCTGCCGATAATCATGCGTCTGAAACGTCATATTTTGAGGTACGCTCGTCCTTATGAAGCGATCTTGGTTTAGTTAGAAAGATAATAGAAATACCTACATGTTTCAGGAAGAAGCTGAGATCTGTATCAATCTCTATCGGAGTGAAATTCCTTCTTCAAGCTTGAGATGGGATGTGGTTCGTGACAATCAGAACATGCAACCGTGTGCTGACATTTTCTGGAGCTTTGAGTACTCAAAATTATCCATCTTGGTATCGTTGGAAGGCTCAAAGAAATATCAGCAACTCTCGTGAAGAGGTCAAGAGCGAAATCGATCTCTATCTTTGTCAAAATGCATCCGTAAGTTGGTGACGTGATGCCGTTCCTGACTGTCATACCTTTGTAGAGTTTGGTGGCCCTATATTGAGCTGATGGTGTTCGAATTGGACCAAAATGGTGTCTCATTAAAGCTAATATCCATATAAACAAGTTTCATGAAGACATCGAATCCTAATTTGGCCAGTAACAGGGTCAAAGAAGCATAATACGCTAAATGGTCAGAATGCTACGAGTTAAACAGACTTGTGAATGTGCAAAGCGGATAACCAAGCGCCTTAGCTCATTTAAGAAGCGTCCAGTGAAGCTAATCAAGCGTCATCTCAGAATACAAAACATTATGATGGATGGAGAAGTAATTTTGAATGAAGTATTAAGATATTCAACGTCCAAGCTTGACCAGAAATTGAGGTACCCTTTACTATAAAGTTCAGAAGCATCAAGTACTGTAATATAAGATTATAAAAGCTTCAGCAATTCTAATAGAAGAAAGACAAGAAAAGCGTGAATAAAGACAAAAGTGCAAAAGCGGCAACGGCAAAAACACTGAAGATTGAAGTCAAGCGTCTGCTGCTGATAATCAAGCGTCCGAAACGTCGTATTTTGAGGTACGCTCGTCCTAATGAAGCGATCTTGATTTTTTTAGAAAGATAAGAGAAATACCTACATGTTTCCTGAAGAAGCCAAGATCTGTATCAATCTCTATCGGAGTGAAATTCCATCTTCAAGCTTGAGATGTGATACTGTTCGTGACAATCAGAACATGCAACCGTCTGCCAACTATTTCTGGAGATATGGGTGTCCAAAAGTATTGATCTTGGTATCTTTGGAAGGCTCAAAAAATTATCTGCAACTCTCCTGAAGAGGTCAAGAGCGAAATCGATCTCTATCTTAGTCAAAAAGCATCCTTAACTTGGTCACGTGATGCCGTTCCTGACTGTCATACCTTTGTAGTGTCTGATGGCCGTCTATTTAGCTGATGGTAATCGAATTGGATGAAAATGGTGTTTTATTAAAGCTAATATCCATATAAACAAGTTTCGTGAAGACATCGAATCCTAATTCGGCCAGTAACAAGGTCAAAGAAGCAGAATACGCTAAATGGTCAGAATGCTACGAGTTAAACAGACTTGGGAATGGGCAAAGCGGATAACCAAGCAACTTAGCTCATTTAAGAAGCCTCCAGTGAAGCTAATCAAGCGTCTTCTCAGAATACAGAACATTACGATGGGTAGAGAAGTAATTTTGAACGAAGTATTAAGATATTCAACGTCCAAGGTTGACCAGAAAATGAGGTACCCTTTTCAATAAAGTTCTGAAGCATCAAGTACTGTAATATAACAATATAAAGCTTCAACAACTCTAATCGAAGAATGAGAAGAAAAGCGTGAATAAAGACAAAAGTACAAAAGCGCAACAGCAAAAACATTGAAGATTGAAGTCAAGCGTCTGCTGCCGATAATCTTGCGTCTGAACCGTCATATTTTGAGGTACGCTCGTCCTTATGAAGCGATCTTGGTTTAGTTAGAAAGATAATAGAAATACCTACATGTTTCAGGAAGAAGCTGAGATCTGTATCAATCTCTATCAGAGTGAAATTCCTTCTTCAAGCTGGAGATGGGATGTGGTTCGTGACAATCAAAACATGCAACCATGTGCTGACATTTTCTGGAGCTTTGAGTAATCAAAATTATCCATCTTCGTATCGTTGGAAGGCTCAAAGAAATATCTGCAACTCTCGTGAAGAGGTCAAGAGCGAAATCGATCTCTATCTTTGTCAAAATGCATCCGTAAGTTGGTGACGTGATGCCGTTCCTGACTGTCATACCTTTGTAGAGTTTGATGGCCCTATATTGAGCCGATGGTGTTCGAGTTGGATCAAAATGGTGTCTCATAAAAGCTAATATCCATATAAACAAGTTTCATGAAGACATCGAATCCTAATTCGGCCAGTAACAGGGTCAAAGAAGCATAATACGCTAAATGGTCAGAATGCTACGAGTTAAACAGACTTGTGAATGTGCAAAGTGGATAACCAAGCGCCTTAGCTCATTTAAGAAGCGTCCAGTGAAGCTAATCAAGCGTCATCACAGAATACAAAACATTATGATGGATGGAGAAGTAATTTTGAATGAAGTATTAAGATATTCAACGTCCAAGCTTGACCAGAAAATGAGGTAGCCTTTTCTATAAAGTTCAGAAGCATCAAGTACTGTAATATAAGATTATAAAAGCTTCAGCAATTCTAATAGAAGAAAGACAAGAAAAGCGTGAATAAAGACAAAAGTGCAAAAGCGACAACGGCAAAAACACTGATGATTGAAGTCAAGCGTCTGCGGCTGATAATCAAGCGTCCGAAACGTCGTATTTTGAGGTACGCTCGTCCTAATGAAGCGATCTTGATTTTTTTAGAAAGATAAGAGAAATACCAACATGTTTCCTGAAGAAGCCGAGATCTGTATCAATCTCTATCGGAGTGAAATTCCATCTTCATGCTTGAGATGTGATACAGTTCGTGACAATCAGAACATGCAACTGTCTGCTAACTATTTCTGGAGATATGGGTGTCCAAAAGTATTGATCTTGGTATCTTTGGAAGGCTCAAAAAATTATCTGCAAATCTCGTGAAGAGGTCAAGAGCGAAATCGATCTCTATCTTAGTCAAAAAGCATCCTTAACTTGGTGACGTGATGCCGTTCCTGACTGTCATACCTTTGTAGTGTCTGATGGCCGTCTATTTAGCTGATGGTAATCGAATTGGATGAAAATGGTGTGTTATTAAAGCTAATATCCATATAAACAAGTTTCGTGAAGACATCGAATCATAATTCGGCCAGTAACAAGGTCAAAGAAGCAGAATACGCTAAATGGTCAGAATGCTACGAGTTAAACAGACTTGGGAATGGGCAAAGCGGATAACCAAGCAACTTAGCTCATTTAAGAAGCCTCCAATGAAGCTAATCAAGCGTCTTCTCAGAATACAGAACATTACGATGGGTAGAGAAGTAATTTTGAACGAAGTATTAAGATATTCAACGTCCAAGGTTGACCAGAAAATGAGGTACCCTTTTCAATAAAGTTCTGAAGCATCAAGTACTGTAATATAAGAATATAAAGCTTCAGCAACTCTAATCGAAGAATGAGAAGAAAAGCGTGGATAAAGACAAAGTACAAAAGCGCAACAGCAAAAACACTGAAGATTGAAGTCAAGCGTCTGCTGCCGATAATCATGCGTCTGAAACGTCATATTTTGAGGTACGCTCGTCCTTATGAAGCGATCTTGGTTTAGTTAGAAAGATAATAGAAATACCTACATGTTTCAGGAAGAAGCTGAGATCTGTATCAATCTCTATCGGAGTGAAATTCCTTCTTCAAGCTTGAGATGGGATGTGGTTCGTGACAATCAGAACATGCAACCGTGTGCTGACATTTTCTGGAGCTTTGAGTAATCAAAAGCATCCATCTTGGTATCGTTGGAAGGCTCAAAGAAATATCTACAACTCTCGTGAAGAGGTCAAGAGCGAAATCGATCTCTATCTTTGTCAAAATGTATCCGTAAGTTGGTGACGTGATGCCGTTCCTGACTGTCATACCTTTGTAGCGTCTGATGGCCCTATATTGAGCTGATGGTGTTCGAATTGGATCAAAATGGTGTCTCATTAAAGCTAATATCCATATAAACAAGTTTCATGAAGACATCGAATCCTAATTCGGCCAGTAAAAGGGTCAAAGAAGCATAATACGCTAAATGGTCAGAATGCTACGAGTTAAACAAACTTGTGAATGTGCAAAGTGGATAACCAAGTGCCTTAGCTCATTTACGAAGCGTCCAGTGAAGCTAATCAAGCGTCATCTCAGAATACAAAACATTAGGATGGATGGAGAAGTAATTTTGAATGAAGTATTAAGATATTCAACATCCAAGCTTGACAAGAAAATGAGGTGCCCTTTTCAATAAAGTTCAGAAGCATCAAGTACTGTAACATAAGATTATAAAAGCTTCAGCAATTCTAATAGAAGGAAGACAAGAAAAGCGTGAATAAAGACAAAAGTACAAAAGCGGCAACGGCAAAAACACTGAAGATTGAAGTCAAGCGTCTGCTGTCGATAATCAAGCGTCCGAAACGTCGTATTTTGAGGTACGCTCATCCTAATGAAGCGATCTTGATTATTTTAGAAAGATAAGAGAAATACCTACATGTTTCCAGAACAAGCCGATATCTGTATCAATCTCTATTGGAGTGAAATTCGATGTTCAAGCATGAGATGTGATACTGTTCGTGACAATCAGAACATGCAACCGTCTGCTAACAATTTCTGGAGCTATGGGTGTTCGAAAGTATCGATCTTGGTATCTTTGGAAGGCTCAAAAAGTTATCTGCAACTCTTGTGAAGAGGTCATGAGCGAAATCGATCTCTATCTTAGTCAAAAAGCATCCTTAACTTGGTGACGTGATGCCGTTCCTGACTGTCATACCTTTGTAGCGTCTGGTGGCCCTATATTGAGCTGATGGTGTTCGAATTGGATCAAAACGGTGTCTCATTAAAGCTAATATCCATATAAACAAGTTTCATGAAGACATCGAATCCTAATTCGGCCAGTAACAGGGTCAAAGAAGCATAATACGCTAAATGGTCAGAATGCTACGAGTTAAACAGACTTGTGAATGTGCAAAATGGATAACCAAGCGCCTTAGCTCATTTAAGAAGCCTCCAATGAAGCTAATCAAGCGTCTTCTCAGAATACAGAACATTATGATGGGTAGAGAAGTAATTTTGAACGAAGTATTAAGATATTCAACGTCCAAGGTTGACCAGAAAATGAGGTACCCTTTTCAATATAGCTCTGAAGCATCAAGTACTTTAATATAAGAATATGCAGCTTCAGCAACTCTAATCGAAGAAAGAGAAAAAAAAGCTTGAATAAAGACAAAAGTACAAAAGCGGCAACAACAAAAACACTGAAGATTGAAGTCAACGTCTGCTGTCGATAATCAAGCAACCGAAACGTCGTATTTTGAGGTACGCTCGTCCTAATGTAGCGATCTTTATTTTTTTAGAAAGAGAAGAGAAATACCAACATGTTTCCTGAAGAAGCCTAAATCTGTATCAATATCGGTCGTAGTGAAATTCCTTCTTCAAGCTTGAGATGTGATACTGTTCTTGAAAATGAGAACATGAAACCGTCTGCTAACAATTTGAGGAGCTTTGGGTGTTCAAAAGTATCGATCTTGGTATCGTTGGAAGGCTCAAATAAATATCTGCAGCTCTTGTGAAGAGGTCAAGAACGTAATCGATCTCTATCTTTGCCAAAATGCGTCCGTAGGTTGGTGACGTGATGCCGTTCCTGACTGTCATACCTTTGTAGCGTTTGTTGGCCCTATATTGAGCTGTTGGTGTTCGAATTGGATTAAAACGGTGTCTCATTAAAGCTAATATCCATATAAACAAGTTTCATGAAGACATCGAATCCTAATCCGGCCAGTAACTGGGTCTCAAAGAAGCATAATACGCTAAATGGTCAGAATGCTACGAGTTAAACATACTTGTGAATGTGCAAAGCGGATAACCAAGCGCCTTAGCTCATTTAAGAAGCGTCCAACGGAGCTAATCAAGCGTCATCTCAGAATACAAAACATTATGATGGACGGAGAAGTAATTTTGAATGAACTATTAAGACATTCAACGTCCAAGCTTGACCAGAAAATGAGGTACCCTTTTCAATAAAGTTCTGAAGCATCAAGTACTGTAATATAATAATATAAAGCTTCAGCAACTCTAATCGAAGAAATAGAAAAAAAGCTGGAATAAAGACAAAAGTACAAAAGCGGCAACAACAAAAACACTGAAGATTGAAGTCAACGTCTGCTGCCGATAATCAAGCGACCGAAACGTAGTATATTGAGGTACGCTCGTCCAAATGAAGCGATCTTTATTTTTTTAGAAAGATAAGAAGAATACCAACATGTTTCCTAAAGAAGCCTAGATCGGTATCTATATCGGTTGGAGTGAAATTCCTTCTTCAAGCTAGAGATGTGATACTCTTCCTGACAATGAGAACATGAAACCGTCTGCTAACAATTTAAGGTGCTTTGGGTGTTAAAAAGTATCGATCTTGGTATGGTTGGAAGTCTCAAATAAATATCTGCAGCTCTTGTGAAGAGGTCAAGAATGAAATCGATCTCTATCTTTGTCAACATGCGTCTGTAAGTTAGTGAAGAGGTCAAGAACGAAATCGATCTCTATCTATGTCAAAATGCGTCCGTAAGTTGGTGACGTGATGCCGTTCCTGACTGTCATACCTTTGTAGCGTTTGTTGGCCCTATATTGAGCTGTTGGTGTTCGAATTGGATTAAAACGGTGTCTCATTAAAGCTAATATCCATATAAACAAGTTTCATGACGACATCAAATCCTAATTCGGCCAGTAACAGGGTCAAAGAAGCATAATACGCTAAATGGTCCGAATGCTACGAGTTAAACAGACTTGTGAATGTGCAAAGCGGATAACCAAGTGCCTTAGCTCATTTAAGAAGCGTCCAGTGAAGCTAATTAAGCGTCATCTCAGAATACAAAACATTATGATGGATGGAGAAGTAATTTTGAATGAAGTATTAAGATATTCAACGTCCAAGCTTGACCAGAAAATGAGGTACCCTTTTCAATAAAGTTCAGAAGCATCAAGTACGGTAATATAAGAATATAAAGCTTCAGCAATTCTAATAGAAGAAAGACAAAAAAGCGTGAATAAAGACAAAAGTACAAAAGCGGCAACGGCAAAAACACTGAAGATTGAAGTCAAGCGTCTGCTGCCGATAATCAAGCGTCCGAAACGTCGTATTTTGAGGTACGCTCGTCCTAATGAAGCGATCTTGATTTTTTTAGAAAGATAAGAGAAATACCTACATGTTTCCTGAAGAAGCCGAGATCTGTATCAATCTCTATCGGAGTGAAATTCCATCTTCAAGCTTGAGATGTGATACTGTTCGTGACAATCAGAACATGCAACCGTCTGCTAATAATTTCTGGAGCTATGGGTGTTCAAAAGTATCGATCTTGGTATCTTTGGAAGGCTCAAAAAATTATCAGCAACTCTCGTGAAGAGGTCAAGAGCGAAATCGAACTCTATCTTAGTCAAAAAGCATCCATAACTTGGTGACGTGATGCCGTTCCTGACTGTCATACCTTTGTAGTGTCTGATGGCCGTCTATTTAGCTGATGGTAATCGAATTGGATGAAAATGGTGTGTCATTAAAGCTAATATCCATATAAACAAGGTTCGTGAAGACATCGAATCCTAATTCGGCCAGTAACAGGGTCAAAGAAGCCGAATACGTTAAATGGTCAGAATGCTACGAGTTAAACAGACTTGGGAATGGGCAAAGCGGATAACCAAGCGCCTTAGCTCATTTAAGAAGCCTCCAGTGAAGCTAATCAAGCGTCTTCTCCGAATACAGAACATTATGATGGGTAGAGAAGTAATTTTGAACGAAGTATTAAGATATTCAACATCCAAGGTTGACCAGAAAATGAGGTACCCTTTTCAATAAAGTTCTGAAGCATCAAGTACTGTAATATAAGAATATAAAGCTTCAGCAACTCTAATCGAAGAATGAGAAGAAAAGCGTGAATAAAGACAAAAGTACAAAAGCGCAACAGAAAAAACACTGAAGATAGCCAAGCGTCTGTTGCCGATAATCATGCGTCTGAAACGTCATATTTTGAGGAACGCTCGTCCTTATGAAGCGATCATGGTTTAGTTAGAAAGATAATAGAAATACCTACATGTTTCATGAAGAAGCCGAGATCTGTATCAATCTCTATCGGAGTGAAATTCCTTCTTCAAGCTTGAGATGTGATACTGTTCGTGACAATCAGAACATGCAACCGTCAGCTAATAATTTCTGGAGCTATGGGTGTTCAAAAGTATCGATCTTGGTGTCTTTGGAAGGCTCAAAAAATTATCTGTAACTCTCTCGAAGAGGTCAAGAGCGAAATCGAACTCTATCTTAGTCAAAAAGCATCCATAACTTGGGGACGTGATGCCGTTCCTGACTGTCATACCTTTGTAGTGTCTGATGGCCGTCTATTTAGCTGATGGTAATCGAATTGGATGAAAATGGTGTGTCATTAAAGCTAATATCCATATAAACAAGGTTCGTGAAGACATCGAATCCTAATTCGGCCAGTAACAGGGTCAAAGAAGCCGAATACGCTAAATGGTCAGAATGCTACGAGTTAAACAGACTTGGGAATGGGCAAAGCGGATAACCAAGCGCCTTAGCTCATTTAAGAAGTCTCCAGTGAAGCTAATCAAGCGTCTTCTCAGAATACAGAACATTATGATGGGTAGAGAAGTAATTTTGAACGAAATATTATGATATTCAACGTCCAAGGTTGACCAGAAAATGAGGTACACTTTTCAATAAAGTTCTGAAGCATCAAGTACTGTAATATAAGAATATAAAGCTTCAGCAACTCTAATCGAAGAAAGAGAAAAAAAGCTTGAATAAAGACAAAAGTACAAAAGCGACAACAACAAAAACACTGAGGATTGAAGTCAACATCTGCTGCCGATAATCAAGCAACCGAAACGTCGTATTTTGAGGTACGCTCGTCCTAATGAAGCGATCTTTATTTTTTTAGAAAGATAAGAGAAATACCAACATGTTTCCTGAAGAAGCCTAGATCTGTATCAATATCGGTCATAGTGAAATTCCTTCTTCAAGCTTGAGATGTGATACTGTTCCTGACAATGAGAACAGGAAACCGTCTGCTAACAATTTAAGGAGCTTTGGGTGTTCAAAAGTATTGATCTTGGTATCGTTGGAAGGCTCAAATAAATATCTGCAGCTCTTGTGAAGAGGTCAAGAACGAAATCGATATCTATCTTTGTCAAAATGCGTCCGTAAGTTGGTGATGTGATGCCGTTCCTGACTGTCATGCCTTTGTAGCGTTTGTTGGCCCTATATTGAGCTGTTGGTGTTCGAATTGGATTAAAACGGTGTCTCATTAAAGCTAATATCCATATAAACAAGTTTCATGAAGACATCGAATCCTAATTCGGCCAGTAACAAGGTCAAAGAAGCATAATACGCTAAATGGTCAGAATGCTACGAGTTAAACAGACTTGTGAATGTGGAAAGCGGATAACCAAGAGCCTAGAAGCGTCCAGTGAAGCTAATCAAGCGTCATCTCCGAATACAAAACATTATGATGGATGGAGAAGTAATTTTGAATGAAGTATTAAGATATTCAACGTCCAAGATTGACCAGAAAATGACGTACCCTTTTCAATAAAGTTCAGAAGCATCAAGTACTGTAATATAAGATTATAAAAGCTTCAGCAATTCTAACAGAAGAAAGACAAGAAAAGCGTGAATAAAGACAAAAGTACAAAAGCGGCAACGGCAAAAACACTGAAGATTGAAGTCAAGCGTCTGCTGTCGATAATCAAGCGTCCGAAACGTCGTATTTTGAGGTACGCTCGTCCTAATGAAGCGATCTTGATTTTTTTAGAAAGATAAGAGAAATGCCTACATGTTTCCTGAAGAAGCCGAGATCTGTATCAATCTTTATCATAGTGAAATTCCATCTTAAAGCTTGAGATGTGATACTGTTCGTGACAATCAGAACATGCAACCGTCTGCTAACAATTTCTGGAGCTATGGGTGTTCAAAAGTATCGATCTTGGTATCTTTGGAAGGCTCTAAAAATTATCTGCAACTCTCGTGAAGAGGTCAAGAGCGAAATCGATCGCTATCTTAGTCAAAAAGCATCCTTAACTTGGTGACGTGATGCCGTTCCTGACTGTCATACCTTTGTAGAGTCTGATGGCCGTCTATTTAGCTGATGGTAATCGAATTGGATGATAATGGTGTGTCATTAAAGCTAATATCCATATAAACAAGTTTCGTGAAGACATCGAATCCTAATTCGGCCAGTAACAGGGCCAAAGAAGCATAATACGCTAAATGGTCAGAATGCTACGAGTTAAACAGACTTGGGAATGGGCAAAGCGGATAACCAAGCACCTTAGCTCGTTTAAGAAGCCTCCAGTGAAGCTAATCAAGCATCTTCTCAGAATACAGAACATTATGATGGGTAGAGAAGTAATTTTGAAGAAGTTATTAAGATATTCAACATCCAAGGTTGACCAGAAAATGAGGTACCCTTTTCAATAAAGTTCTGAAGCATCAGGTACGTAATATAAGAATATAAAGCTTCAGCAATTCTAATAGAAGAAAGACAAGAAAAGCGTGAATAAAGAAAAAAGTACAAAAGCGGCAACGACAAAAACACTGAAGATTGAAGTCAAGCGTCTGCTGCCGATAATCAAGCGTCCGAAACGTCGTATTTGGAGGTACGCTCGTCCTAATGAAGCGATCTTGATTTTTTCAGAAAGATAAGAGAAATACCTACATGTTTCCTGAAGAAGCCGAGATCTGTATCAATCTCTATCGGAGTGAAATTCCATCTTCAAGCTTGAGATGTGATACAGTTCGTGACAATCAGAACATGCAACCGTCTGCTAACAATTTCTGGAGCTATGGGTGTTCAAAAGTATCGATCTTGGTATCTTTGGAAGGCTCAAAAAATTATCTGCAACTCTCGTGAAGAGGTCAAGAGCGAAATCGATCTCTATCTTAGTCAAAAAGCATCCTTAACTTGGTGACGTGATGCCGTTCCTGACTGTCATACCTTTGTAGTGTCTGATGGCCGTCTATTTAGCTGATGNAAGTATTAAGATATTCACGTCCAAGCTTGACCAGACAATGAGGTACCCTTTTCAATAAAGTTTTGAAGCATCATGTACTGTAATATAAAATATAAAAGCTTCAGCAACTCTAGAAGAATAAAGAGAAGAAAAGCATGAAAAAGACAAAACGTACAAAAGCGGCAACCAGCAAAAACACTGAATTGAAGTCAAGCGTCTGCTGCCGATAATCAAGCGTCCGAAATCGTCGTATTTTGAGGTAACGCTCGTCCTAATGAAGTGATCTTGGTTTTGTTAGATAGATAAGAGAAATACCTACCTGTTTCCTGAAGAAGTCGAGATCTGACTCAATCCCTATCGGAGGGAAATTCCTTTTTTCAAGCATGAGCTGTGATAGTTGTTCGTGAAAATTCGGATATGCAACCTTCTGCTGACAGTTTCTGGAGATTTGGGTGTTCAAAAGTAACGATTCTTGGTTATCGTTGGAAGGCTCAAAGAGAATATCTGCACTCTCGTGGAGAGGTCAAGAGCGAAATCGATCTCTATCTTTGTCAAAATGCATCCGTAAGTTGGTGACGTGATGTCGTTCCTGACTGTCATACCTTTGTAGCGTCTGATGGCCATATATTGAGCTGATGGTGTTTCTAATTGGATGAAAATGATGCGTCCTTAAAGCTAATATCCATATAAACAAGTTTCATGAAGACATCGAATCCTAATTCGGCCAGTAACAGAAGTCAAAGAAGCATAATACGCTAAATGGTCAGAATCTACGAGTTAAATAGCCTTGTGAATGTGCCAAGTGGATAACCAAGCGCCTTAGCTCTTTTAAGAAGCGTCCATTGAAGCTAATCAAGCGTCTACTCAGAATACAGAACATTATGATGGTGGTGGAGAAGTAATTTTGAATGAAGTATTAAGATATTCAACGTCCAAGCTTGACCAGAATATGAGGTACCCTTTTCAACAAAGTTCTGAGGCATCATGTACTGTAATATAAAAATATAAAAGCTTCAGTAACTCTAGAAGAAGAAAGAGAAGAAAAGCGTGAATAAAGACAAAAGTACAAAAGCAGGCAACGGCAAAAACACTGAAGATTGAAGTCAAGCGTCTGCTGCCGATAATCAAGCGGTCCGAAACGTCGTATTTTGAGGTACGCTCGTCTTAAATGAAGTGATCTTGGTTTTTTTAAAAAGATAAGGGAATACCTTCCCGTTTCCTTAAGAAGTCGAGATCTGACTCAATCCCTATCTGAGTGAAATTCCTTTTTCAAGCATGAGGTGTGATACTGTTCGTGAAAATTCGAATATGCAACCTTCTGCTGACAATTTCTTGAGATTTGGGTGTTCAAAAGTATCGATCTTGGTATCGTTGGAAGGCTCAAAGAAATATTTGCACTCTCGTGGAGAGGTCAAGAGCGAAATCGATCTCTATCTTTGTCAAAATGCATCCGTAAGTTGGTGACGTGATGTCGTTCCTGACTGTCATACCTTTGTAGCGTCTGATGGCCATATATTGAGCTGATGGTGTTCTAATTGGATGAAAATGATGCGTCCTTAAAGCTAATATCCATATAAACAAGTTTCATGAAGACATCGAATCCTTATTCGGCCAGTAACAAAGTCAAAGAAGCATAATACGCTAAATGGTCAGAATACTACGAGTTAAATAGCCTTGTGAATGTGCCAAGTGGATAACCAAGCGCCTTAGCTCTTTTAAGAAGCGTCCATTGAAGCTAATCAAGCGTCTACTCCGAATACAGAACATTATGATGGGTGGAGAAGTAATTTTGAATGAAGTATTAAGATATTCAACGTCCAAGCTTGACCAGACAATGAGGTACCCTTTTCAATAAAGTTTTGAAGCATCAAGTACTGTAATATACAAATATAAAAGCTTCAGCAACTCTAGAAGAATAAAGAGAAGAAAAGCAAGAATAAAGACAAAACGTACAAAAGCGGCAACAGCAAAAACACTGATGATTGAAGTCAAGCGTCTGCTGCCGATAATCAAGGGTCCGAAACGTCGTATTTTGAGGTACGCTCGTCCTAATGAAGTGATCTTGGTTTTGTTAGATAGATAAGAGAAATACCAACCTGTTTCCTGAAGAAGTCGAGATCTGACTCAATCCCTATCTGAGGGAAATTCTTTTTTCAAGCATGAGCTGTGATACTGTTCGTGAAAATTCGGATATGCAACCTTCTGCTGACAGTTTCTGGAGATTTGGGTGTTCAAAAGTATCGATCTTGGTATCGTTGGAAGGCTCAAAGAAATATCTGCATCTCTCGTGGAGAGGTCAAGAGCGAAATCGATCTCTATCTTTGTCAAAATGCATCCGTAAGTTGGTGACGTGATGTCGTTCCTGACTGTCATACCTTTGTAGCGTCTGATGGCCATATATTGAGCTGATGGTGTTCTAATTGGATGAAAATGATGCGTCCTTAAAGCTAATATCCATATAAACAAGTTTCATGAAGACATCGAATCCTTATTCGGCCAGTAACAAAGTCAAAGAAGCATAATACGCTAAATGGTCAGAATGCTACGAGTTAAATAGCCTTGTGAATGTGCCAAGTGGATAACCAAGCGCCTTAGCTCTTTTAAGAAGCGTCCATTGAAGCTAATCAAGCGTCTACTCCGAATACAGAACATTATGATGGGTGGAGAAGTAATTTTGAATGAAGTATTAAGATATTCAACGTCCAAGCTTGACCAGACAATGAGGTACCCTTTTCAATAAAGTTTTGAAGCATCAAGTACTGTAATATACAAATATAAAAGCTTCAGCAACTCTAGAAGAATAAAGAGAAGAAAAGCATGAATAAAGACAAAACGTACAAAAGCGGCAACAGCAAAAACACTGATGATTGAAGTCAAGCGTCTGCTGCCGATAATCAAGCGTCCGAAACGTCGTATTTGAGGTACGCTCGTCCTAATGAAGTGATCTTGGTTTTTTTAAAAAGATAAGAGAAATACCTTCCCGTTTCCTGAAGAAGTCGAGATCTGACTCAATCCCTATCTGAGTGAAATTTCCTTTTTCAAGCATGAGGTGTGATACTGTTCGTGAAAATTGGATATGCAACCTTCTGCTGACAATTTCTGGAGATTTGGTGTTCAAAAGTATCGATCTTGGTATCGTTCGAAGGCTCAAGAAATAATTGCAACTCTCATGGAGAGGTCAAGAGCGTAATCGATCTCTAGTCTTTGTCAAAATGCATCCGTAAGTTGGTGACGTGATGTCGTTCCTGACTGTCATACCTTTGTAGCGTCTGATGGCCATATATTGAGCTGATGGTGTTCTAATTGGATGAAAATGATGCGTCCTTAAAGCTAATATCCATATAAACAAGTTTCATGAAGACATCGAATCCTTATTCGGCTAGTAACAGAGTCAAAGAAGTATAATACGCTAAATGGTCAGAATGCTACGAGTTAAATAGCCTTGTGAATGTGCCAAGTGGAAAACCAAGCGCCCTAGCTCTTTTAAGAAGCGTCCATTGAAGCTAATCAACCGTCTACTCCGAATACAGAACATTATGATGGGTGGAGAAGTAATTTTGAATGAAGTATTAAGATATTCAACGTCCAAGCTTGACCAGACAATGAGGTACCCTTTTCAATAAAGTTTTGAAGCATCGAGTACTGTAATATAAAAATATAAAAGCTTCAGCAACTCTAGAAGAATAAAGAGAAGAAAAGCAAGAATAAAGACAAAACGTACAAAAGCGGCAACAGCAAAAACACTGAAGATTGAAGTCAAGCGTCTGCTGCCGATAATCAAGCGTCCGAAACGTCGTATTTTGAGGTACGCTCGTCTTAATGAAGTGATTTTGGTTTTTTTTTAAAAAGATAAGGGCAATACCTTCCCGTTTCCTTAAGAAGTCGAGATCTGACTCAATCCCTATCTGAGTGAATTTCCTTTTTCAAGCATGAGGTGTGATACTATTCGCGAAAATTCGAATTTGCAACCTTCTACTGACAATTTCTAGAGATTTGGGTGTTCAAAAGTATCGATCTTGGTATCGTTGGAAGGCTCAAAGAAATATCTGCATCTCTCGTGGAGAGGTCAAGAGCGAAATCGATCTCTATCTTTGTCAAAATGCATCCGTAAGTTGGTGACGTGATGTCGTTCCCGACAGTCATACCTTTGTAGCGTCTGATGGCCATATATTGAGCTGATGGTGTTCTAATTGGATGAAAATGATGTGTCCTTAAAGCTAATATCCATATAAACAAGTTTCATGAAGACATCGAATCCTTATTCGGCCAGTAACAGAATCAAAGAAGCATAATACGCTAAATGGTCAGAATGCTACGAGTTAAATAGCCTTGTGAATGTGCCAAGTGGATAACCAAGCGCCTTAGCTCTTTTAAGAAGCGTCCATTGAAGCTAATCAAGCGTCTACTCAGAATACAGAACATTATGATGGGTGGAGAAGTAATTTTGAATGAAGTATTAAGATATTCAACGTCCAAGCTTGACCAGAATATGAGGTACCCTTTTCAATAAAGTTCTGAAGCATCATGTACTGTAATATAAGAATATAAAAGCTTCAGCAACTCTAGAAGAAGAAAGAGAAGAAAAGCGTGAATAAAGACAAAAGTACAAAAGCGGCAACAGCAAAAACACTGAAGATTGAAGTCAAGCGTCTGCTGCCGATAATCAAGCGTCCGAAAGTCGTATTTTGAGGTACGCTCGTCCTAATGAAGTGATCTTGGTTTTTTTTAAAAAGATAAGAGAAATACCTTCCTGTTTCCTGAAGAAGTCGAGATCTGACTCAATCCCTATCTGAGGGTGAATTCCTTTTTCAAGCATGAGGTGTGATACTGTTCGTGAAAATTGGATATGCAACCTTCTGCTGACAATTTCTTGGAGATTTGGGTGTTCAAAAGTATCGATCTTGGTATCGTTGGAAGGCTCAAAGAAATATCTTGCAACTCTCGTGAGAGGTCAAGAGCGAAATCGATCTCTATCTTTGTCAAAATGCATCCGTAAGTTGGTGACGTGATGTCGTTCCTGACTGTCATACCTTTGTAGCGTCTGATGGCCATATATTGAGCTGATGGTGTTCTAATTGGATGAAACCGATGTCGTCCTTAAAGCTAATATCCATATAAACAAGTTTCATGAAGACATCGAATCCTTATTCGGCCAGTAACAGAGTCAAAGAAGCATAATACGCTAAATGGTCAGAATGCTACGAGTTAAATAGCCTTGTGAATGTGCCAAGTGGAAAACCAAGCGCCCTAGCTCTTTTAAGAAGCGTCCATTGAAGCTAATCAACCGTCTACTCCGAATACAGAACATTATGATGGGTGGAGAAGTAATTTTGAATGAAGTATTAAGATATTCAACGTCCAAGCTTGACCAGACAATGAGGTACCCTTTTCAATAAAGTTTTGAAGCATCAAGTACTGTAATATACAAATATAAAAGCTTCAGCAACTCTAGAAGAATAAAGAGAAGAAAAGCATGAATAAAGACAAAACGTACAAAAGCGGCAACAGCAAAAACACTGAAGATTGAAGTCAAGCGTCTGCTGCCGATAATCAAGCGTCCGAAACGTCGTATTTTGAGGTACGCTCGTCTTAATGAAGTGATCTTGGTTTTTTTTAAAAAGATAAGGGAAATACCTTCCCGTTTCCTGAAGAAGTCGAGATCTGACTCAATCCCTATCTGAGTGAATTTCCTTTTTCAAGCATGAGGTGTGATACTGTTCGTGAAAATTGGATATGCAACCTTCTGCTGACAATTTCTGGAGATTTGGGTGTTCAAAAGTATCGATCTTGGTATCGTTGGCTCAAAGAAATAATTGCAACTCTCATGGAGAGGTCAAGAGCGTAATCGATCTCCGTCTTTGTCAAAATGTGTCCGTAAGTTGGTGACGTGATGTCGTTCCTGACTGTCATACCTTTGTAGCGTCTGATGGCCATATATTGAGCTGATGGTGTTCTAAGTGGATGAAACCGATGTGTCCTTAAAGCTAATATCCATATAAACAAGTTTCATGAAGACATCGAATCCTTATTCGGCTAGTAACAGAGTCAAAGAAGTATAATACGCTAAATGGTCAGAATGCTACGAGTTAAATAGCCTTGTGAATGTGCCAAGTGGAAAACCAAGCGCCCTAGCTCTTTTAAGAAGCGTCCATTGAAGCTAATCAACCGTCTACTCCGAATACAGAACATTATGATGGGTGGAGAAGTAATTTTGAATGAAGTATTAAGATATTCAACGTCCAAGCTTGACCAGACAATGAGGTACCCTTTTCAATAAAGTTTTGAAGCATCATGTACTGTAATATACAAATATAAAAGCTTCAGCAACTCTAGAAGAATAAAGAGAAGAAAAGCATGAATAAAGACAAAACGTACAAAAGCGGCAACAGCAAAAACACTGATGATTGAAGTCAAGCGTCTGCTGCCGATAATCAAGCGTCCGAAACGTCGTATTTTGAGGTACGCTCGTCTTAATGAAGTGATCTTGGTTTTTTTTAAAAAGATAAGGGAAATACCTTCCCGTTTCCTGAAGAAGTCGAGATCTGACTTAATCCCTATCTGAGTGAATTTCCTTTTTCAAGCATGAGGTGTTATACTGTTCGTGAAGATTTGGATATGCAACCTTCTGCTGACAATTTCTTGGAGATTTGGGTGTTCAAAAGTATCGATCTTGGTATCGTTCGCTCAAAGAAATAATTGCAACTCTCATGGAGAGGTCAAGAGCGTAATCGATCTCCGTCTTTGTCAAAATGTGTCCGTAAGTTGGTGACGTGATGTCGTTCCTGACTGTCATACCTTTGTAACGTCTGATGGCCATATATTGAGCTGATGGTGTTCTAAGTGGATGAAACCGATGTGTCCTTAAAGCTAATATCCATATAAACAAGTTTCATGAAGACATCGAATCCTTATTCGGCTAGTAACAGTCAGAAGTACAAAGTCAAAGAAGTATAATACCTAAATGGTCGAGAATGCTACGAGTTAAATAGCCTTGTGAATGTGCCAAGTGGAAAACCAAGCGCCCTAGCTCTTTTAAGAAGCGTCCATTGAAGCTAATCAACCGTCTACTCCGAATACAGAACATTATGATGGGTGGAGAAGTAATTTTGAATGAAGTATTAAGATATTCAACGTCCAAGCTTGACCAGACAATGAGGTACCCTTTTCAATAAAGTTTTGAAGCATCATGTACTGTAATATACAAATATAAAAGCTTCAGCAACTCTAGAAGAATAAAGAGAAGAAAAGCATGAATAAAGACAAAACGTACAAAAGCGGCAACAGCAAAAACACTGATGATTGAAGTCAAGCGTCTGCTGCCGATAATCAATTGTCCGAAACGTCGTATTTTGAGGTACGCTCGTCCTAATGAAGTGATCTTGGTTTTGTTAGATAGATAAGAGAAATACCAACCTGTTTCCTGAAGAAGTCGAGATCTGACTCAATCCCTATCTGAGGGAAATTCTCTTTTCAAGCATGAGCTGTGATACTGTTCGTGAAAATTCGGATATGCAACCTTCTGCTGACAGTTTCTGGAGATTTGGGTGTTCAAAAGTATCGATCTTGGTATCGTTGGAAGGCTCAAAGAAATATCTGCACCTCTCGTGGAGAGGTCAAGAGCGAAATCGATCTCTATCTTTGTCAAAATGCATCCGTAAGTTGGTGACGTGATGTCGTTCCTGACTGTCATACCTTTGTAGCGTCTGATGGCCATATATTGAGCTGATGGTGTTCTAATTGGATGAAAATGATGCGTCCTTAAAGCTAATATCCATATAAACAAGTTTCATGAAGACATCGAATCCTTATTCGGCCAGTAACAGAATCAAAGAAGCATAATACGCTAAAAGGTCAGAATGCTACGAGTTAAATAGCCTTGTGAATGTGCCAAGTGGATAACCAAGCGCCTTGGCTCTTTTAAGAAGCGTCCATTGAAGCTAATCAAGCGTCTACTCAGAATACAGAACATTATGATGGGTGGAGAAGTAATTTTGAATGAAGTATTAAGATATTCAACGTCCAAGCTTGACCAGAATATGAGGTACCCTTTTCAACAAAGTTCTGAAGCATCATGTACTGTAATATAAGAATATAAAAGCTTCAGTAACTCTAGAAGAAGAAAGAGAAGAAAAGCGTGAATAAAGACAAAAGTACAAAAGCGGCAACGGCAAAAACACTGAAGATTGAAGTCAAGCGTCTGCTGCCGATAATCAAGCGTCCGAAAAGTCGTATTTTGAGGTACGCTCGTCTTAATGAAGTGATCTTGGTTTTTTTTAAAAAGATAAGGGAAATACCTTCCCGTTTCCTGAAGAAGTCGAGATCTGACTTAATCCCTATCTGAGTGAATTTCCTTTTTCAAGCATGTGGTGTGATACTGTTCGTGAAGATTTGGATATGCAACCTTCTGCTGACAATTTCTTGGAGATTTGGGTGTTCAAAAGTATCGATCTTGGTATCGTTCGAAGGCTCAAAGAAATAATTGCAACTCTCATGGAGAGGTCAAGAGCGTAATCGATCTCCGTCTTTGCCAAAATGTGTCCGTAAGTTGGTGACGTGATGTCGTTCCTGACTGTCATACCTTTGTAGCGTCTGATGGCCATATATTGAGCTGATGGTGTTCTAAGTGGATGAAACCGATGTGTCCTTAAAGCTAATATCCATATAAACAAGTTTCATGAAGACATCGAATCCTTATTCGGCTAGTAACAGAGTCAAAGAAGTATAATACGCTAAATGGTCAGAATGCTACGAGTTAAATAGCCTTGTGAATTGCCAAGTGAAAACCAAGCGCCTAGCTCTTTTAAGAAGCGTCCATTGAAGCTAATCAACCGTCTACTCCGAATACAGAACATTATGATGGGTGGAGAAGTAATTTTGAATCAAGTATTAAGATATTCAACGTCCAAGCTTGACCAGACAATGAGGTACCCTTTTCAATAAAGTTTTGAAGCATCAAGTACTGTAATATACAAATATAAAAGCTTCAGCAACTCTAGAAGAATAAAGAGAAGAAAAGCATGAATAAAGACAAAACATACAAAAGCGGCAACAGCAAAAACACTGATGATTGAAGTCAAGCGTCTGCTGCCGATAATCAAGCGTCCGAAACGTCGTATTTTGAGGTACGCTCGTCTTAATGAAGTGATCTTGGTTTTTTTTAAAAAGATAAGGGAAATACCTTCCCGTTTCCTGAAGAAGTCGAGATCTGACTTAATCCCTATCTGAGTGAATTTCCTTTTTCAAGCATGAGGTGTTATACTGTTCGTGAAGATTTGGATATGCAACCTTCTGCTGACAATTTCTTGGAGATTTGGGTGTTCAAAAGTATCGATCTTGGTATCGTTCGCTCAAAGAAATAATTGCAACTCTCATGGAGAGGTCAAGAGCGTAATCGATCTCCGTCTTTGTCAAAATGTGTCCGTAAGTTGGTGACGTGATGTCGTTCCTGACTGTCATACCTTTGTAGCGTCTGATGGCCATATATTGAGCTGATGGTGTTCTAAGTGGATGAAACCGATGTGTCCTTAAAGCTAATATCCATATAAACAAGTTTCATGAAGACATCGAATCCTTATTCGGCTAGTAACAGAGTCAAAGAAGTATAATACGCTAAATGGTCAGAATGCTACGAGTTAAATAGCCTTGTGAATGTGCCAAGTGGAAAACCAAGCGCCCTAGCTCTTTTAAGAAGCGTCCATTGAAGCTAATCAACCGTCTACTCCGAATACAGAACATTATGATGGGTGGAGAAGTAATTTTGAATGAAGTATTAAGATATTCAACGTCCAAGCTTGACCAGACAATGAGGTACCCTTTTCAATAAAGTTTTGAAGCATCAAGTACTGTAATATACAAATATAAAAGCTTCAGCAACTCTAGAAGAATAAAGAGAAGAAAAGCATGAATAAAGACAAAAGCGGCAACAGCAAAAACACTGATGATTGAAGTCAAGCGTCTGCTGCCGATAATCAAGCGTCCGAAACGTCGTATTTTGAGGTACGCTCGTCCTAATGAAGTGATCTTGGTTTTGTTAGAAAGATAAGAGAAATACCTACCTGTTTCCTGAAGAAGTCGAGATCTGACTCAATCCCTATCTGAGTGAAATTCCTTTTTCAAGCATGAGGTGTGATACTGTTCGTGAAAATTCGAATATGCAACCTTCTGCTGACAATTTCTGGAGATTTGGGTGTTCAAAAGTATCGATCTTGGTATCGTTGGAAGGCTCAAGAAATATCTGCAACTCTCGTGAAGAGGTCAAGAGCGAAATCGATCTCTATCTTTGTCAAAATGCATCCGTAAGTTGGTGACGTGATGTCGTTCCTGACTGTCATACCTTTGTAGCGTCTGATGGCCATATATTGAGCTGATGGTGTTCTAATTGGATGAAAATGATGTCTCCTTAAAGCTAATATCCATATAAACAAGTTTCATGAAGACATCGAATCCTAATTCGGCCAGTAACAGGGTCAAAGAAGCATAATACGCTAAATGGTCAGAATGCTACGAGTTAAATAGCCTTGTGAATGTGCCAAGTGGATAACCAAGCGCCTTAGCTCTTTTAAGAAGCGTCCATTGAAGCTAATCAAGCGTCTACTCAGAATACAGAACATTATGATGGGTGGAGAAGTAATTTTGAATGAAGTATTAAGATATTCAACGTCCAAGCTTGACCAGAAAATGAGGTACCCTTTTCAATAAAGTTCTGAAGCATCATGTACTGTAATATAAGAATATAAAAGCTTCAGCAACTCTAGAAGAAGAAAAAGAAGAAAAGCGTGAATAAAGACAAAAGTACAAAAGCGGCAACAGCAAAAACACTGAAGATTGAAGTCAAGCGTCTGCTGCCGATAATCAAGCGTCCGAAACGTCGTATTTTGAGGTACGCTCGTCTAATGAAGTGATCTTGGTTTTTTTAGAAAGATAAGAGAAATACCTACCGTTTCCTGAAGAAGTCGAGATCTGACTCAATCCCTATCTGAGTGAAATTCCTTTTTCAAGCATGTGGGTGATACTGTTCGTGAAAATTCGAATATGCAACCTTCTGCTGACAATTTCTTGGAGATTTGGGTGTTCAAAAGTATCGATCTTGGTATCGTTGGAAGGCTCAAAGAAATATCTGCAACTCTCGTGAAGAGGTCAAGAGCGAAATCGATCTCTATCTTTGTCAAAATGCATCCGTAAGTTGGTGACGTGATGTCGTTCCTGACTGTCATACCTTTGTAGCGTCTGATGGCCATATATTGAGCTGATGGTGTTCTAATGGATGAAACCGATGGTCCTTAAAGCTAATATCCATATAAACAAGTTTCATGAAGACATCGAATCCTTATTCGGCCAGTAACAGGTCAAAGAAGCATAATACGCTAAATGGTCAGAATGCTACGAGTTAAATAGCCTTGTGAATGTGCCAAGTGGATAACCAAGCGCCTTAGCTCTTTTAAGAAGCGTCCATTGAAGCTAATCAAGCGTCTACTCAAAATACAGAACATTATGATGGGTGGAGAAGTAATTTTGAATGAAGTATTAAGATATTCAACGTCCAAGCTTGACCAGTAAATGAGGTACCGTTTTCAACAATGTTCTGAAGCATCAAGTACTGTAATATAAGAATATAAAAGCTTCAGCAACTCTAGAAGAATAAAGAGAAGAAAAGCGTGAATAAAGACAAAAGTACAAAAGCGGCAACAGCAAAAACACTGAAGATTGAAGTCAAGCGTCTGCTGCCGATAATCAAGCGTCCGAAACGTCGTATTTTGAGGTACGCTCGTCCTAATGAAGTGATCTTGGTTTGTTAGATAAGATAAGAGAAATACCTACCTGTTTCCTGAAGAAGTCGAGATCTGACTAATCTCTATCTGAGTGAAATTCTTTTTCAAGCATGAGGTGTGATACTGTTCGTGAAAATTCGAATATGCAACCTTCTGCTGACAATTTCTGGAGATTTGGGTGTTCAAAAGTATCGATCTTGGTATCGTTGGAAGGCTCAAAGAAATATCTGCAACTCTCGTGAGAGGTCAAGAGCGAAATCGATCTCTATCTTTGTCAAAATGCATCCGTAAGTTGGTGACGTGATGTCGTTCCTGACTGTCATACCTTTGTAGCGTCTGATGGCCATATATTGAGCTGATGGTGTTCTAATTGGATGAAACCGATGTCTCCTTAAAGCTAATATCCATATAAACAAGTTTCATGAAGACATCGAATCCTAATTCGGCCAGTAACAGGGTCAAAGAAGCATAATACGCTAAATGGTCAGAATGCTACGAGTTAAATAGCCTTGTGAATGTGCCAAGTGGATAACCAAGCGCCTTAGCTCTTTTAAGAAGCGTCCATTGAAGCTAATCAAGCGTCTACTCAGAATACAGAACATTATGATGGGTGGAGAAGTAATTTTGAATGAAGTATTAAGATATTCAACGTCCAAGCTTGACCAGAAAATGAGGTACCCTTTTCAATAAAGTTCTGAAGCATCAAGTACTGTAATATAAGAATATAAAAGCTTCAGCAACTCTAGAAGAATAAAGAGAAGAAAAGCGTGAATAAAGACAAAAGTACAAAAGCGGCAACAGCAAAAACACTGAAGATTGAAGTCAAGCGTCTGCTGCCGATAATCAAGCGTCCGAAACGTCGTATTTTGAGGTACGCTCGTCCTAATGAAGTGATCTTGGTTTTGTTAGAAAGATAAGAGAAATACCTACCTGTTTCCTGAAGAAGTCGAGATCTGACTCAATCCTATCTGAGTGAAATTCCTTTTCAAGCATGAGGTGTGATACTGTTCGTGAAAATTCGAATATGCAACCTTCTGCTGACAATTTTGGAGATTTGGGTGTTCAAAAGTATCGATCTTGGTATCGTTGAAGGCTCAAAGAAATATCTGCAACTCTCGTGAAGAGGTCAAGAGCGAAATCGATCTCTATCTTTGTCAAAATGCATCCGTAAGTTGGTGACGTGATGTCGTTCCTGACTGTCATACCTTTGTAGCGTCTGATGGCCATATATTGAGCTGATGGTGTTCTAATTGGATGAAACCGATGTCTCCTTAAAGCTAATATCCATATAAACAAGTTTCATGAAGACATCGAATCCTAATTCGGCCAGTAACAGGGTCAAAGAAGCATAATACGCTAAATGGTCAGAATGCTACGAGTTAAATAGCCTTGTGAATGTGCCAAGTGGATAACCAAGCGCCTTAGCTCTTTTAAGAAGCGTCCATTGAAGCTAATCAAGCGTCTACTCAGAATACAGAACATTATGATGGGTGGAGAAGTAATTTTGAATGAAGTATTAAGATATTCAACGTCCAAGCTTGACCAGAAAATGAGGTACCCTTTTCAATAAAGTTCTGAAGCATCAAGTACTGTAATATAAGAATATAAAAGCTTCAGCAACTCTAGAAGAAGAAAGAGAAGAAAAGCGTGAATAAAGACAAAAGTACAAAAGCGGCAACAGCAAAAACACTGAAGATTGAAGTCAAGCGTCTGCTGCCGATAATCAAGCGTCCGAAACGTCGTATTTTGAGGTACGCTCGTCTTAATGAAGTGATCTTGGTTTTTTTTAAAAAGATAAGGGAAATACCTACCGTTTCCTGAAGAAGTCGAGATCTGACTCAATCCCTATCTGAGTGAATTTCCTTTTTCAAGCATGAGGTGTGATACTGTTCGTGAAAATTTGGATATGCACCCTTCTGCTGACAATTTCTGGAGATTTGGGTGTTCAAAAGTATCGATCTTGGTATCGTTGGAAGGCTCAAAGAAATCTGCAACTCTCATGAAGAGGTCAAGAGCGAAATCGATCTCTATCTTTGTCAAAATGCATCCGTAAGTTGGTGACGTGATGTCGTTCCTGACTGTCATACCTTTGTAGCGTCTGATGGCCATATATTGAGCTGATGGTGTTCTAATTGGATGAAACCGATGTCTCCTTAAAGCTAATATCCATATAAACAAGTTTCATGAAGACATCGAATCCTTATTCGGCCAGTAACAGGGTCAAAGAAGCATAATACGCTAAATGGTCAGAATGCTACGAGTTAAATAGCCTTGTGAATGTGCCAAGTGGAAACCAAGCGCCTTAGCTCTTTTAAGAAGCGTCCATTGAAGCTAATCAAGCGTCTACTCAGAATACAGAACATTATGATGGGTGGAGAAGTAATTTTGAATGAAGTATTAAGATATTCAACGTCCAAGCTTGACCAGAAAATGAGGTACCCTTTTCAATAAAGTTTTGAAGCATCAAGTACTGTAATATAAAAATATAAAAGCTTCAGCAACTCTAGAAGAAGAAAGAGAAGAAAAGCGTGAATAAAGACAAAAGTACAAAAGCGGCAACAGCAAAAACACTGAAGATTGAAGTCAAGCGTCTGCTGCCGATAATCAAGCGTCCGAAACGTCGTATTTTGAGGTACGCTCGTCCTAATGAAGTGATCTTGGTTTTGTTAGAAAGATAAGAGAAATACCACCCTGTTTCCTGAAGAAGTCGAGATCTGACTCAATCCTATCTGAGTGAAATTCTTTTTCAAGCATGAGGTGTGATACTGTTCGTGAAAATTCGAATATGCAACCTTCTGCTGACAATTTCTGGAGATTTGGGTGTTCAAAAGTATCGATCTTGGTATCGTTGGAAGGCTCAAAGAAATATCTGCAACTCTCGTGAAGAGGTCAAGAGCGAAATCGATCTCTATCTTTGTCAAAATGCATCCGTAAGTTGGTGACGTGATGTCGTTCCTGACTGTCATACCTTTGTAGCGTCTGATGGCCATATATTGAGCTGATGGTGTTCTAATTGGATGAAACCGATGTCTCCTTAAAGCTAATATCCATATAAACAAGTTTCATGAAGACATCGAATCCTAATTCGGCCAGTAACAGGGTCAAAGAAGCATAATACGCTAAATGGTCAGAATGCTACGAGTTAAATAGCCTTGTGAATGTGCCAAGTGGATAACCAAGCGCCTTAGCTCTTTTAAGAAGCGTCCATTGAAGCTAATCAAGCGTCTACTCAGAATACAGAACATTATGATGGGTGGAGAAGTAATTTTGAATGAAGTATTAAGATATTCAACGTCCAAGCTTGACCAGAAAATGAGGTACCCTTTTCAATAAAGTTTGAAGCATCAAGTACTGTAATATAAAGATATAAAAGCTTCAGCAACTCTAGAAGAAGAAAGAGAAGAAAAGCGTGAATAAAGACAAAAGTACAAAAGCGGCAACAGCAAAAACACTGAAGATTGAAGTCAAGCGTCTGCTGCCGATAATCAAGCGTCCGAAACGTCGTATTTTGAGGTACGCTCGTCCTAATGAAGTGATCTTGGTTTTGTTAGAAAGATAAGAGAATACCTACCTGTTTCCTGAAGAAGTCGAGATCTGACTCAATCCCTATCTGAGTGAAATTCCTTTTTTCAAGCATGAGGTGTGATACTGTTCGTGAAAATTCGATATGCAACCTTCTGCTGACAATTTCTGGAGATTTGGGTGTTCAAAAGTATCGATCTTGGTATCGTTGAAGGCTCAAAGAAATATCTGCAACTCTCGTGAAGAGGTCAAGAGCGAAATCGATCTCTATCTTTGTCAAAATGCATCCGTAAGTTGGTGACGTGATGTCGTTCCTGACTGTCATACCTTTGTAGCGTCTGATGGCCATATATTGAGCTGATGGTGTTCTAATTGGATGAACCGATGTCTCCTTAAAGCTAATATCCATATAAACAAGTTTCATGAAGACATCGAATCCTAATTCGGCCAGTAACAGGGTCAAAGAAGCATAATACGCTAAATGGTCAGAATGCTACGAGTTAAATAGCCTTGTGAATGTGCCAAGTGGAAAACCAAGCGCCTTAGCTCTTTTAAGAAGCGTCCATTGAAGCTAATCAAGCGTCTACTCAGAATACAGAACATTATGATGGGTGGAGAAGTAATTTTGAATGAAGTATTAAGATATTCAACGTCCAAGCTTGACCAGAAAATGAGGTACCCTTTTCAATAAAGTTCTGAAGCATCAAGTACTGTAATATAAGAATATAAAAGCTTCAGCAACTCTAGAAGAAGAAAGAGAAGAAAAGCGTGAATAAAGACAAAGTACAAAAGCGGCAACAGCAAAAACACTGAAGATTGAAGTCAAGCGTCTGCTGCCGATAATCAAGCGTCCGAAACGTCGTATTTTGAGGTACGCCCATAATGAAGTGATCTTGGTTTTGTTAGAAAGATAAGAGAAATACCTACCTGTTTCCTGAAGAAGTCGAGATCTGACTCAATCTCTATCTGAGTGAAATTCCTTTTTCAAGCATGAGGTGTGATACTGTTCGTGAAAATTCGAATATGCAACCTTCTGCTGACAATTTTGGAGATTTGGGTGTTCAAAATATCGATCTTGGTATCGTTGGAAGGCTCAAAGAAATATCTGCAACTCTCGTGAAGAGGTCAAGAGCGAAATCGATCTCTATCTTTGTCAAAATGCATCCGTAAGTTGGTGACGTGATGTCGTTCCTGACTGTCATACCTTTGTAGCGTCTGATGGCCATATATTGAGCTGATGGTGTTCTAATTGGATGAAACCGATGTCTCCTTAAAGCTAATATCCATATAAACAAGTTTGATGAAGACATCGAATCCTAATTAGGCCAGTAACAGGGCAAAGAAGCATAATATGCTAAATGGTCAGATTGTTATCGGTTAAATAGCCTTGTGAATGTGCCAAGTGGAGAACCAAGAGCCTTAGCTCTTTTTAGAAGCGTCCATTGAAGCTAATCAAGCGTCTACTCAGAATACAGAACATTATGATGGGTGGAGAAGTAATTTTGAATGAAGTATTAAGATATTCAACTTCCAAGCTTGACCAGAAAATGGGGAACCCTTTTCAATAAAGTTCAGAAGCATGAAGTACTGTAATATAAGAATATAAAAGCTTCAGCAACTCTAGAAGAAGAAAGATAAGAAAAGCGTGAATAAAGACAAAACGTACAAAAGCGACAACGGCAAGAACACTGAAGATTGAAGTCAAGCGTCTGCTGCCGATAATCAAGCGTCCGAAACGTCGTATTTTGAGGTACGCTCGTCTTAATGAAGTGATCTTGGTTTTTTTTTAAAAAGATAAGGGAAAGACCTTCCCGTTTCCTGAAGAAGTCGAGATCTGACTCAATCCCTATCTGAGTGAATTTCCTTTTTCAAGCATGAGGTGTGATACTGTTCGTGAAGATTTGGATATGCAACCTTCTGCTGACAATTTCTGGAGATTTGGGTGTTCAAAAGTATCGATCTTGGTATCGTTCGAAGGCTCAAAGAAATAATTGCAACTCTCATGCAGAGGTCAAGAGCGCAATCGATCTCCATCTTTGTCAAAATGTATCCGTAAGTTGGTGACGTGATGTCGTTCCCGACTGTCATACCTTTGTAGCGTCTGATGGCCATATACTGAGCTAATGGTGTTCTAAGTGGATGAAACCGATGTGTCCTTAAAGCTAATATCCATATAAACAAGTTTCATGAAGACATCGAATCCTTATTCGGCTAGTAACTGAGTCAAAGAAGTGTAATACGCTAAATGGTCAGAATGCTACGAGTTAAATAGCCTTGTGAATGTGCCAAGTGGATAACCAAGCGCCCTAGCTCTTTTAAGAAGCATCCATTGAAGCTAATCAAGCGTCTACTCCGAATACAGAACATTATGATGGGTGGAGAAGTAATTTTGAAAGAAGTATTAAGATATTCAACGTCCAAGCTTGACCAGACAATGAGATACCCTTTTCAATAAAGTTTTGAAGCATCAAGTACTGTAATATAAAAATATAAAAGCTTCAGCAACTCTAGAAGAATAAAGAGAAGAAAAGCATGAATAAAGACAAAAGTACAAAAGCGGCAACAGCAAAAACACTGAAGATTGAAGTCAAGCGTCTGCTGCCGATAATCAAGGGTCCGAAACGTCGTATTTTGAGGTACGCTCGTCCTAATGAAGTGATCTTGGTTTTGTTAGATATATAAGAGAAATACCAACCTGTTTCCTGAAGAAGTCGAGATCTGACTCAATCCCTATCTGAGGGAAATTCTTTTTTCAAGCATGAGGTGTGATACTGTTCGTGAAAATTCGGATATGCAACCTTCTGCTGACTGTTTCTGGAGATTTGGGTGTTCAAAAGTATCGATCTTGGTATCGTTGGAAGGCTCAAAGAAATATCTGCACCTCTCGTGGAGAGGTCAAGAACGAAATCGATCTCTATCTTTGTCAAAATGCATCCGTAAGTTGGTGACGTGATGTCGTTCCTGACTGTCATACCTTTGTAGCGTCTGATGGCCATATATTAAGCTGATGGTGTTGTAATTGGATGAAACCAATGTCTCCTTAAAT
The DNA here is from genome assembly GCA_039655645.1 of Ammopiptanthus mongolicus. Lineage (NCBI taxonomy): Eukaryota > Viridiplantae > Streptophyta > Magnoliopsida > Fabales > Fabaceae > Ammopiptanthus > Ammopiptanthus mongolicus. Next base: position 59,689,618 of record CM077346.1, on the reverse strand, counting down.
CTAATATCCATATAACCAAGTTTCATGAAGACATCGAATCCTAATTCGGCCAGTAACAGGGTCAAAGAAGTATAATACGCTAAATGGTCAGAATGCTACGAGTTAAATAGCCTTGTGAATGTGCCAAGTGAATAACCAAGCGCCTTTGCTCTTTTAAGAAGTGTCCATTGAAGCTAATCAAGCGTCTACTCCGAATACAGAACATTATGATGGGTGGAGAAGTAATTTTGAATGAAGTATTAAGATATTCAACGTCCATGCTTGACCAGACAATGAGGTACCCTTTTCAATAAAGTTTTGAAGCATCAAGTACTGTAATATAAAGATATAAAAGCTTCAGCAACCCTAGAAGAATAAAGAGAAGAAAAGCATGAATAAAGACAAAACGTACAAAAGCGGCAACAACAAAAACACTGAAGATTGAAGTCAAGCGTCTGCTGCCGATAATCAAGGTCCGAAACGTCGTATTTTGATACGCTCGTCCTAATGAAGTGATCATGGTTTTGTCAGATAGATAAGAGACATACCAACCTGTTTCCTGAAGAAGTCGAGATCTGACTCAATCCCTATCTGAGGGAAATTCTTTTTTCAAGCATGAGGTGTGATACTGTTCGTGAAGATTCGGATATGCAACCTTCTGCTGACAATTTCGGAGATTTGGGTGTTCAAAAGTATCGATCTTGGTATCGTTGAAGGCTCAAAGAAATATCTGCAACTCTCGTGAAGAGGTCAAGAGCGAAATCGATCTCTATCTTTGTCAAAATGCATCTGTAAGTTGGTGACGTGATGTCGTTCCTGACTGTCATACCTTTGTAGCGTCTGATGGCCATATATTGAGCTGATGGTGTTCTAATTGGATGAAACCGATGTCTCCTCAAAGCTAATATCCATATAAACAAGTTTCATGAAGACATCGAATCCTAATTCGGCCAGTAACAGGGTCAAAGAAGCATAATACGCTAAATGGTCAGAATGCTACGAGTTAAATAGCCTTGTGAATGTGCCAAGTGGAAAACCAAGCGCCTAGCTCTTTTAAGAAGCATCCATTGAAGCTAATCAAGCGTCTACTCAGAATACAGAACATTATGATGGGTGGAGAAGTAATTTTGAATGAAGTATTAAGATATTCAACGTCCAAGCTTGACCAGAAAATGAGGTACCCTTTTCAATAAAGTTCTGAAGCATCAAGTACTATAATATAAGAATATAAAAGCTTCAGCAACTCTAGAAGAAGAAAGAGAAGAAAAGCGTGAATAAAGACAAAACGTACAAAAGCGACAACAGCAAAAACACTGAAGATTGAAGTCAAGCGTCTGCTGCCGATAATCAAGTGTCCGATATGTCGGATTTTGAGGTACGCCCATTCTAATGAAGTGATCTTGGTTTTGTTAGAAAGATAAGAGAAATACCTGCCTGTTTCCTGAAGAATTCGAGATCTGACTCAATCTCTATCTGAGTGAAATTCCTTTTTCAAGTATGAGGTGTGATACTGTTCGTGAAAATTCGAATATGCAACCTTCTGCTGACAAGTTGTGGAGATTTGGGTGTTCAAAAATATCGATCTTGGTATCATTGGAAGGCTCAAAGAAATAACTGCAACTCTCGTTAAGAGGTCAAGAGCGAAACCGATCTCTATCTTTGTCAAAATGCATCTGTAAGTTGGTGACGTAATGTCGTTCCTGACTGTCATACCTTTCTAGCGTCTGATGGCCATATGTTGAGCTGATGATGTTCTAATTGGATGAAACCGATGTCTCCTCAAAGCTAATACCATATAAACAAGTTTGATGAAGACATCGAATCCTAATTAGGCCAGTAACAGGGCAAAGAAGCATAATATGCTAAATGGTCAGATTGTTATGGGTTAAATAGCCTTGTGAATGTGCCAAGTGGAGAACCAAGAGCCTTAGCTCTTTTTAGAAGATTCCATTGAAGCTAATCAAGCGTCTACTCAGAATACAGAACATTATGATGGGTGGAGAAGTAATTTTGAATGAAGTATTAAGATATTCAACTTCCAAGCTTGACCAGAAAATGGGGAACCCTTTTCAATAAAGTTCAGAAGCATGAAGTACTGTAATATAAGAATATAAAAGCTTCAGCAACTCTAGAAGAAGAAAGATAAGAAAAGCGTGAATAAAGACAAAACGTACAAAAGCAACAACGGCAAGAACACTGAAGATTGAAGTCAAGCGTCTGCTGCCGATAATCAAGCGTCCGAAACGTCGTATTTTGAGGTACGCTCGTCTTAATGAAGTGATCTTGGTTTTTTTTAAAAAGATAAGGGAAAGACCTACCGTTTCCTGAAGAAGTCGAGATCTGACTCAATCCCTATCTGAGTGAATTCCTTTTTCAAGCATGAGGTGTGATACTGTTCGTGAAGATTTGGATATGCAACCTTCTGCTGACAATTTCTGGAGATTTGGGTGTTCAAAAGTATCGATCTTGGTATCGTTCGAAGGCTCAAAGAAATAATTGCAACTCTCATGCAGAGGTCAAGAGCGCAATCGATCTCCATCTTTGTCAAAATGTATCCGTAAGTTGGTGACGTGATGTCGTTCCCGACTGTCATACCTTTGTAGCGTCTGATGGCCATATACTGAGCTAATGGTGTTCTAAGTGGATGAAACCGATGTGTCCTTAAAGCTAATATCCATATAAACAAGTTTCATGAAGACATCGAATCCTTATTCGGCCAGTAACAGGGTCAAAGAAGTATAATACGCTAAATGGTCAGAATGCTACGTGTTAAATAGCCTTGTGAATGTGCCAAGTGAATAACCAAGCGCCTTTGCTCTTTTAAGAAGTGTCCATTGAAGCTAATCAAGCGTCTACTCCGAATACAGAACATTATGATGGGTGGAGAAGTAATTTTGAATGAAGTATTAAGATATTCAACGTCCATGCTTGACCAGACAATGAGGTACCCTTTTCAATAAAGTTTTGAAGCATCAAGTACTGTAATATAAAGATATAAAAGCTTCAGCAACCCTAGAAGAATAAAGAGAAGAAAAGCATGAATAAAGACAAAACGTACAAAAGCGGCAACAACAAAAACACTGAAGATTGAAGTCAAGCGTCTGCTGCCGATAATCAAGGGTCCGAAATGTCGTATTTTGTGATACGCTCGTCCTAATGAAGTGATCATGGTTTTGTCAGATAGATAAGAGACATACCAACCTGTTTCCTGAAGAAGTCGAGATCTGACTCAATCCCTATCTGAGGGAAATTCTTTTTTCAAGCATGAGGTGTGATACTGTTCGTGAAGATTCGGATATGCAACCTTCTGCTGACAATTTCCGGAGATTTGGGTGTTCAAAAGTATCGATCTTGGTATCGTTTGAAGGCTCAAAGAAATAACTGCAACTCTCGTGAAGAGGTCAAGAGCGAAATCGATCTCTATCTTTGTCAAAATGCATCTGTAAGTTGGTGACGTGATGTCGTTCCTGACTGTCATACCTTTGTAGCGTCTGATGGCCATATATTAAGCTGATGGTGTTGTAATTGGATGAAACCGATGTCTCCTTAAAGCTAATATCCATATAAACAAGTTTCATGAAGACATCGAATCCTAATTCGGCCAGTAACAGGGTCAAAGAAGTATAATACGCTAAATGGTCAGAATGCTACGAGTTAAATAGCCTTGTGAATGTGCCAAGTGAATAACCAAGCGCCTTTGCTCTTTTAAGAAGCGTCCATTGAAGCTAATCAAGCGTCTACTCCGAATACAGAACATTATGATGGGTGGAGAAGTAATTTTGAATGAAGTATTAAGATATTCAACGTCCATGCTTGACCAGACAATGAGGTACCCTTTTCAATAAAGTTTTGAAGCATCAAGTACTGTAATATAAAGATATAAAAGCTTCAGCAACCCTAGAAGAATAAAGAGAAGAAAAGCATGAATAAAGACAAAACGTACAAAAGCGGCAACAACAAAAACACTGAAGATTGAAGTCAAGCGTCTGCTGCCGATAATCAAGGGTCCGAAATGTCGTATTTTGTGATACGCTCGTCCTAATGAAGTGATCATGGTTTTGTCAGATAGATAAGAGACATACCAACCTGTTTCCTGAAGAAGTCGAGATCTGACTCAATCCCTATCTGAGGGAAATTCTTTTTTCAAGCATGAGGTGTGATACTGTTCGTGAAGATTCGGATATGCAACCTTCTGCTGACAATTTCCGGAGATTTGGGTGTTCAAAAGTATCGATCTTGGTATCGTTTGAAGGCTCAAAGAAATAACTGCAACTCTCGTGAAGAGGTCAAGAGCGAAATCGATCTCTATCTTTGTCAAAATGCATCTGTAAGTTGGTGACGTGATGTCGTTCCTGACTGTCATACCTTTGTAGCGTCTGATGGCCATATGTTGAGCTGATGATGTTCTAATTGGATGAAACCGATGTCTCCTCAAAGCTAATATCCATATAAACAAGTTTCATGAAGACATCGAATCCTAATTCGGCCAGTAACAGGGTCAAAGAAGTATAATACGCTAAATGGTCAGAATGCTACGAGTTAAATAGCCTTGTGAATGTGCCAAGTGGAAAACCAAGCGCCCTAGCTCTTTTAAGAAGCATCCATTGAAGCGAATCAAGCGTCTACTCAGAATACAGAACATTATGATGGGTGGAGAAGTAATTTTGAATGAAATATTAAGATATTCAACGTCCAAGCTTGACCAGAAAATGAGGTACCCTTGTCAATAAAGTTCTGAAGCATCAAGTACTATAATATAAGAATATAAAAGCTTCAGCAACTCTAGAAGAAGAAAGAGAAGAAAAGCGTGAATAAAGACAAAACGTACAAAAGCGACAACAGCAAAAACACTGAAGATTGAAGTCAAGCGTCTGCTGCCGATAATCAAGCGTCCGAAATGTCGTATTTTGAGGTACGCCCGTTCTAATGAAGTGATCTTGGTTTTGTTAGAAGGATAAGAGAAATACCTACCTGTTTCCTGAAGAAGTCGAGATCTGACTCAATCTCTATCTGAGTGAAATTCCTTTTTCAAGCATGAGGTGTGATACTGTTCGTGAAAATTCGAATATGCAACCTTCTGCTGACAATTTATGGAGATTTGGGTGTTCAAAAATATCGATCTTGGTATCATTGGAAGGCTCAAAGAAATAACTGCAACTCTCGTTAAGAGGTCAAGAGCGAAACCGATCTCTATCTTTGTCAAAATGCATCTGTAAGTTGGTGACGTAATGTCGTTCCTGACTGTCATACCTTTCTAGCGTCTGATGGCCATATGTTGAGCTGATGATGTTCTAATTGGATGAAACCGATGTCTCCTCAAAGCTAATACCATATAAACAAGTTTGATGAAGACATCGAATCCTAATTAGGCCAGTAACAGGGCAAAGAAGCATAATATGCTAAATGGTCAGATTGTTATGGGTTAAATAGCCTTGTGAATGTGCCAAGTGGAGAACCAAGAGCCTTAGCTCTTTTTAGAAGATTCCATTGAAGCTAATCAAGCGTCTACTCAGAATACAGAACATTATGATGGGTGGAGAAGTAATTTTGAATGAAGTATTAAGATATTCAACTTCCAAGCTTGACCAGAAAATGAGGTACCCTTTTAATTAAAGTTCAGAAGCATGAAGTACTGTAATATAAGAATATAAAAGCTTCAACAACTCTAGAAGAAGAAAGAGAAGAAAAGCGTGAATAAAGACAAAAGTACAAAAGCGACAACGGCAAGAACACTGAAGATTGAAGTCAAGCGTCTGCTGCCGATAATCAAGCGTCCGAAACGTCGTATTTTGAGGTACGCTCGTCTTAATGAAGTGATCTTGGTTTTTTTTTAAAAAGATAAGGGAAATACCTTCCCGTTTCCTGAAGAAGTCGAGATCTGACTCAATCCCTATCTGAGTGAATTTCCTTTTTCAAGCATGAGGTGTGATACTGTTCGTGAAGATTTGGATATGCAACCTTCTGCTGACAATTTCTGGAGATTTGGGTGTTCAAAAGTATCGATCTTGGTATCGTTCGAAGGCTCAAAGAAATAATTGCAACTCTCATGCAGAGGTCAAGAGCGCAATCGATCTCCATCTTTGTCAAAATGTATCCGTAAGTTGGTGACGTGATGTCGTTCCCGACTGTCATACCTTTGTAGCGTCTGATGGCCATATATTGAGCTAATGGTGTTCTAAGTGGATGAAACCGATGTGTCCTTAAAGCTAATATCCATATAAACAAGTTTCATGAAGACATCGAATCCTTATTCGGCTAGTAACTGAGTCAAAGAAGTGTAATACGCTAAATGGTCAGAATGCTACGAGTTAAATAGCCTTGTGAATGTGCCAAGTGGAAAACCAAGCGCCCTAGCTCTTTTAAGAAGCATCCATTGAAGCTAATCAAGCGTCTACTCCGAATACAGAACATTATGATGGGTGGAGAAGTAATTTTGAAAGAAGTATTAAGATATTCAACGTCCAAGCTTGACCAGACAATGAGGTACCCTTTTCAATAAAGTTTTGAAGCATCAAGTACTGTAATATAAAAATATAAAAGCTTCAGCAACTCTAGAAGAATAAAGAGAAGAAAAGCATGAATAAAGACAAAACGTACAAAAGCGGCAACAGCAAAAACACTGAAGATTGAAGTCAAGCGTCTGCTGCCGATAATCAAGGGTCCGAAACGTCGTATTTTGAGGTACGCTCGTCCTAATGAAGTGATCTTGGTTTTGTTAGATATATAAGAGAAATACCAACCTGTTTCCTGAAGAAGTCGAGATCTGACTCAATCCCTATCTGAGGGAAATTCTTTTTTCAAGCATGAGGTGTGATACTGTTCGTGAAAATTCGGATATGCAACCTTCTGCTGACAGTTTCTGAAGATTTGGGTGTTCAAAAGTATCGATCTTGGTATCGTTGGAAGGCTCAAAGAAATATCTGCACCTCTCGTGGAGAGGTCAAGAGCGAAATCGATCTCTATCTTTGTCAAAATGCATTCGTAAGTTGGTGACGTGATGTCGTTCCTGACTGTCATACCTTTGTAGCGTCTGATGGCCATATATTAAGCTGATGGTGTTGTAATTGGATGAAACCAATGTCTCCTTAAAGCTTATATCCATATAACCAAGTTTCGTGAAGACATCGAATCCTAATTCGGCCAGTAACAGGGTCAAAGAAGTATAATACGCTAAATGGTCAGAATGCTACGAGTTAAATAGCCTTGTGAATGTGCCAAGTGAATAACCAAGCGCCTTTGCTCTTTTAAGAAGTGTCCATTGAAGCTAATCAAGCGTCTACTCCGAATACAGAACATTATGATGGGTGGAGAAGTAATTTTGAATGAAGTATTAAGATATTCAACGTCCATGCTTGACCAGACAATGAGGTACCCTTTTCAATAAAGTTTTGAAGCATCAAGTACTGTAATATAAAGATATAAAAGCTTCAGCAACTCTAGAAGAAGAAAGAGAAGAAAAGCGTGAATAAAGACAAAACGTACAAAAGCGACAACAGCAAAAACACTGAAGATTGAAGTCAAGCGTCTGCTGCCGATAATCAAGCGTCCGATATGTCGGATTTTGAGGTACGCCCATTCTAATGAAGTGATCTTGGTTTTGTTAGAAAGATAAGAGAAATACCTACCTGTTTCCTGAAGAATTCGAGATCTGACTCAATCTCTATCTGAGTGAAATTCCTTTTTCAAGTATGAGGTGTGATACTGTTCGTGAAAATTCGAATATGTAACCTTCTGCTGACAATTTCTGGAGATTTGGGTGTTCAAAAGTATCGATCTTGGTATCGTTGGAAGGCTCAAAGAAATATCTGCAACTCTCGTGAAGAGGTCAAAAGCGAAATAGATCTCTATCTTTGTCAAAATGCATCTGTAAGTTGGTGACGAGATGTCGTTCCTGACTGTCGTTCCGTTGTCTCGTTTGATGGCCATATATTTAGCTGATGTTGATCTAGTTGGATGAAACCGATGTCTCCTTAAAGCTAATATCCATGTAAACAAGTTTCATGAAGACATCGAATCCTAATTCGTCCAGTAACAGGGTCAAAGAAGCATAATACGCTAAATGGTCAGAATGGTACGAGTTAAATAGCCTTGTGAATGTGCCAAGTTTATAACCAAGCACCTTAGCTCTTTTAAGAAACGTCCATTGAAGCTAATCACGGGTCTACTCAGAATACAGAACATTATGATGGGTGTAGAAGTAATTTTGAATGAATTAAGATATTCAACATCCAAGCTTGACCAGAAAATGAGGAACCCTTTTCAATAAAGTTCTTAAGCATCAAGTACTGTAATAGAAAAAGGCAAAAGCTTCAACAACTCTAATTGAAGAAAGAGAAGAAAAGCGTGAATAAATACAGAAGTAAAAAAGCTGCAAAAGCAAAACCACTGAAGATTGACGTAAAGCGCCTGCTGTCGATAATCAAGCGTCCGAAACGTCGTATTTTGAGGTATGTCGTCCTAAGGATGTGATCTTGGTTTTGTTAGAAAGATAAGAGAAATACCTACATGTTTCCTGAAGATGCCAAGATCTGTATCAATCTCTATCAGAGTGAAATTCCTTCTTCGAGCTTGGGTGTGATACTGTTTGTGACAATCCGAACATGCAACCGTCTGCTGACAGTATCGATCTTGTTATCATTGGAAGGCTGAATGAAATATCTACAAATCACGTGAAGAGGTCAAGGGCGAAATCGATCTCTATCTTTGTCAAATTGCATACGTAAGTTGGTGACGTGATGCCGTTCCTGACTGTCATACTTTTGTAGCATCTGATGGGCATATATTGAGCTGATGGTGTTTGAATTGGATGAAACCGACGTCTCATTAAAGCTAATATCCATATAAACAAGTTTCATGAAGACATCGAATCCTAATTCGGCCAGTAACAGGGTCAAAGATGCATAATATGCTAAATGGTCAGAATGCTATGACTTAAATAACCTTGTTAATATGCCAAGTGGATAACCAAGCACCTTAGCTCTTTTAAGTAGCGTCCATTGAAGCTAATCAAGGGTCTACTCAGAATACAGAACATTATGATTGGTGGAGAAGTAATTTTGAATGAAGTATTAAGATATTCAAAGTCCAAGCTTGACCAGAAAATGAGGTACCCTTTTCAATAAAGTTCTGAAGCATCAAGTACTGTAATAGAAAAAGGCAAATGCTTCAACGACTCTGATTGAAGAAAGAGAAGAAAAGCGTGAATAAAGACAGAAGTAACAAAGCTGCAAAAGCAAAAACACTGAAGATTGAAGTAAAGCGCCTGCTGTCGATAATCAAGCGTCCGAAACGTCGTATTTTGAGGTATGTCGTCCTAAGGATGTGATCTTGGTTTTGTTAGAAAGATAAGAGAAATACCTACATGTTTCCTGAAGATGCCAAGATCTGTATCAATCTCTATCAGAGTGAAATTCCTTCTTCGAGCTTGGGATGTGATACTGTTTGTGACAATCCGAACATGCAACCGTCTGCTGACAGTATCGATCTTGTTATCATTGGAAGGCTGAATGAAATATCTACAAATCACGTGAAGAGGTCAAGGGCGAAATCGATCTCTATCTTTGTCAAATTGCATACGTAAGTTGGTGACGTGATGCCGTTCCTGACTGTCATACTTTTGTAGCATCTGATGGGCATATGTTGAGCTGATGGTGTTTGAATTGGATGAAACCGACGTCTCATTAAAGCTAATATCCATATAAACAAGTTTCATGAAGACATCGAATCCTAATTCGGCCAGTAACAGGGTCAAAGATGCATAATATGCTAAATGGTCAGAATGCTACGACTTAAATAACCTTGTGAATATGCCAAGTGGATAACCAAGCACCTTAGCTCTTTTAAGTAGCGTCCATTGAAGCTAATCAAGGGTCTACTCAGAATACAGAACATTATGATTGGTGGAGAAGTAATTTTGAATGAAGTATTAAGATATTCAAAGTCCAAGCTTGACCAGAAAATGAGGTACCCTTTTCAATAAAGTTCTGAAGCATCAAGTACTGTAATAGAAAAAGGCAAATGCTTCAACGACTCTGATTGAAGAAAGAGAAGAAAAGCGTGAATAAAGACAGAAGTAACAAAGCTGCAAAAGCAAAAACACTGAAGATTGAAGTAAAGCACCTGCTGTCGATAATCAAGCGTCCGAAACGTCGTATTTTGAGGTATGCTCGTCCTAAGGAAGTGATCTTGGTTTTTTTAGAAAGATAAGAGAAATACCTACATGTTTCCTGAAGATGCCAAGACCTGTATCAATCTCTATCTGAGTGAAATTCCTTCTTCGAGCTTGGGATGTGATACTGTTCATGACAATCCGAACATGCAACCGTCTGCTGACAATTTATGGAGCTTTGGGTGTTCAAAAGTATCGATCTAGGTATCGTTGGAAGGATGAATGAAATATCTACAATTCTCGTGAAGAGGTCAAGGGCGAAATCAATCTCTATCTTTGTCAAATTGCATACGTAAGTTGGTGACGTGATGCCGTTCTTGACTGTCCTACTTTAGTAGCATCTGATGGCATATATTGAGCTGATGGTGTTCGAATTGGATGAAACCGATGTCTCACTAAAGCTAATATCCATATAAACAAGTTTCATGAAGACATCGAATCCTAATTCGGCCAGTAACAGGGTCAAAGATGCATAATATGCTAAATTGTCAGAATGCTACTACTTAAATAACCTTGTGAATATGCCAAGTGGAAAACCAAGCGCCTTAGCTCTTTTAAAAAGCGTCCGGTGAAGCTAATCAAGGGTCTACTCAGAATACAGAACATTATGATTGGTGAAGAAGTAATTTTGAATGAAGTTTTAAGATATTCAAAGTCCAAGCTTGACCAGAAAATCAGGTACCTTGTTCAATAGAGTTGTGAAACATCAAGTGCTTTGAGGTATGCTTGTCCTAATGAAGTGATCCTGGTTTTTTTAGAAAGACAAAAGAAATACCTACATGTAGCCGAGATCTGACTCAATCTCTATCTGAGTGAAATTCCTTCTTCAAGTATGAGGTGTGATACTGTTCGTGAAAATTCGAATATGCAACCTTCTGCTGACAATTTCTGGAGATTTGGGTGTTCAAAAGTATCGATCTTGGTATCGTTGGAAGTTTCAAATAAATATCTGCAACTTTCGTGAAGAGGCCAAGAGCGAAATCGATCTCGATCTTTGTCAAAATGCACCCGTAAGTTGGTGACGTGATGCCCATCCTGACTGTCTTACCTTGTTGCTTCCGATGGCCATATATTGAGCTGATGGTGTTCTAATCGGATGAAACCGATGTCTCCTTAAAGCTAATATCCATATAAACAAGTTTCATGAAGACATCGAATCCTAATTCGGCCAGTAACAGGGTCAAGGAAGCATAATATGCTAAATGGTCAGAATGCTACGAGTTAAATAGCCTTGTGAAAGTGCCAAGTGGATAACCAAGCGCCTTAGCTCTTTTCAGAAGTGTCCATTGAAGCTAATCAAGCGTCTACTCAGAATACAGAACATTATGATGGGTGGAGAAGTAATTTTGAATGAAGTATTAAAATATTCAACGTCCAAGCTTGACCAGAAAATGAGGTACCCATTTCAATGAAGTTCTGAAGCATCCAGTGCTGTAATATAAGAATATAAAAGCTTTAGCAACTCCATAAGAAGAAAGAGAAGAAAAGCGTGAATAATGACAAAAGTACAAAAGCGGCAACTGCAAAAACACTGAAGATTGAAGTCAAGCGTTTGCTGCCGATAATCAAGCGTCCGAAACGTCGTATTTTGAGGTACGCCTGTCCTAATGAAGTGATCTTGGTTTTGTTATAAAGATAAGAGAAATACCTACCGGTTTCCTGAAGAAGTCGAGATCTGACTCAATCTCTATCTGAGTGAAATTCCTTTGTCAAGCATGAGGTGCAATACTGTTAGTGAAAATTCGAATATGCAACATTCTGTCGACAATTTCTGGATATTTGGGTGTTCAAAAGTATCGATCTTGGTATCATTGGAAGGCTCAAAGAAATATCTGCAACTCTCGCAAAGAGGTCAAAAGCGAAATCGATCTCTATCTTTGTCAAAATGCATCCGTAAGTTGGTGACGTGATTTCGTTCCTGACCGTCATTCCGTTGTCTCGTCTGATGGCCATATATTGAGCTGAAGTTATTCTAATTGGACGAAACCGATGTCTCCTTAAAGCTAATATCCATGTAAACAAGTTTCATGAAGACATCGAATCCAAATTCGGCCAGTAACAGGGTCAAAGAAGCATAATACGCTAAATGGTCAGAATGTTGCGAGTTAAATAGCCTTGTGAACGTGCCAAGTGGATAACCAAGCGCCTTAGCTCTTTTAAGAAGCGTGCATTGAAGCTAATCAAGGGTCTACTCAGAATACAGAACATTATGATGTGTGGAGAAGTAATTTTGAATGAAGTATTAAGATATTCAACGTCCAAGCTTGACCAGAAAATGAGGTACCCTTTTCAATAAAGTTCTTAAGCATCAAGTAATGTAATAGAAAAAGGCAAAAGCTTCAACAACTCTAATTGAAGAAAGAGAAGAAAAACGTGAATAAACAGAGAAGTAAAAAAGCTGCAAAAGCAAAACCACTGAAGATTGAAGTAAAGCGCCTGCTGTCGATAATCAAGCGTCCGAAACGTCGTATTTTGAGGTATGCTCGTCCTAAGGAAGTGATCTTGGTTTTGTTAGAAAGATAAGAGAAATACCTACATGCTTCCTGAAGATGCCAAGATCTGTATCAATCTCTATCTGAGTGAAATTCCTTTGTCAAGCATGAGGTGCGATACTGTTAGTGAAAATTCGAATACGCAACATTCTGCCGACAATTTCTGGATATTTGGGTGTTCAAAAGTATCGATCTTGGTATCATTGGAAGGCTCAAAGAAATATCTGCAACTCTCGTGAAGAGGTCAAAAGCGAAATCGATCTCTATCTTTGTCAAAATTCATCCGTAAGTCGGTGACGTGATGTCGTTCCTGACTGTCATACTTTTGTAGCGTCTGATGGCCATATGTTGAGCTGATGGTGTTCCAATTGGATGAAATCGATGTCTCCATAAAGCTTATATCAATATAAACAAGTTTCATGAAGACATCGAATCCTATTTCGGCCAGTAACAGGGTTAAAGAAGCATAATACGCTAAATGGTCAGAATGCTACGAGTTAAATAGCCTTGTGAATGTGCCAAGTAGATAACCAAGCGCCTTAGCTCTTTTCAGAAGCATCCATTGAAACTAATCAAGCGTCGACTCAGAATACAGAATATTATGATGGGTGGAGAAGTAATTTTGAATGAAGTATTAAGATATTCAACGCCCAAGCTTGACCAAAAAATGAGGTACCCTTTTCAATAAAGTCATGAAGCATCAAGTACGATAATATAAGAATATAAAAGCTTTAGCAACTCTAGAAGAAGAAATAGAAGAAAAGCGTGAATCATGACAAAAGTACAAAAGCGGCAACAGCAAAAACACTGAAGATTGAAGTCAAGCTTCTGCTGCCGATAATCAAGCGTGGGAAACGTCGTATTTTGAGGTACTCTCGTTCTAATGAAGTGATATTGGTTTTGTTATAAAGATAAGACAAATACCTACCTGTTTCCTGAAGAAGTCGAGATCTGACTCAATCTCTATCTGAGTGAAATTCCTTTGTCAAGCATGAGGTACAATACTGTTAGTGAAAATTCGAATATGCAACATTCTGCCGACAATTTCTGGATATTTGGGTGTTCAAAAGTATCGATCTTGGTATCATTGGAAGGCTCAAAGAAATATCTGCAACTCTCGTGAAGAGGTCAAAAGCGAAATCGATCGCTATCTTTGTCAAAATGCAGCCGTAAGTTGGTGACGTGATGTCGTTCCTGACTGTCATTCCGCTGTCTCGTCTGATGGCCATATATTGAGCTGAAGTTGTTCTAATTGGACGAAACCGATGTCTCCTTAAAGCTAATATCCATGTAAACAAGTTTCATGAAGACATCGAATCCTAATTCGGCCAGTAACAGGGTCAAAGAAGCATAATACGCTAAATGGTCAGAATGCTGCGAGTTAAATAGCCTTGTGAACGTGCCAAGTGGATAAACAAGCGCCTTAGCTCTTTTAAGAAGCGTGCATTGAAGCTAATCAAGGGTCTACTCAGAATACAGAACATTATGATGGGTGGAAAAGTAATTTTGAATGAAGTATTAAGATATTCAACGTCCAAGCTTGACCAGAAAATGAGGTACCCTTTTCAATAAAGTTCTTAAGCATCAAGTAATGTAATAGAAAAAGGCAAAAGCTTCAACAACTCTAATTGAAGAAAGAGAAGAAAAACGTGAATAAAGAGAGAAGTAAAAAAGCTGCAAAAGCAAAACCACTGAAGATTGAAGTAAAGCGCCTGCTGTCGATAATCAAGCGTCCGAAACGTCGTATTTTGAGGTATGCTCGTCCTAAGGAAGTGATCTTGGTTTTGTTAGAAAGATAAGAGAAATACCTACATGCTTCCTGAAGATGCCAAGATCTGTATCAATCTCTATCTGAGTGAAATTCCTTCTTCGATCTTGGGATGTGACACTGTTCGTGACAATCCGAACATGCAACCGTCTGCTGACAGTATCGATCTTGGTATCATTGGAAGGCTGAATGAAATATCTACAAATCTCGTGAAGAGGTCAAGGGCGAAATCAATCTCTATCTTTGTCAAATTGCATACGTAATTTGCTGACGTGATGCCATTCTTGACTGTCGTACTTTTGTAGCATCTGATGGGCATATATTGAGCTGATGGTGTTCGAATTGGATGAAACCGATGTCTTATTAAAGCTAATATCCATATAAACAAGTTTCATGAAGACATCGAATCCTAATTCGGCCAGTAACAGGGTCAAAGAAGCATAATACGCTAAATGGTCAGAATGCTGCGAGTTAAATAGCCTTGGGAATGTTTCAAGTGGATAACCAAGCAACTTAGCTCTTTTAAGTAGCGTCCACTAAAGCTAATCAAGGGTCTACTCAGAATACAGAACATTATGATTGGTGGAGTAGTAATTTTGAATGAAGTAATAAGATATTCAACGTCTAAGCTTGACCAGAAAATGAGGTACCCTTTTCAATAAAGTTCTGAAGCATCAAGTATTGTAATATAAAAAGGCAAATGCTTCAACAACTCTGATTGAAGAAAGAGAAGAAAAGCGTGAATAAACACAGAAGTAAAAAAGCTGCAAAAGCAAAAACACTGAAGATTGAAGTAAAGCGCCTGCTGTCGATAATCAAGCGTCCGAAACGTCGTATTTTGAGGTATGCTCGTCCTAAGGAAGTGATCTTGGTTTTGTTAGAAAGATAATAGAAATACCTGCATGTTTCCTGAAGATGCCAAGATCTGTATCAATCTCTATCTGAGTGAAATTCCTTCTTCGAGCTTGGGATGTGATACTGTTCATGACAATTCGAACATGCAACCGTCTGCTGACAATTTATGGAGCTTTGGGTGTTCAAAAGTATCGATCTTGGTATCGTTGGAAGGATGAATGAAATATCTACAAATCTCGTGAAGAGGTCAAGGGCGAAATCAATCTCTATCTTTGTCAAATTGCATACGTAAGTTGGTGACGTGATGCCGTTCTTGACTGTCATACTTTTGTAGCATCTGATGGCATATATTGAGCTGATGGTGTTCGAATTGGATGAAACCGATGTCTCACTAAAGCTAATATCCATATAAACAAGTTTCATGAAGGCATCGAATCCTAATTCAGCCAGCAACAGGGTCAAAGATGCATAATATGCTAAATTATCAGAATGCTACGACTTAAATAACCTTGTGAATATGCCAAGTGGATAACCAAGCGCCTTAGCTCTTTTAAGAAGCGTCCAGTGAAGCTAATCAAGGGTCTACTCCGAATACAGAACATTATGATGGGTGGAGAAGTAATTTTGAATGAAGTTTTAAGATATTCAAAGTCCAAGCTTGACCAAAAAATCAGGTACCTTGTTCAATAAAGTTCTGAAACATCAAGTACTTTGAGGTATGCTTGTCCTAATGAAGTGATCCTGGTTTTTTTAGAAAGACAAAAGAAATACCTGCATGTAGTCGAGATCTGGCTCATTCTCTATCTGAGTGAAATTCCTTCTTCAAGTATGAGGTGTGATACTGTTCGTGAAAATTCGAATATGCAACCTTCTGCTGACAAATTCTGGTGATTTGGGTGTTCAAAAGTATCGATCTTGGTATCATTGGAAGTTTCAAATAAATATCTGCAACTCTCGTGAAGAGGCCAAGAGCGAAATCGATCTCGATCTTTGTCAAAATGCACCCGTAAGTTGGTGACGTGATGCCCATCCGGACTGTCTTACCTTGTAGCTTCCGATGGCCATATATTGAGCTGATGGTGTTCTAATTGGAGGAAACCGATTTCTCCTTAAAGCTAATATCCATATAAACAAGTTTCATGAAGACATCGAATCCTAATTCGGCCAGTAACAGGGTCAAAGAAGCATAATATGCTAAATGGTCAGAATGCTACGAGTTAAATAGCCTTGTGAAAGTGCCAAGTGGATAACCAAGCGCCTTAGCTCTTTTCAGAAGCGTCCATTGAAACTAATCAAGCGTCTACTCAGAATACAGAACATTATGATGGGTGGAGAAGTAATTTTGAATGAAGTATTAAGATATTCAACGTCCAAGCTTGACTAGAAAATGAGGTATCCTTTTCAATAAAGTTCTGAAGCATCAAGTGCTGTAATATAAGAATACAAAAGCTTTAGCAACTCCAGAAGAAGAAAGAGAAGAAAAACGTGAATAATGACAAAAGTACAAAAGCGGCAACAGCAAAAACACTGAAGATTGAAGTCAAGCGTTTGCTGCCGATAATCAAGCGTCTGAAACGTCGTATTTTGAGGTACGCCTGTCCTAATGAAGTGATCATGGTTTTGTTATAAAGATAAGAGAAATACCTAATGGTTTCGTGAAGAAGTCGAGATCTGACCCAATCTCTATCTGAGTGATATTCCTTTCTCAAGCATGAGGTGTGATATTGTTCGTGAAAATTCGAATATGCAACATTCTGCTGACAATTTCTGGAGAATTGGGTGTTCAAAAGTATTGATCTTGGTATCGTTGGAAGTCTCAAAGAAATACCTGCAACTCTCGTGAAGAGGTCAAGAGCGAAATCGATCTCTATCTTTGTCAAAATGCATCCGTAAGTTGGGGACGTGATGTCGTTCCTGACTGTATTTCCATTGTAGCTTCTGATGGCCATATATTGAGCTGATGTTGTTCTAATTGGATGAAACCGTTGTCTCCTTAAAGCTAATATCCATATAAACAAGTTTCATGAAGACATCGAATTCTAATTCGGATAGTAACAGGGTCAAAGAAGCATAATACGCTAAATAGTCAGAATGCTATGAGTTAAATAGCCTTGTGAATGTGCCAAGTGGATAACCAAGCGCCTTAGCTCTTTTCAGAAGCATCCATTGAAGCTAATCAAGCGTCTACTCAGAATATAGAACATTATGATGGGTGGAGAAGTAATTTTGAATGAAGTATTAAGATATTCAACGTCCAAGCTTGACCAGAAAATGAGGTACCCTTTCAATAAAGTTCTAAAGCATCAAGTATGGTAATAGAAGAATATAAAAGCTTTAGCAACTCTAGAAGAAGAAAGAGAAGAAAAGCGTGAATCATGACAGAAGTACAAAAGCGGCAACAACAAAAACACTGAAGATTGAAGTCAAGTGTCTGCTGCCGATAATCAAGCGTCCGAAACGTCGTATTTTGAGGTACGCCTATCCTAATGAAGTGATCTTGGTTTTGTTATAAAGATAAGAGAAATACCTACCTGTTTCCTGAAGAAGTCGAGATCTGACTCAATCTCTATCTGAGCGAAATTCCTTTATCAAGCATGAGGTGCGATACTGTTAGTGAAAATTCGAATATGCAACATTCTGCTGACAATTTTTGGAGATTTGGGTGTTCAAAAGTATCAATCTTGGTATCATTGGAAGGCTCAAAGAAATATTTGCAACTCTCGTGAAGAGGTCAAAAGCGAAATCGATCTCTATCTTTGTCAAAATGCATCCGTAAGTTGGTGACGTGATGTCTTTCCTGACTGTCATTCCATTGTCTCGTCTGATGGCCATATATTGAGCTGATGTTTTTCTAATTGGATGAAACTGATGTCTCCTTAAATCTAATATCCATATTAA
This sequence comes from Ammopiptanthus mongolicus, assembly GCA_039655645.1. Classification (NCBI taxonomy): domain Eukaryota; kingdom Viridiplantae; phylum Streptophyta; class Magnoliopsida; order Fabales; family Fabaceae; genus Ammopiptanthus; species Ammopiptanthus mongolicus. Next base: position 59,671,458 of record CM077346.1, on the reverse strand, counting down.
CAAGTTTCATGAAGACATCGAATCCTAATTCGGCCAGTAACAGGGTCAAAGAAGCATAACACGCTAAATGGTCAGAATGCAACGAGTTAAATAGCCTTGTGAATGTGCCAAGTGGATAACCAAGCGCCGTAGCTCTTTTCAGAAGCATCCATTGAAGCTAATCAAGCGTATACTCAGAATACAGAATATTATGATGGGTGGAGAAGTAATTTTGAATGAAGTATTAAGATATTCAACGCCCAAGCTTGACCAGAAAATGAGGTACCGTTTTCAGTAAAGTTATGAATATAAGAATATCAAAGCTTTAGCAACTCTAGAAGAAGAAAGAGAAGAAAAAGCGTGAATCAAGACAAAAGTACAAAAGCGGCAACAATAAAAACACTGAAGATTGAAGTCAAGCGTCTGCTGCCGATAATCAAGCGTCCGAAACGTCATATTTTGAGGTACGCTCATTCTAATGATTTGATATTGGTTTTGTTATAAAGATAAGAGAAATACCTACCTGTTTCCTGAAGAAGTCGAGATCTGACTCAATCTCTATCTGAGTGAAATTCCTTTGTCAAGCATGAGGTACGATACTGTTAGTGAAAATTCGAATATGCAACATTCTGCTGACAATTTCGGGATATTTGGGAGTTCAAAAGTATCGATCTTGGTATCATTGAAGGCTCAAAGAAATATCTGCAACTCTCGTGAAGAGGTCAAGAGCGAAATCGATCTCTATCTTTGTCAAAATGCATCCGTAAGTTGGTGACGTGATGTCGTTCCTGCCTGTCATTCCGTTGTCTCGTCTGATGGCCATACATTGAGCTGATGTTGTTCTAATTGGATGAAACCGATGTCTGCTTAAAGCTAATATCCATGCAAACAAGTTTCAAGAAGACATCGAATCCTAATTCGGCCAGTAACAGGGTCAAAGAAGCATAATACGCTAAATGGTCAGAATGCTACGAGTTAAATAGCCTTGTGAATGTGCCTAGTGGATAACCAAGCGCCTTAGCTCTTTTAAGAAGCGTCCATTGAAGCTAATCAAGGGTCTACTCAGAATACAGAACATTATGATGGGTGGAGAAGTAATTTTGAATGAAGTATTAAGATATTCAACGTCCAAGCTTGACCAGAAAATGAGGTACCCTTTTCAATAAAGTTCTGAAGCATCAAGTACTGTTATAGAAAAAGGCAAAAGCTTCAATAACTTAATTTCAAGAAAGAGAAGAAAAGCGTGGATAAAGACAGAAGTAAAAATGCTGCAAAAGCAATAAGACTGAAGATTGAAGTAAAGCGCCTGCTGTCGATAATCAAGCGTCCGAAACATCGTATTTGAGGTATGCTCGTCCTAAGGAAGTGATCTTGGTTTTTTAGAAAGATAAGAGAAATACCTACATGTTTCTTGAAGATGCCATGATCTGTATCAATCTCTATCTGAGTGAAATTCCTTTTCGAGCTTGGGATGTGATACTGTTCGTGACAATCCGATCATGCAACCATCTGCTGACAGTATCGATCTTGGTATCGTTGGAAGGTTGAATGAAATATCTACAAATCTCGTGAAGAGGTCAAGGGCGAAATCGATCTCTATCTTGGTGACGTGATGCCGTTCTTGACTGTCGTACTTTTGTAGCATCTGATGGGCATATATTGAGCTGATGGTGTTCGAATTGAATGAAACCGATGTCTCATTAAAGCTAACATCCATATAAACTAGTTTCATGAAGACATCGAATCCTAATTCAGCCAGTAACAGGGTCAAAGATGCATAATATGCTAAATGGTCAGAGTGCTACGACTTAAATACCCTTGTGAATATGCCAAGTGGATAACCAAGCGCCTTAGCTCTTTTAAGTAGCATCCATTGAAGCTAATCTAGGGTCTACTCAGAATACAGAACATTATGATTGGTGGAGAAGTAATTTTGAATGAAGTATTAAGATATTCAACGTCCAAGCTTGACCAGAAAATGAGGTACCCTTTTCAATAAAGTTCTGAAGCATCAAGTACTGTAATAGAAAAAGGAAAATGCTTCAACAAATCTAATTGAAGAAAGAGAAGAAAAGCATGAATAAAGACAGAAGTAAAAAAGCTGCAAAAGCAAAAACACTGAAGATTGAAGTAAAACACCTGCTGTCGATAATCAAGCGTCCAAAACGTCGTATTTTGAGGTATGCTCGTCCTAAGGAAGTGATCTTTGTTTTGTTAGAAAGATAAGAGAAATACCTACATGTTTCCTGAAGATACCAAGATCTGTATCAATCTCTATCTGAGTGAAATTCCTTCTTCGAGCTTGGGATGTGATACTGTTCGTGACAATCCGAACATGCAACCGTCTGCTGACAATTTATGGAGCTTTGGGTGTTCAAAAGTATCGATCTTGGTATCGTTGGAAGGATGAATGAAATATCTACAAATCTCGTGAAGAGGTCAAGGGCGAAATCAATCTCTATCTTTGTCAAATTGCATACGTAAGTTGGTGACGTGATGCCGTTCTTGACTATCATACTTTTGTAGCATCTGATGGCATATATTGAGCTGATGGGGTTCGAATTGGATGAAATTGATGTCTCACTAAAGCTAATATCCATAGAAACAAGTTTCATGAAGACATCGAATCCTAATTAGGCCAGTAACAGGGTCAAAGATGCATAATATGCTAAATGGTCAGAATGCTACGACTTAAATAACCTTGTGAATATGCCAAGTGGATAACCAAGCGCCTTAGCTCTTTTAAGAAGCGTCCAGTGAAGCTAATCAACGGTCTACTCCGAATACAGAACATTATGATGGGTGGAGAAGTAATTTTGAATGAAGTTTTAAGATATTCAAAGTCCAAGCTTGACTAGAAAATCAGGTACCTTGTTCAATAAAGTTCTGAAACATCAAGTACTTTGAGGTATGCTTGTCCTAATGAAGTGATCCTGGTTTTTTTAGAAAGACAAAAGAAATACCTACATGTTGCCGAGATCTGACTCAATCTCTATCTGAGTGAAATTCCTTTTTTAAGTATGAGGTGTGATATTGTTCGTGAAAATTCGAATATGCAACCTTCTGCTGACAATTTCTACAGATTTGGGTGTTCAAAAGTATCGATCTTGGTATCGTTGGAAGGTTCAAGTAAATATCTGCAACTCTCGTGAAGAGGCCAAGAGCGAAATCGATCTCGATCTTTGTCAAAATGCACCCGTAAGTTGGTGACGTGATGCCCATCATGACTGTCTTACCTTGTAGCTTCTGATGGCCATATATTGATCTGATGGTGTTCTAATTGGATGAAACCGATGTCTCCTGAAAGCTAATATCCATATAAACGAGTTTCATGAAGACATCGAATCCTAATTCGGCCATTAAAAAGGTCAAAGAAGCATAATACTCTAAATGGTCAGAATGCTACGAGTTAAATAGCCTTGTGAATGTGCCAAGTGGAAACCAAAGCGCCTTAGCTCTTTTCAGAAGCGTCCACTAAAGCTAATCAAGTGTCTACTCAAAATACAGAACATTATGACGGGTGGAGAAGTAATTTTGAATGAAGTTTTAAAATATTCAACGTCCAAGCTTGACCAGAAAATGAGGTACCCTTTTCATTAAAGTCCTGAAGCATCAGGTACTGTAATATAACACAATAAAATCTTTGGCAAGTCTAGAAGAAGAAAGAGAAGAAAAGCGTGAATAAATACAAAAGTACAAAAGCGGCAACAGCAAAAACACTGAAGATTGCAGTCAAGCGTCTGCTGCCGATAATCAAGCGTCCGAAACGTCGTATTTTGAGGTACGCTCGTCCTAACGAAGTGATCTTGGTTTTGTTATAAAGATAAGAGAAATAACTACCGTTTTCCTGAAGAAGTCGAGATCTGACTCAATCCCTATCTAAGTGAAATTCCTTTTTCAAGCATGAGCTGTGATACTGTTCGTGAAAATTCGAATATGCAACCTTCTGCTGACAATTTCTAGAGATTTCGGTGTTCAAAAGTATCGCTCCTGGCATCGTTGGAAGGTTCAAATAAATATCTGCAACTCTCGTGAAGAGGCCAAGAGCGAAATCGATCTCGATCTTTGTCAAAATGCACCCGTAAGTTGGTGACGTGATGCCCATCCTGACTGTCTTACCTTGTAGCTTCCGACGGCCATATATTGAGCTGATGGTGTTGTCATTGGATGAAACTGATGTCTCCTTAAATCTAATATCCATATAAGCAAGTTTCATGAAGACATCGAATCCTAATTCAGCTAGTAACAGAGTCAAAGAAGCATAATACGTTGAATGGTCAGAACGCTACGAGTTAAATAACCTTGTGAATATGCCAAGTGGATAACCAAGTGCCTTAGCTCTTTTAAAAAGCGTCCAGTGAAGCCAATCAAGGGTCTACACAGAATACAGAACATTATGATGGGTGGAGAAGTAATTTTGAATGAAGTATTAAAATATTCAAAGTCCAAGCTTGACCAGAAAATGAGGTACCCTTTTCATTAAAGTCCTGAAGCATCAGGTACTGTAATATAAGACAATAAAATCTTCGGCAAGTCTAGAAGAAGAAAGAGAAGAAAAGCGTGAATAAAGACAAAAGTACAAAAGCGGCAACAGTAAAAACACTGAAGATTGAAGTCAAGCGTCTGCTGCCGATAATCAAGCGTCCGAAACGTCGTATTTTGAGGTACGCTCGTCCTAACGAAGTGATCTTGGTTTTGTTATAAAGATAAGAGAAATACCTACCGTTTTCCTGAAGAAGTCAAGATCTGACTCAATCCCTATCTAAGTGAAATTCCTTTTTCAAGCATGAGCTGTGATACTGTTCGTGAAAATTCGAATATGCAACCTTCTGCTGACAATTTCTAGAGATTTCGGTGTTCAAAAGTATCGCTCTTGGCATCGTTGGAAGGTTCAAATAAATATCTGCAACTCTCGTGAAGAGGCCAAGAGCGAAATCGATCTCGATCTTTGTCAAAATGCACCCGTAAGTTGGTGACGTGATGCCCATCCTGACTGTCTTACCTTGTAGCTTCCGACGGCCATATATTGAGCTGATGGTGTTGTCATTGGATGAAACTGATGTCTCCTTAAATCTAATATCCATATAAGCAAGTTTCATGAAGACATCGAATCCTAATTCAGCTAGTAACAGAGTCAAAGAAGCATAATACGTTGAATGGTCAGAACGCTACGAGTTAAATAACCTTGTGAATATGCCAAGTGGATAACCAAGTACCTTAGCTCTTTTAAAAAGCGTCCAGTGAAGCCAATCAAGGGTCTACACAGAATACAGAACATTATGATGGGTGGAGAAGTAATTTTGAATTAAGATTTAAGATATTCAACGTCAAAGCTTGACCTGAAAATGAGGTAACCTTATCAACAAAGTTCTGAAGCATCAGGAACTGTAATATTGGACTATAAAAGCTTCAGCAACTCTAGAAGAAGAAAGAGAAGAAAAGCGTGAATAAAGACAAAAGTACAAAAGCGGCAACAGCAAAAACACTGAAGATTGAAGTCAAGCGTCTGCTGCCGATAATCAAGCGTCCGAAATGTCGTATTTTGAGATACTCTCGTCCTAATGAAGTGATCTTAGTTTTGTTAGAAAGATAAGAGAAATACCTACATGTTTCCTGAAGAAGCCGAGATCTGACTCAATCCCTATCGGAGTGTAATTCCTTCTTCAAGTATGAGGTGTGATACTGTTCGTGACAATCAGAACATGCAACCTTCTGCTGACAATTTATGGAGCTTTGGGTGTTCAAAAGTATCGATCTTGGTATCGTTGGAAGGCTCAAAGAAATATCTGCAACTCTCGTGAAGAGGTCAAGAACGAAATCGATCTCTATCTTTGTCAAAATGCACCCGTACTGGAATAGAAAAAGGCAAAAGCTTCCGCAACTCTAATAGAAGAAGGAGAAAAAAAGCGTGAATAAAGACAAAAGTAAAAAAGCTGCAAAAGCAAAAACATTGAAGATTGAAGAATAGCGTCTGAAACGTCGTATTTTGTTGTATGCTTGTCCTAATGAAGTGATCCTGGTTTTTTTAGACAGATAAAAGAAATACCTACATGTTTCCTATAGAAGCCGAGATCTGAATCAATCTCTATCTGTGTGAAACTCTTTCTTCAAGCTTGAGATGTGATACTGTTTGTGACAATCAGAACATGCAACCGTCTGCTGACAATTTCTGGAGCTTTGGGTGTTCAAAAGTATCGATCTTGGTATCATTGGAAGGCTCAAATAAATATCTGCAACTCTCGTGAAGAGGTCAAGAGTGAAATCGATCTCGATCTTTGTCAAAATGTACCCGTAAGTTCGTGACGTGATGCCCATCCTGACTGTATTAACTTTGTAGCATCTGATGGCCATATATTGAGTTGATGGTGTTTGAATTGGATGAAACCGATGTCTCATTAAATCTAATATCCATATAAAAAAGTTTCATGAAGACATCGAATCCTAGTTCGGCCAGTAACCGGCTCAAAGAAGCATCATACGTTGAATGGTTAGAACGCTGCGAGTTAAATAACCTTGTGAATATGGCAAAGGAATAACCAAGCACCTTATCTCTTTTAAGAAGCATCCAGTTAAGCCAATCGAGGGTCTACACAGAATACAGAATATTATGATGGGTGGAGAAGTAATTTTGAATTAAGATTTAAGATATTCAACGTCCAAGCTTTACCAGAAATTGAGGCAACCTTTTCAACAAAGTTCTGAAGCATCAATTATTGTAATAGAAGAATATAAATGCTTCAGCAACTCTAATAGAAGAAAGAGAAGAAAAGCATGAATAAAGACAAAAGTACAAAAGCGACAACAACAAAAACACTGAAGATTGAAGTCAAGCGTCTGCTGCCGATAATCAAGCGTCCGAAATGTCATATTTTGAGATACACTCATACTAATGAAGTGATCTTGGTTTTGTTCGAAAGATATGAGAAATACCTACATGTTTCCTAAAGAAGCCGAGATCTAACTCAATCCCTATCGGAGTGAAATTCCTTCTTCAAGTATGAGGTATGATATTGTTCGTGACAATCAGAACATGCAACCGTCTGCTGACAATTTATGGAGCTTTGGGTGTTCAAAAGTATCGATCTTGGCATTGTTGGAAGGCTCAAAGAAATATCTGCAACTCTAGTGAAGAGGTCAAGAACGAAATCGATCTCTATCTTTGTCAAAATCCACCCGTAATTTGGTGACGTAATGCCGTTCCTGACTGTCAAACTTTTGTAGCGTCTGATGGGCATATATTGAGCTGATGGTGTTCGAATTGGATGAAACCAATGTCTCCTTAAATCTAATATCCATATAAACAAGTTTCATGCAGACATCGAATCCTAATTCGGCCAGTAACAAGGTCAAAGAAGCATAATACGCTAAATGGTCAGAACGCTACGAGTTAAATAACCTTGTGAACATGCCAAGTGGATAATCAAGCGCCTTAGCTCTTTTAAGAAGCGTCCAGTGAAGCCAATCAAGGGTCTACAAAGAATACAGAACATTATGATGGGTGGAGAAGTAATTTTGAATGAAGTATTATGATATTCAACGTCCAAGCTTGACCAGAAAATGAGGTATCCTTTTTAATAAAGTTCTGATGCATCGGGTATTGTAATATAAGACTACAAAAGCTTCAGCTAATCTAGACGAAGAAAGAGAAGAAAAGCGTGAATAACAACAAAAGTAAAAAAGCGACAACAGTAAAAACACTGAAGATTGAAGTCAAGCGTCTGCTGCCGATAATCAAGAGTCTGAAACGTCGTATTTTGAGGTACGCTTGTCCTAATGAAGTGATATTGGTTTTGCTAGAAAGATAAGAGAAATACCTACCTTTTTCCTGAAGAAGTCGAGATCTGACTCAATCCCTATCTCAAAGAAATTCCTTTTTCAAGCATGAGGTGTGATACTATTCGTGAAAATTCGAATATGCAACGTTCTGCAGAAAATTTCTGGAGATTTGGGTGTTCAAAAGTATCGATCATGGTATCGTTGGAAGGCTCAAATAAATATCTGCAAATCTCGTGAAGAGGTCAAGAGGGAAATCGATCTCTATCTTTGTCAAAATGCATCCATAAGTTGGTGACGTGATGTCGTTCCTGACTGTCATACCTTTGTAGCGTCTGATGGCCATATATTGACCTGATGGTGTTCTAATGTGATGAAACCGATGTCTCCTTAAAGCTAATATCCATATAAACAAGTTTCATGAAGACATCGAATCCTAATTCGGCCAGTAACAAGGTCAAAGAAGCACAATACGCTAAATGGTCGGAATGCTACGAGTTAAATAGCCTTGTGAATGTGCCAAGTGGAAAACAAAGCGCATTATCTCTTTTAAGAAGCGTCCACTGAATCTAATCAAGCGTCTACTCAAAATACAGAATATTATGATGGTTGGAGAAGTAATTTTAAATGAAGATTTAAGATATTCAACGTCAAAGCTTGACCAGAAAATGAGGTACCATTTTCAACAAAGTTCTGAAGCATCTAGTACTGTAATATAAGACTATAAAAGCTTCAGCAACTGTAGAAGAAGAAAGAGAAGAAAAGATTGAATAAAGACAAAAGTACCAAAGCGGCAACAGCAAAAACACTGAAGATTGAAGTCAAGCATCTGCTGTCGATAATCAAGCGTCCGAAATGTCGTATTTTGAGATACGCTCGTCCTAATGAAGTGATCTTGGTTTTGTTAGAAAGATAAGAGAAATACCTACATGTTTCCTGAAGAAGCCGAGATCTGACTCAATCCCTATCGGAGTGAAATTCCTTCTTCAAGTATGAGGTGTGATACTGTTCATGACAAGCAGAACATGCAACCTTCTGCTGACAATTTATGGAGCTTTAGGTGTTCAAAAGTATCGATATTGGTATCATTGGAAGGCTCAAAGAAATATCTGCAACTCTAGTCAAGAGGTCAAGAACGAAATCGATCTCTATCTTTGTCAAAATCCACCCGTAATTTGGTGACGTCATGCCGTTCCTGACTGTCAAACTTTTGTAGCGTCTGATGGGCATATATTGAGCTGATGGTGTTCGAATTGGATGAAACCAATGTCTCCTTAAATCTAATATCCATATAAACAAGTTTCATGCAGACATCGAATCCTAATTCGGCCAGTAACAAGGTCAAAGAAGCATAATACGCTAAATGGTCAGAACGCTACGAGTTAAATAGCCTTGTTAATGTGCCAAGTGGATAACCAAGCGCCTTAGATCTTTTAAGAAGCTTCCAGTGAAGCTAATCAAGCGTCTACCCGGAATACAGAACATTATGATGGGTGGAGAAGTAATTTTGAATGAAGTATTAAGATATTCGACGTCCAAGCTTGACCAGAAAATCAGGTACCTTGTTCAATAAAGTTCTGAAGCATCAAGTACTGGAATAGAAAAAGGCAAAAGCTTCAGCAACTCTAATAGAAGAAGGAGAAAAAAAGCGTGAATAAAGACAAAAGTAAAAAAGCTACAAAAGCAAAAACACTGAAGATTGAAGAATAGCGTCTGAAACGTCGTATTTTGAGGTATGCTTGTCCTAATGAAGTGATCCTGGTTTTTTTAGACAGATAAAAGAAATACCTACATGTTTCCTATAGAAGCCAAGATCGGAATCAATCTCTATCTGTGTGAAACTCTTTCTTCAGGCTTGAGATGTGATCCTATTCGTGACAATCAGAACAAGCAACCGTCTGCTGACAATTTCTGGAGCTTTGGGTGTTCAAAAGTATCGATCTTGGTATCATTGGAAGGCTCAAATAAATATCTGCAACTCTCATGAAGAGGTCAAGAGCGAAATCGATCTCAATCTCTGTCAAAATGTACCCGTAAGTTGGTGACATTATGCCCATCCTGACTGTCTTACCTTTGAAGCATCTGATGGCCATATATTGAGCTGATGGTGTTTGAATTGGATGAAACCGGTGTCTCATTAAATCTACTATCCATATAAAAAAGTTTCATGAAGGCATCGAATCCTAATTCGGCCAGTAACAGGGTCAAAGAAGCATAATACGTTTAATGGTCAGAACGCTACGAGTTAAATAACTTTGTGAATATGCGAAGTGGATAACCAAGCGCCCTAGCTCTTTTAAGAAGCGTCCAGTGAAGCCAATCAAGGGTCTACACAGAATACAGAACATTAAGATGGGTGGAGAAGTAATTTTGAATTAAGATTTAAGATATTCAACGTCCAAGCTTGACCAGAAATTGAGGCACCCTTTTCAACAAAGTTCTGAAGCATCAAGTATTGTAATAGAAGAATATAAATGCTTCAGTAACTCTAATAGAAGAAAGAGAAGAAAAGCATGAATAAAGACAAAAGTACAAAAGCGACAACAGCAAAAACATTGAAGATTGAAGTCAAGCGTCTGCTACCGATAATCAAGCGTCCGAAATATCGTATTTTGAGATACTCTCGTCCTAATGAAGTGATCTTGGTTTTGTTAGAAATATAAGAGAAATACCTACATATTTCCTGAAGAAGCCGAGATCTGACTCAATCCCTATCCGAGTGAAATTCCTTCTTCAAGTATGAGGTGTGATACTGTTTGTGACAATCAGAATACGCAAAAGTCTGCTGACAATTTATGGAGCTTTGGGTGTTCAAAACTATCGATCTTGGTACTGTTGGAAGGCTCAAAGAAATATCTGCAACTCTCGTGAAGAGGTCAAGAACGAAATCGATCTCTATCTTTGTCAAAATGCACCCGTAATTTGGTGACGTGATGTCGTTCCTGACTATCATACTTTTGTAGCGTCTGATGGGCATATATTGGGCTGATGGTGTTCGAATTGGATGAAACCAATGTCTCCTTAAAGCTAATATCCATATAAACAAGTTTCATGCAGACATCGAATCCTAATTCGCATAGTAACAAGGTCAAAGAAGCATAATACGCTAAATGGTTAGAACGTATTTTGAGGTATGCTCGTCCTAATGAAGTGATCTTGGTTTTGTTATAAAGATAAGAGAAATACCTACCTGTTTCCTGAAGAAGTCGAGATCTGGCTCAATCCCTATCTGAGTGAAATTCCTTTTTCAAGCATGAGGTGTGATACTGTTTGTGAAAATTTGAATATGCAACCTTCTGCTGACAATTTATGGAGATTTGGGCCATTCAAAAGTATCGATTTTGGTATTTTTGGAAGGCTCAAATAAATATCTGCAACTCTCATGAAGAGATCAAGAGCGAAATCGATCTCTATCTTTGTCAAAATGCATCCGTAAGTTGGTGACGTGATGTCGTTCCTGACTGTCATACCTTTGAAGCGTCTGATGGCCATATATTGATCTGATGGTGTTGTAATTGGATGAAACCGATGTCTCCTTATAGCAAAGATCCATATAAACAAGTTTCATGAAGACATCGAATCCTAATTCGGCCAGTAACAGGGTCAAAGAAGCATAATATGCTAAATGGTCCGAATGCCACGAGTTAAATGGCCCTGTGAATGTGCCAAGTGGAAAACCAAGCTCCTTAGCTCCTTTAAGAAGCTTCCACTGAAGCTAATCAAGCGTCTACTCAAAATACAGAACATTGTGATGGGTGGAGATGTTATTTTGAATGAAGTATTAAGATATTCAACGTCCAAGCTTGACCAGAAAATGAGGTACCCTTTTCAATGAAGTTCTGAAGCATCAGGTACTGTAATATAAGACTATAAAAGCTTCAGCAACTCTAGAAGAAGAGAGAGAAGAAAAGCGTGAATAAAGACCAAAGTACAAAACCGGCAACAGCAAAAACACTGAAGATTGAAGTCAAGCGTCTGCTGCCGATAATCAAGCGTCCGAAACGTCGTATTTTGAGGTACGCTCGTCCTAATGAAGTGATCTTGGTTTTGTTAGAAAGATAAGAGAAATACCTACCTGTTTCCTGAATAAGTCGAGATCTGACTCAATCCCTATCTGAGTGAAATTTCTTTTTCAAGCATGAGGTGTGATACTGTTCGTGAAAATTCGAATATGCAACCTTCTGCTGAAAATTTCTGGAGATTTGGGTGTTCAAAAGTATCGATCTTTGTATCCTCGGAAGGCTCAAAGAAATAACTGCAACTCTCGTGAGGTGGTCAAGAGCGAAATCGATCTCTATCTTTGTCAAAATGCATCCGTAAGTTGGTGACGTGATGTCGTTCCTGACTGTCATACCTTTGTAGCGTCTAATGGCCTTATGTTGAGCTGATGGTGTTCTAATTGGATGAAACCGATGTCTCCTTAAAGCTAATATCCATATAAACAAGTTTTATGAAGACATCGAATCCTAATTCGGCCAGTAACAGGGTCAAAGAAGCATAATACGCTAAATGGTCAGAATGATACGAGTTAAATAGCCTTGTGAATGTGCCAAGTGGATAACCAAGCGCCTTAGCTTTTTAAGAAGTGTCCATTGAAGCTAATCAAGCGTCTACTCAGAATACAGAACATTATGATGAGTGGAGAAGTAATTTTGAATAAAGTATTAAGATATTCAGTGTCCAAGCTTGACCAGAAATTGAGGTACCCTTTTCAATAAAGTTCTGAAGCATCAGCTACTGTAATATAAGACTATAAAAGCTTCAGCAACTGTAGAAGAAGAAAGGTAAGAAAAGCGTGAATAAAGACAAAACGTACAAAAGCGGCAACAACAAAAACACTGAAGATTGAAGTCAAGCGTCTGCTGCCGATAATCAAGCGTTTGAAACGTCGTATTTTGAGGTACGCTCGTCCTAATGAAGTGATCTTGGTTTTGTTAGAAATATAAGAGAAATACCTACATATTTCCTGAAGAAGCCGAGATCTGACTCAATCCCTATCCGAGTGAAATTCCTTCTTCAAGTATGAGGTGTGATACTGTTCATGACAATCAGAACATGCAACCTTCTGCTGACAATTTATGGAGCTTTAGGTGTTCAAAAGTATCGATCTTGGTATCATTGGAAGGCTCAAATAAATATCTGCGACTCTCGTGGAGAGGTCAAGAGCGAAATCGATCTCAATATTTGTCAAAATGTACCCGTAAGTTGGTGACATTATGCCCATCCTGACTGTCTTACCTTTGTAGCATTTGATGGCCATATATTGAGCTGATGGTGTTTGAATTGGATGAAACCGGTGTCTCATTAAATCTACTATCCATATAAAATAGTTTCATGAAGGCATCGAATCCTAATTTGGCCAGTAACAGGGTCAAAGAAGCATAATACGTTTAATGGTCAGAACGCTACGAGTTAAATAACCTTGTGAATATGCGAAGTGGATAACCAAGCGCCCTAGCTCTTTTAAGAAGCGTCCAGTGAAGCCAATCAAGGGTCTACACAGAATACAGAACATTAAGATGGGTGGAGAAGTAATTTCGAATTAAGATTTAAGATATTCAACGTCCAAGCTTGACCAGAAATTGAGGCACCCTTTTCAACAAAGTTCTGAAGCATCAAGTATTGTAATAGAAGAATATAAATGCTTCAGCAACTCTAATAGAAGAAAGAGAAGAAAAGCATGAATAAAGACAAAAGTACAAAAGCGACAACAGCAAAAACACTGAAGATTGAAGTCAAGCGTCTGCTACCGATAATCAAGCGTCCGAAATATCGTATTTTGAGATACGCTCGTCCAAATGAAGTGATCTTGGTATTGTTAGAAATATAAGAGAAATACCTACATATTTCCTGAAGAAGCCGAGATCTGACTCAATCCCTATCCGAGTGAAATTCCTTCTTCAAGTATGAGGTGTGATACTGTTTGTGACAATCAGAATACGCAACAGTCTGCTGACAATTTATGGAGCTTTGGGTTTTCAAAACTATCGATCTTGGTACTGTTGGAAGGCTCAAAGAAATATCTGCAACTCTCGTGAAGAGGTCAAGAACGAAATCGATCTCTATCTTTGTCAAAATGCACCCGTAATTTGGTGACGTGATGTCGTTCCTGACTATCATACTTTTGTAGCGTCTGATGGGCATATATTGGGCTGATGGTGTTCGAATTGGATGAAACCAATGTCTCCTTAAAGCTAATATCCATATAAACAAGTTTCATGCAGACATCGAATCCTAATTCGGCTAGTAACAAGGTCAAAGAAGCATATTACGCTAAATGGTCAGAACGTATTTTAAGGTACGCTCGTCCTAATGAAGTGATCTTGGTTTTGTTATAAAGATAAGAAAAATACCTACCTGTTTCCTGAAGAAGTCGAGATCTGGCTCAATCCCGATCTGAGTGAAATTCCTTTTTCAAGCATGAGGTGTGATACTGTTTGTGAAATTTCGAATATGCAACCGTCTGCTGACAATTTCTGGAGATTTGGGCCATTCAAAGGTATCGATTTTGGTATTTTTGGAAGGCTCAAAGAAATATCTGCAACTCTCGTGAGGAGATCAAGCGCGAAATCAATCTATATCTTTGTCAAAATGCATCCGTAAGTTGGTGACGTGATGTCGTTCCTGACTGTCATACCATTGTAGCGTCTGACGGCCATATATTGAGTTGATGGTGTTGTAATTGGATGAAACCGATGTCTCCTTATAGCAAAGATCCCTATAAACAAGTTTCATGAAGACATCGAATCCTAATTCGGCCAGTAACAGGGTCAAAGAAGCATAATAGGCTAAATGGTCCGAATGCCACGAGTTAAATAGCCCTGTGAATGTGCCAAGTGGAAAACCAAGCTCCTTAGCTCCTTTAAGAAGCTTCCACTGAAGCTAATCAAGCGTCTACTCAAAATACAGAACATTGTGATGGGTGGAGATGTTATTTTGAATGAAGTATTAAGATATTCAACGTCCAAGCTTGACCAGAAAATGAGGTACCCTTTTCAATGAAGTTCTGAAGCATCAGGTACTGTAATATAAGACTATAAAAGCTTCAGCAACTCTAGAAGAAGAGAGAGAAGAAAAGCGTGAATAAAGACCAAAGTACAAAACCGGCAACAGCAAAAACACTGAAGATTGAAGTCAAGCGTCTGCTGCCGATAATCAAGCGTCCGAAACGTCGTATTTTGAGGTACGCTCGTCCTAATGAAGTGATCTTGGTTTTGTTAGAAAGATAAGAGAAATACCTACCTGTTTCCTGAATAAGTCGAGATCTGACTCAATCCCTATCTGAGTGAAATTTCTTTTTCAAGCATGAGGTGTGATACTGTTCGTGAAAATTCGAATATGCAACCTTCTGCTGAAAATTTCTGGAGATTTGGGTGTTCAAAAGTATCGATCTTTGTATCCTCGGAAGGCTCAAAGAAATAACTGCAACTCTCGTGAGGTGGTCAAGAGCGAAATCGATCTCTATCTTTGTCAAAATGCATCCGTAAGTTGGTGACGTGATGTCGTTCCTGACTGTCATACCTTTGTAGCGTCTAATGCCCTTATGTTGAGCTGATGGTGTTCTAATTGGATAAAACCGATGTCTCCTTAAAGCTAATATCCATATAAACAAGTTTTATGAAGACATCGAATCCTAATTCGGCCAGTAACAGGGTCAAAGAAGCATAATACGCTAAATGGTCAGAATGATACGAGTTAAATAGCCTTGTGAATGTGCCAAGTGGATAACCAAGCGCCTTAGCTTTTTTAAGAAGTGTCCATTGAAGCTAATCAAGCGTCTACTCAGAATACAGAACATTATGATGAGTGGAGAAGTAATTTTGAATAAAGTATTAAGATATTCAGTGTCCAAGCTTGACCAGAAATTGAGGTACCCTTTTCAATAAAGTTCTGAAGCATCAGCTACTGTAATATAAGACTATAAAAGCTTCAGCAACTGTAGAAGAATAAAGGTAAGAAAAACGTGAATAAAGACAAAACGTACAAAAGCGGCAACAACAAAAACACTGAAGATTGAAGTCAAGCGTCTGCTGCCGATAATCAAGCGTTTGAAACGTCGTATTTTGAGGTACGCTCGTCCTAATGAAGTGATCTTGGTTTTGTTAGAAATATAAGAGAAATACCTACATATTTCCTGAAGAAGCCGAGATCTGACTCAATCCCTATCCGAGTGAAATTCCTTCTTCAAGTATGAGGTGTGATACTGTTCATGACAATCAGAACATGCAACCTTCTGCTGACAATTTATGGAGCTTTAGGTGTTCAAAAGTATCGATCTTGGTATCATTGGAAGGCTCAAATAAATATCTGCGACTCTCGTGGAGAGGTCAAGAGCGAAATCGATCTCAATATTTGTCAAAATGTACCCGTAAGTTGGTGACATTATGCCCATCCTGACTGTCTTACCTTTGTAGCATTTGATGGCCATATATTGAGCTGATGGTGTTTGAATTGGATGAAACCGGTGTCTCATTAAATCTACTATCCATATAAAATAGTTTCATGAAGGCATCGAATCCTAATTTGGCCAGTAACAGGGTCAAAGAAGCATAATACGTTTAATGGTCAGAACGCTACGAGTTAAATAACCTTGTGAATATGCGAAGTGGATAACCAAGCGCCCTAGCTCTTTTAAGAAGCGTCCAGTGAAGCCAATCAAGGGTCTACACAGAATACAGAACATTAAGATGGGTGGAGAAGTAATTTCGAATTAAGATTTAAGATATTCAACGTCCAAGCTTGACCAGAAATTGAGGCACCCTTTTCAACAAAGTTCTGAAGCATCAAGTATTGTAATAGAAGAATATAAATGCTTCAGCAACTCTAATAGAAGAAAGAGAAGAAAAGCATGAATAAAGACAAAAGTACAAAAGCGACAACAGCAAAAACACTGAAGATTGAAGTCAAGCGTCTGCTACCGATAATCAAGCGTCCGAAATATCGTATTTTGAGATACGCTCGTCCAAATGAAGTGATCTTGGTATTGTTAGAAATATAAGAGAAATACCTACATATTTCCTGAAGAAGCCGAGATCTGACTCAATCCCTATCCGAGTGAAATTCCTTCTTCAAGTATGAGGTGTGATACTGTTTGTGACAATCAGAATACGCAACAGTCTGCTGACAATTTATGGAGCTTTGGGTGTTCAAAACTATCGATCTTGGTACTGTTGGAAGGCTCAAAGAAATATCTGCAACTCTCGTGAAGAGGTCAAGAACGAAATCGATCTCTATCTTTGTCAAAATGCACCCGTAATTTGGTGACGTGATGTCGTTCCTGACTATCATACTTTTGTAGCGTCTGATGGGCATATATTGGGCTGATGGTGTTCGAATTGGATGAAACCAATGTCTCCTTAAAGCTAATATCCATATAAACAAGTTTCATGCAGACATCGAATCCTAATTCGGCTAGTAACAAGGTCAAAGAAGCATATTACGCTAAATGGTCAGAACGTATTTTAAGGTACGCTCGTCCTAATGAAGTGATCTTGGTTTTGTTATAAAGATAAGAAAAATACCTACCTGTTTCCTGAAGAAGTCGAGATCTGGCTCAATCCCGATCTGAGTGAAATTCCTTTTCAAGCATGAGGTGTGATACTGTTTGTGAAATTTCGAATATGCAACCGTCTGCTGACAATTTCTGGAGATTTGGGCCATTCAAAGGTATCGATTTTGGTATTTTTGGAAGGCTCAAAGAAATATCTGCAACTCTCGTGAGGAGATCAAGCGCGAAATCAATCTATATCTTTGTCAAAATGCATCCGTAAGTTGGTGACGTGATGTCGTTCCTGACTGTCATACCATTGTAGCGTCTGATGGCCATATATTGAGCTGATGGTGTTGTAATTGGATGAAACCGATGTCTCCTTATAGCAAAGATCCCTATAAACAAGTTTCATGAAGACATCGAATCCTAATTCGGCCAGTAACAGGGTCAAAGAAGCATAATACGCTAAATGGTCCGAATGCCACGAGTTAAATAGCCCTGTGAATGTGCCAAGTGGAAAACCAAGCTCCTTAGCTCCTTTAAGAAGCTTCCACTGAAGCTAATCAAGCGTCTACTCAAAATACAGAACATTGTGATGGGTGGAGATGTTATTTTGAATGAAGTATTAAGATATTCAACGTCCAAGCTTGACCAGAAAATGAGGTACCCTTTTCAATGAAGTTCTGAAGCATCAGGTACTGTAATATAAGACTATAAAAGCTTCAGCAACTCTAGAAGAAGAGAGAAAAGAAAAGCGTGAATAAAGACAAAAGTACAAAACCGGCAACAGCAAAAACACTGAAGATTGAAGTCAAGCGTCTGCTGCCGATAATCAAGCGTCCGAAACGTCGTATTTTGAGGTACGCTCGTCCTAATGAAGTGATCTTGGTTTTGTTAGAAAGATAAGAGAAATACCTACCTGTTTCCTGAATAAGTCGAGATCTGACTCAATCCCTATCTGAGTGAAATTTCTTTTTCAAGCATGAGGTGTGATACTGTTCGTGAAAATTCGAATATGCAACCTTCTGCTGAAAATTTCTGGAGATTTGGGTGTTCAAAAGTATCGATCTTTGTATCCTCGGAAGGCTCAAAGAAATATCTGCAACTCTCGTGAGGTGGTCAAGAGCGAAATCGATCTCTATCTTTGTCAAAATGCATCCGTAAGTTGGTGACGTGATGTCGTTCCTGACTGTCATACCTTTGTAGCGTCTAATGGCCTTATGTTGAGCGGATGGTGTTCTAATTGGATGAAACCGATGTCTCCTTAAAGCTAATATCCATATAAACAAGTTTTATGAAGACATCGAATCCTAATTCGGCCAGTAACAGGGTCAAAGAAGCATAATACGCTAAATGGTCAAAATGATACGAGTTAAATAGCCTTGTGAATGTGCCAAATGGATAACCAAGCGCCTTAGCTTTTTTAAGAAGTGCCCATTGAAGCTAATCAAGCGTCTACTCAGAATACAGAACATTATGATGAGTGGAGAAGTAATTTTGAATGAAGTATTAAGATATTCAGTGTCCAAGCTTGACCAGAAATTGAGGTACCCTTTTCAATAAAGTTCTGAAGCATCAGCTACTGCAATATAAGACTATAAAAGCTTCAGCAACTGTAGAAGAAGAAAGGTAAGAAAAACGTGAATAAAGACAAAACGTACAAAATCAGCAACAGCAAAAACACTGAAGATTGAAGTCAAGCGTCTGCTGCCGATAATCAAGCGTCCGAAACGTCGTATTTTAAGGTACGCTCGTCCTAATGAAGTGATCTTGGTTTTGTTATAAATATAAGAGAAATACCTACCTGCTTCCTGAAGAAGTCAAGATCTGACTCAATCTCTATCAGAGTGAAATTCCTTTTTGAAGCATGAGGTGTGATAGTGTTCGTGAAAATTCGAATTTGCAACCTTTTCCTGACTATTTCTGGAGATTTGGGTGTTCAAAAGTATCGATCTTGGCATCGTTGGAAGGCACAAAGAAATATTTGCAACTCCCGTGAAGAGATCCAGAGTGAAATCGATCTCCATCTTCGCTAAAAAGCATCTGTAAGTTGGTGACGTGATGTCATTCCTGACTGTCATACCTTTGTAGCGTCTGATGGCCATATATTGAGCTGATGGTGTTGTAATTGGATGAAACCGATGTCTCTTTAAAGCTAATATCCATATAAACAAGTTTCATGAAGATATCGAATCCTAATTCGGCCAGTAACAGGGTCGAAGAAGCATAATACACGAAATGGTCAGAATGCTATGAGTTAAATAGCCTTTGAATGTGCCAAGTGGAAAACCAAGTGCCTTAGCTCTTTTAAGAAGCGTCCATTGAAGCTAATCAAGCGTCTACTCAGAATACAGAACATTATGATGGGTGGAGAAGTAATTTTGAATGAAGTATTAAGACATTCAACGTCCAAGCTTGACCAGAAAATGAGGTACCCTTTTCAATAAAGTTCTAAAGCATCAGGTACTGCAATATAAGACTATAAAAGCTTCAGCAACTCTAAAAGAAGAAAGAGAAGAAAAGCGTGAATAATAAAGACAAAATGTACAAAAGCGGCAACAGCAAAAACACTAAAGATTGAAGTCAAGCGTCTGCTGCCGATAATCAAGCGTCCGAAACGTCGTATTTTTAGGTATGGTCATCCTAATGAAGTGATCTTGGTTTTTTTTGGAAAGATAAGAGAAATACCTACCTATTTCCTGAAGATGTTGAGATCTGACTCAATCTCAATCTGAGTGAAATTCGTTTTTCAAGCATGAGGTATGATAGTCTTCGTGAAAATTCGAATATGCAACCTTCTGCTGACTATTTCTGGAGATTTGGGTGTTCAAAAGTATCGATCTTGGTATCGTTGGAAGGCTCAAAGAAATGTCTGCAACTCTCGTGAAGAGGTCAAGAGTGTAATCGATCTCTATGTCAAAATTCATCCATAAGTTGGTGACGTGATGTCGTTCCTGACTGTCATACCTTTGTAGCGTCTGATGGCCATATGTTGAGCTGATGGTGTTCTAATTGGATGAAACCGATGTCTCCTTAAAGCTAATATCCATAAAAACAAGTTTCATGAAGACATCGAATCTTAATTCGGCCAGTAACAGGGTCAAAGAAGCATAATACGCTAAATGGTCAGAATGCTACGAGTTAACTAGCCTTGTGAATGTGCCAAGTGGATAACCAAGCGCCTTAGCTCTTTTAAGAAGTGTCCATTGAAGCTAATCAAGCGTCTACTCCAAATATAGAACATTATGATGGGTGGAGAAGTAATTTTGAATGAAGTATTAAGATATTCAACGTCTAAGCTTGACCAGAAAATGAGGTACCCTTTTCAATAAAATTTTGAAGCATCAAGTACTGTAATATAAGAATATAAAAGCTTCAGAAACTCTAGAAGAAGAAAGAAAAGAAAAGCATGAATAAAGACAAAAGTACAAAAGCGGCAACAGCAAAAACACTGAAGATTGAAGTCAAGCGTCTGCTGCCGATAATCAAGCGTCCGACACGTCGTATTTTGCGGTACAGTTGTCGAAATGAAGTGATCTTGTTTTTTTTTTTTTTATAAAGATAAGGGAAATACCTATCCGTTTCTTGGAGAAGTCGAGATCTGACTCAATCCCTATCTGAGTGAATTTCCTTTTTCAAGCATGAGGTGTGATACTGTTCGTGAAAATTCAAATATGGAACCTTCTGCCGACAATTTCTAGAGATTTGGTTGTTCAAAAGTATCGATCTTGGTATCATTGGAAGGCTCAAAGAAATATCTGTAACTCTCCTGAAGAGATCAAGAGCGAAATCGATCTCTATCTATGTCAAAATGCATCCGTAAGTTGGTGACGTGATGTCGTTCCTGACTGTCATACCTTTGTAGCATCTGATGGCCATATATTGAGCTAATGGTGTTGTAATTGGATTAAACCAATGTCTCCTTAAAGCTAATATCCATATAACCAAGTTTCATGAAGACATCGAATCCTAATTCGGCCAGTAACGGGGTCAAAGGAGAATAGTACGCGAAATGGTCAGAATGCTACGAGTTAAATAGCCTTGTGAATGTGCCAAGTAGAAAACCAAGTGCCTTAGCTCTTTTAAGAAGCGTCCATTGAAGCTAATCAAGCGTCTACTCAGAATACAGAACATTATGATGGGTGGAGAAGTAATTTTGAATGAAGTATTAAGATATTCAACGTCCAAGCTTGACCAGAAAATGAGGTACCCTTTTCAATAAAGTTCTGAAGCATCAGGTACTATAATATAAGACTATAAAAGCTTCAGCAACTCTAAAAGAAGAAAGAGAAGAAAAGCGTGAATAAAGACAAAACGTACAAAAGCGGCAACAGCAAAAACACTAAAGATTGAAGTCAAGCGTCTGTTGCCGATAATCAAGCGTCCGAAACGTCGTATTTTTAGGAATGGTCATCCTAATGAAGCGATCTTGGTTTTTTTGGAAAGATAAGAGAAATACCTACCTGTTTCCTGAAGAAGTCGAGATCTGACTCAATCTCTATCTGAGTGAAATTCCTTTTTCAAGCATGAGGTGTGATAGTGTTCGTGGAAATTCGAATATGCAACCTTCTGTTGACTATTTCTGGAGATTTGGGTGTTCAAAAGTATCGATCTTGGTATCGTTGGAAGGCTCAAAGAAATGTCTGCAACTCTCGTGAAGAGGTCAAGAGTGTAATCGATCTCTATGTCAAAATTCATCCGTAAGTTGGTGACGTGATGTCGTTCCTGACTATCATACCTTTGTAGCGTCTGATGGCCATATGTTGAGCTGATGGTGTTCTAATTGGATGAAACCGATGTCTCTTTAAAGCTAATATCCATATAAACAAGTTTCATGAAGATATCGAATCCTAATTCGGCCAGTAACAGGGTCGAAGAAGCATAATACACGAAATGGTCAGAATGCTATGAGTTAAATAGCCTTTGAATGTGCCAAGTGGAAAACCAAGTGCCTTAGCTCTTTTAAGAAGCGTCCATTGAAGCTAATCAAGCGTCTACTCAGAATACAGAACATTATGATGGGTGGAGAAGTAATTTTGAATGAAGTATTAAGACATTCAACGTCCAAGCTTGACCAGAAAATGAGGTACCCTTTTCAATAAAGTTCTAAAGCATCAGGTACTGCAATATAAGACTATAAAAGCTTCAGCAACTCTAAAAGAAGAAAGAGAAGAAAAGCGTGAATAATAAAGACAAAACGTACAAAAGCGGCAACAGCAAAAACACTAAAGATTGAAGTCAAGCGTCTGCTGCCGATAATCAAGCGTCCGAAACGTCGTATTTTTAGGTATGGTCATCCTAATGAAGTGATCTTGGTTTTTTTTGGAAAGATAAGAGAAATACCTACCTATTTCCTGAAGAAGTGAGATCTGACTCAATCTCAATCTGAGTGAAATTCTTTTTCAAGCATGAGGTATGATAGTGTTCGTGAAAATTCGAATATGCAACCTTCTGCTGACTATTTCTGGAGATTTGGGTGTTCAAAAGTATCGATCTTGGTATCGTTGGAAGGCTCAAAGAAATGTCTGCAACTCTCGTGAAGAGGTCAAGAGTGTAATCGATCTCTATGTCAAAATTCATCCGTAAGTTGGTGACGTGATGTCGTTCCTGACTGTCATACCTTTGTAGCGTCTGATGGCCATATGTTGAGCTGATGGTGTTCTAATTGGATGAAACCGATGTCTCCTTAAAGCTAATATCCATAAAAACAAGTTTCATGAAGACATCGAATCTTAATTCGGCCAGTAACAGGGTCAAAGAAGCATAATACGCTAAATGGTCAGAATGCTACGAGTTAAATAGCCTTGTGAATGTGCCAAGTGGATAACCAAGCGCCTTAGCTCTTTTAAGAAGCGTCCATTGAAGCTAATCAAGCGTCTACTCCAAATATAGAACATTATGATGGGTGGAGAAGTAATTTTGAATGAAGTATTAAGATATTCAACGTCTAAGCTTGACCAGAAAATGAGGTACCCTTTTCAATAAAATTTTGAAGCATCAAGTACTGTAATATAAGAATATAAAAGCTTCAGAAACTCTAGAAGAAGAAAGAAAAGAAAAGCGTGAATAAAGACAAAAGTACAAAAGCGGCAACAGCAAAAACACTGAAGATTGAAGTCAAGCGTCTGCTGCCGATAATCAAGCGTCCGACACGTCGTATTTTGCGGTACGGTTGTCGAAATGAAGTGATCTTGTTTTTTTTTTTTTATAAAGATAAGGGAAATACCTATCCGTTTCTTGGAGAAGTCGAGATCTGACTCAATCCCTATCTGAGTGAATTTCCTTTTTCAAGCATGAGGTGTGATACTGTTGGTGAAAATTCAAATATGGAACCTTCTGCCGACAATTTCTAGAGATTTGGTTGTTCAAAAGTATCGATCTTGGTATCATTGGAAGGCTCAAAGAAATATCTGTAACTCTCCTGAAGAGATCAAGAGCGAAATCGATCTCTATCTATGTCAAAATGCATCCGTAAGTTGGTGACGTGATGTCGTTCCTGACTGTCATACCTTTGTAGCATCTGATGGCCATATATTGAGCTAATGGTGTTGTAATTGGATTAAACCAATGTCTCCTTAAAGCTAATATCCATATAACCAAGTTTCATGAAGACATCGAATCCTAATTCGGCCAGTAACGGGGTCAAAGGAGAATAATACGCGAAATGGTCAGAATGCTACGAGTTAAATAGCCTTGTGAATGTGCCAAGTAGAAAACCAAGTGCCTTAGCTCTTTTAAGAAGCGTCCATTGAAGCTAATCAAGCGTCTACTCAGAATACAGAACATTATGATGGGTGGAGAAGTAATTTTGAATGAAGTATTAAGATATTCAACGTCCAAGCTTGACCAGAAAATGAGGTACCCTTTTCAATAAAGTTCTGAAGCATCAGGTACTATAATATAAGACTATAAAAGCTTCAGCAACTCTAAAATAAGAAAGAGAAGAAAAGCGTGAATAAAGACAAAACGTACAAAAGCGGCAACAGCAAAAACACTAAAGATTGAAGTCAAGCGTCTGTTGCCGATAATCAAGCGTCCGAAACGTCGTATTTTTAGGAATGGTCATCCTAATGAAGCGATCTTGGTTTTTTTGGAAAGATAAGAGAAATACCTACCTGTTTCCTGAAGAAGTCGAGATCTGACTCAATCTCTATCTGAGTGAAATTCCTTTTTCAAGCATGAGGTGTGATAGTGTTCGTGGAAATTCGAATATGCAACCTTCTGTTGACTATTTCTGGAGATTTGGGTGTTCAAAAGTATCGATCTTGGTATCGTTGGAAGGCTCAAAGAAATGTCTGCAACTCTCGTGAAGAGGTCAAGAGTGTAATCGATCTCTATGTCAAAATTCATCCGTAAGTTGGTGACGTGATGTCGTTCCCGACTATCATACCTTTGTAGCGTCTGATGGCCATATGTTGAGCTGATGGTGTTCTAATTGGATGAAACCGATGTCTCCTTAAAGCTAATATCCATAAAAACAAGTTTCATGAAGACATCGAATCTTAATTCGGCCAGTAACAGGGTCAAAGAAGCATAATACGCTAAATGGTCAGAATGCTACGAGTTAAATAGCCTTTGAATGTGCCAAGTGGAAAACCAAGTGCCTTAGCTCTTTTAAGAAGCGTCCATTGAAGCTAATCAAGCGTCTACTCAGAATACAGAACATTATGATGGGTGGAGAAGTAATTTTGAATGAAGTATTAAGACATTCAACGTCCAAGCTTGACCAGAAAATGAGGTACCCTTTTCAATAAAGTTCTAAAGCATCAGGTACTGTAATATAAGACTATAAAAGCTTCAGCAACTCTAAAAGAAGAAAGAGAAGAAAAGCGTGAATAAAGACAAAACGTACAAAAGCGGCAACAGCAAAAACACTAAAGATTGAAGTCAAGCGTCTGCTGCCGATAATCAAGCGTCCGAAACGTCG
The DNA here is from genome assembly GCA_039655645.1 of Ammopiptanthus mongolicus. Lineage (NCBI taxonomy): Eukaryota > Viridiplantae > Streptophyta > Magnoliopsida > Fabales > Fabaceae > Ammopiptanthus > Ammopiptanthus mongolicus. Next base: position 59,646,289 of record CM077346.1, on the reverse strand, counting down.
TATTTTTAGGTATGGTCATCCTAATGAAGTGATCTTGGTTTTTTTTGGAAAGATAAGAGAAATACCTACCTATTTCCTGAAGAAGTCGAGATCTGACTCAATCTCAATCTGAGTGAAATTCCTTTTTCAAGCATGAGGTGTGATAGTGTTCGTGAAAATTCGAATATGCAACCTTCTGCTGACTATTTCTGGAGATTTGGGTGTTCAAAAGTATCGATCTTGGTATCGTTGGAAGGCTCAAAGAAATGTCTGCAACTCTCGTGAAGAGGTCAAGAGTGTAATCGATCTCTATGTCAAAATTCATCCGTAAGTTGGTGACGTGATGTCGTTCCCGACTATCATACCTTTGTAGCGTCTGATGGCCATATGTTGAGCTGATGGTGTTCTAATTGGATGAAACCGATGTCTCCTTAAAGCTAATATCCATAAAAACAAGTTTCATGAAGACATCGAATCTTAATTCGGCCAGTAACAGGGTCAAAGAAGCATAATACGCTAAATGGTCAGAATGCTACGAGTTAAATAGCCTTGTGAATGTGCCAAGTGGATAACCAAGCGCCTTAGCTCTTTTAAGAAGCGTCCATTGAAGCTAATCAAGCGTCTACTCCAAATATAGAACATTATGATGGGTGGAGAAGTAATTTTGAATGAAGTATTAAGATATTCAACGTCTAAGCTTGACCAGAAAATGAGGTACCCTTTTCAATAAAATTTTGAAGCATCAAGTACTGTAATATAAGAATATAAAAGCTTTAGAAACTCTAGAAGAAGAAAGAAAAGAAAAGCGTGAATAAAGACAAAAGTACAAAAGCGGCAACAGCAAAAACACTGAAGATTGAAGTCAAGCGTCTGCTGCCGATAATCAAGCGTCCGACACGTCGTATTTTGCGTTACGGTTGTCGAAATGAAGTGATCTTGTTTTTTTTTTTTTATAAAGATAAGGGAAATACCTACCGTTTCTTGAAGAAGTCGAGATCTGACTCAATCCCTATCTGAGTGAATTTCCTTTTTCAAGCATGAGGTGTGATACTGTTCGTGAAAATTCGAATATGGAACCTTCTGCTGACAATTTCTAGAGATTTGGTTGTTCAAAAGTATTGATCTTGGTATCATTGGAAGGCTCAAAGAAATATCTGTAACTCTCGTGAAGAGATCAAGAGCGAAATCGATCTCAATCTATGTCAAAATGCATCCGTAAGTTGGTGACGTGATGTCGTTCCTGACTGTCATACCTTTGTAGCATCTGATGGCCATATATTGAGCTGATGGTGTTGTAATTGGATTAAACCAATGTCTCCTTAAAGCTAATATCCATATAACCAAGTTTCATGAAGACATCGAATCCTAATTCGGCCAGTAACGGGGTCAAAGAAGAATAGTACGCGAAATGGTCAGAATGCTACGAGTTAAATAGCCTTGTGAATGTGCCAAGTAGAAAACCAAGTGCCTTAGCTCTTTTAAGAAGCGTCCATTGAAGCTAATCAAGCGTCTACTCAGAATACAGAACATTATGATGGGTGGAGAAGTAATTTTTAATGAAGTATTAAGATATTCAACGTCCAAGCTTGACCAGAAAATGAGGTACCCTTTTCAATAAAGTTCTGAAGCATCAGGTACTATAATATAAGACTTATAAAAGCTTCAGCAACTCTAAAAGAAGAAAGAGAAGAAAAGCGTGAATAAAGACAAAACGTACAAAAGCGGCAACAGCAAAAACACTAAAGATTGAAGTCAAGCGTCTGTTGCCGATAATCAAGCGTCCGAAACGTCGTATTTTTAGGAATGGTCATCCTAATGAAGCGATCTTGGTTTTTTTGGAAAGATAAGAGAAATACCTACCTGTTTCCTGAAGAAGTCGAGATCTGACTCAATCTCTATCTGAGTGAAATTCCTTTTTCAAGCATGAGGTGTGATAGTGTTCGTGGAAATTCGAATATGCAACCTTCTGTTGACTATTTCTGGAGATTTGGGTGTTCAAAAGTATCGATCTTGGTATCGTTGGAAGGCTCAAAGAAATGTCTGCAACTCTCGTGAAGAGGTCAAGAGTGTAATCGATCTCTATGTCAAAATTCATCCGTAAGTTGGTGACGTGATGTCGTTCCTGACTATCATACCTTTGTAGCGTCTGATGGCCATATGTTGAGCTGATGGTGTTCTAATTGGATGAAACCGATGTCTCCTTAAAGCTAATATCCATAAAAACAAGTTTCATGAAGACATCGAATCTTAATTCGGCCAGTAACAGGGTCAAAGAAGCATAATACGCTAAATGGTCAGAATGCTACGAGTTAAATAGCCTTTGAATGTGCCAAGTGGAAAACCAAGTGCCTTAGCTCTTTTAAGAAGCGTCCATTGAAGCTAATCAAGCGTCTACTCAGAATACAGAACATTATGATGGGTGGAGAAGTAATTTTGAATGAAGTATTAAGACATTCAACGTCCAAGCTTGACCAGAAAATGAGGTACCCTTTTCAATAAAGTTCTAAAGCATCAGGTACTGTAATATAAGACTATAAAAGCTTCAGCAACTCTAAAAGAAGAAAGAGAAGAAAAGCGTGAATAAAGACAAAACGTACAAAAGCGGCAACAGCAAAAACACTAAAGATTGAAGTCAAGCGTCTGCTGCCGATAATCAAGCGTCCGAAACGTCGTATTTTTAGGTATGGTCATCCTAATGAAGTGATCTTGGTTTTTTTTGGAAAGATAAGAGAAATACCTACCTATTTCCTGAAGATGTCGAGATCTGACTCAATCTCAATCTGAGTGAAATTCGTTTTTCAAGCAGGAGGTATGATAGTGTTCGTGAAAATTCGAATATGCAACCTTCTGCTGACTATTTCTGGAGATTTGGGTGTTCAAAAGTATCGATCTTGGTATCGTTGGAAGGCTCAAAGAAATGTCTGCAACTCTCGTGAAGAGGTCAAGAGTGTAATCGATCTCTATGTCAAAATTCATCCATAAGTTGGTGACGTGATGTCGTTCCTGACTGTCATACCTTTGTAGCGTCTGATGGCCATATGTTGAGCTGATGGTGTTCTAATTGGATGAAACCGATGTCTCCTTAAAGCTAATATCCATAAAAACAAGTTTCATGAAGACATCGAATCTTAATTCGGCCAGTAACAGGGTCAAAGAAGCATAATACGCTAAATGGTCAGAATGCTACGAGTTAACTAGCCTTGTGAATGTGCCAAGTGGATAACCAAGCGCCTTAGCTCTTTTAAGAAGCGTCCATTGAAGCTAATCAAGCGTCTACTCCAAATATAGAACATTATGATGGGTGGAGAAGTAATTTTGAATGAAGTATTAAGATATTCAACGTCTAAGCTTGACCAGAAAATGAGGTACCCTTTTCAATAAAATTTTGAAGCATCAAGTACTGTAATATAAGAATATAAAAGCTTCAGAAACTCTAGAAGAAGAAAGAAAAGAAAAGCGTGAATAAAGACAAAAGTACAAAAGCGGCAACAGCAAAAACACTGAAGATTGAAGTCAAGCGTCTGCTGCCGATAATCAAGCGTCCGACACGTCGTATTTTGCGGTACGGGGTTCGAAATGAAGTGATCTTGTTTTTTTTTTTTTTTTTTATAAAGATAAGGGAAATACCTATCCGTTTCTTGGAGAAGTCGAGATCTGACTCAATCCCTATCTGAGTGAATTTCCTTTTTCAAGCATGAGGTGTGATACTGTTCGTGAAAATTCAAATATGGAACCTTCTGCCGACAATTTCTAGAGATTTGGTTGTTGAAAAGTATCGATCTTGGTATCATTGGAAGGCTCAAAGAAATATCTGTAACTCTCCTGAAGAGATCAAGAGCGAAATCGATCTCTATCTATGTCAAAATGCATCCGTAAGTTGGTGACGTGATGTCGTTCCTGACTGTCATACCTTTGTAGCATCTGATGGCCATATATTGAGCTAATGGTGTTGTAATTGGATTAAACCAATGTCTCCTTAAAGCTAATATCCATATAACCAAGTTTCATGAAGACATCGAATCCTAATTCGGCCAGTAACGGGGTCAAAGGAGAATAGTACGCGAAATGGTCAGAATGCTACGAGTTAAATAGCCTTGTGAATGTGCCAAGTAGAAAACCAAGTGCCTTAGCTCTTTTAAGAAGCGTCCATTGAAGCTAATCAAGCGTCTACTCAGAATACAGAACATTATGATGGGTGGAGAAGTAATTTTTAATGAAGTATTAAGATATTCAACGTCCAAGCTTGACCAGAAAATGAGGTACCCTTTTCAATAAAATTCTGAAGCATCAGGTACTATAATATAAGACTATAAAAGCTTCAGCAACTCTAAAAGAAGAAAGAGAAGAAAAGCGTGAATAAAGACAAAACGTACAAAAGCGGCAACAGCAAAAACACTAAAGATTGAAGTCAAGCGTCTGCTGCCGATAATCAAGCGTCCGAAACGTCGTATTTTTAGGTATGGTCATCCTAATGAAGTGATCTTGGTTTTTTTTGGAAAGATAAGAGAAATACCTACCTATTTCCTGAAGATGTCGAGATCTGACTCAATCTCAATCTGAGTGAAATTCGTTTTTCAAGCAGGAGGTATGATAGTGTTCGTGAAAATTCGAATATGCAACCTTCTGCTGACTATTTCTGGAGATTTGGGTGTTCAAAAGTATCGATCTTGGTATCGTTGGAAGGCTCAAAGAAATGTCTGCAACTCTCGTGAAGAGGTCAAGAGTGTAATCGATCTCTATGTCAAAATTCATCCATAAGTTGGTGACGTGATGTCGTTCCTGACTGTCATACCTTTGTAGCGTCTGATGGCCATATGTTGAGCTGATGGTGTTCTAATTGGATGAAACCGATGTCTCCTTAAAGCTAATATCCATAAAAACAAGTTTCATGAAGACATCGAATCTTAATTCGGCCAGTAACAGGGTCAAAGAAGCATAATACGCTAAATGGTCAGAATGCTACGAGTTAAATAGCCTTGTGAATGTGCCAAGTGGATAACCAAGCGCCTTAGCTCTTTTAAGAAGCGTCCATTGAAGCTAATCAAGCGTCTACTCCAAATATAGAACATTATGATGGGTGGAGAAGTAATTTTGAATGAAGTATTAAGATATTCAACGTCTAAGCTTGACCAGAAAATGAGGTACCCTTTTCAATAAAATTTTGAAGCATCAAGTACTGTAATATAAGAATATAAAAGCTTCAGAAACTCTAGAAGAAGAAAGAAAGAAAAGCGTGAATAAAGACAAAAGTACAAAAGCGGCAACAGCAAAAACACTGAAGATTGAAGTCAAGCGTCTGCTGCCGATAATCAAGCGTCCGACACGTCGTATTTTGCGGTACGGGGTTCGAAATGAAGTGATCTTGTTTTTTTTTTTTTTTTTTATAAAGATAAGGGAAATACCTATCCGTTTCTTGGAGAAGTCGAGATCTGACTCAATCCCTATCTGAGTGAATTTCCTTTTTCAAGCATGAGGTGTGATACTGTTCGTGAAAATTCAAATATGGAACCTTCTGCCGACAATTTCTAGAGATTTGGTTGTTCAAAAGTATCGATCTTGGTATCATTGGAAGGCTCAAAGAAATATCTTTAACTCTCCTGAAGAGATCAAGAGCGAAATCGATCTCTATCTATGTCAAAATGCATCCGTAAGTTGGTGACGTGATGTCGTTCCTGACTGTCATACCTTTGTAGCATCTGATGGCCATATATTGAGCTGATGGTGTTGTAATTGGATTAAACCAATGTCTCCTTAAAGCTAATATCCATATAACCAAGTTTCATGAAGACATCGAATCCTAATTCGGCCAGTAACGGGGTCAAAGGAGAATAGTACGCGAAATGGTCAGAATGCTACGAGTTAAATAGCCTTGTGAATGTGCCAAGTAGAAAACCAAGTGCCTTAGCTCTTTTAAGAAGCGTCCATTGAAGCTAATCAAGCGTCTACTCAGAATACAGAACATTATGATGGGTGGAGAAGTAATTTTTAATGAAGTATTAAGATATTCAACGTCCAAGCTTGACCAGAAAATGAGGTACCCTTTTCAATAAAATTCTGAAGCATCAGGTACTATAATATAAGACTATAAAAGCTTCAGCAACTCTAAAAGAAGAAAGAGAAGAAAAGCGTGAATAAAGACAAAACGTACAAAAGCGGCAACAGCAAAAACACTAAAGATTGAAGTCAAGCGTCTGCTGCCGATAATCAAGCGTCCGAAACGTCGTATTTTTAGGTATGGTCATCCTAATGAAGTGATCTTGTTTTTTTTGGAAAGATAAGAGAAATACCTACCTATTTCCTGAAGATGTCGAGATCTGACTCAATCTCAATCTGAGTGAAATTCGTTTTTCAAGCAGGAGGTATGATAGTGTTCGTGAAAATTCGAATATGCAACCTTCTGCTGACTATTTCTGGAGATTTGGGTGTTCAAAAGTATCGATCTTGGTATCGTTGGAAGGCTCAAAGAAATGTCTGCAACTCTCGTGAAGAGGTCAAGAGTGTAATCGATCTCTATGTCAAAATTCATCCGTAAGTTGGTGACGTGATGTCGTTCCTGACTGTCATACCTTTGTAGCGTCTGATGGCCATATGTTGAGCTGATGGTGTTCTAATTGGATGAAACCGATGTCTCCTTAAAGCTAATATCCATAAAAACAAGTTTCATGAAGACATCGAATCTTAATTCGGCCAGTAACAGGGTCAAAGAAGCATAATACGCTAAATGGTCAGAATGCTACGAGTTAACTAGCCTTGTGAATGTGCCAAGTGGATAACCAAGCGCCTTAGCTCTTTTAAGAAGCGTCCATTGAAGCTAATCAAGCGTCTACTCCAAATATAGAACATTATGATGGGTGGAGAAGTAATTTTGAATGAAGTATTAAGATATTCAACGTCTAAGCTTGACCAGAAAATGAGGTACCCTTTTCAATAAAATTTTGAAGCATCAAGTACTGTAATATAAGAATATAAAAGCTTCAGAAACTCTAGAAGAAGAAAGAAAAGAAAAGCGTGAATAAAGACAAAAGTACAAAAGCGGCAACAGCAAAAACACTGAAGATTGAAGTCAAGCGTCTGCTGCCGATAATCAAGCGTCCGACACGTCGTATTTTGCGGTACGGTTGTCGAAATGAAGTGATCTTGTTTTTTTTTTTTTTTTATAAGATAAGGGAAATACCTATCCGTTTCTTGGAGAAGTCGAGATCTGACTCAATCCCTATCTGAGTGAATTCCTTTTTCAAGCATGAGGTGTGATACTGTTCGTGAAAATTCAAATATGGAACCTTCTGCCGACAATTTCTAGAGATTTGGTTGTTCAAAAGTATCGATCTTGGTATCATTGGAAGGCTCAAAGAAATATCTGTAACTCTCCTGAAGAGATCAAGAGCGAAATCGATCTCTATCTATGTCAAAATGCATCCGTAAGTTGGTGACGTGATGTCGTTCCTGACTGTCATACCTTTGTAGCATCTGATGGCCATATATTGAGCTAATGGTGTTGTAATTGGATTAAACCAATGTCTCCTTAAAGCTAATATCCATATAACCAAGTTTCATGAAGACATCGAATCCTAATTCGGCCAGTAACGGGGTCAAAGGAGAATAGTACGCGAAATGGTCAGAATGCTACGAGTTAAATAGCCTTGTGAATGTGCCAAGTAGAAAACCAAGTGCCTTAGCTCTTTTAAGAAGCGTCCATTGAAGCTAATCAAGCGTCTACTCAGAATACAGAACATTATGATGGGTGGAGAAGTAATTTTTAATGAAGTATTAAGATATTCAACGTCCAAGCTTGACCAGAAAATGAGGTACCCTTTTCAATAAAGTTCTGAAGCATCAGGTACTATAATATAAGACTATAAAAGCTTCAGCAACTCTAAAAGAAGAAAGAGAAGAAAAGCGTGAATAAAGACAAAACGTACAAAAGCGGCAACAGCAAAAACACTAAAGATTGAAGTCAAGCGTCTGCTGCCGATAATCAAGCGTCCGAAACGTCGTATTTTTAGGTATGGTCATCCTAATGAAGTGATCTTGGTTTTTTTGGAAAGATAAGAGAAATACCTACCTGTTTCCTGAAGAAGTCGAGATCTGACTCAATCTCTATCTGAGTGAAATTCCTTTTTCAAGCATGAGGTGTGATAGTGTTCGTGAAAATTCGAATATGCAACCTTCTGCTGACTATTTTGGAGATTTGGGTGTTCAAAAGTATCGATCTTGGTATCGTTGGAAGGCTCAAAGAAATGTCTGCAACTCTCGTGAAGAGGTCAAGAGTGTAATCGATCTCTATGTCAAAATTCATCCATAAGTTGGTGACGTGATGTCGTTCCTGACTGTCATACCTTTGTAGCGTCTGATGGCCATATGTTGAGCTGATGGTGTTCTAATTGGATGAAACCGATGTCTCCTTAAAGCTAATATCCATAAAAACAAGTTTCATGAAGACATCGAATCTTAATTCGGCCAGTAACAGGGTCAAAGAAGCATAATACGCTAAATGGTCAAAATGCTACGAGTTAAATAGCCTTGTGAATGTGCCAAGTGGATAACCAAGCGCCTTAGCTCTTTTAAGAAGCGTCCATTGAAGCTAATCAAGCGTCTACTCAAATACAGAACATTATGATGGGTGGAGAAGTAATTTTGAATGAAGTATTAAGATATTCAACGTCCAAGCTTGACCAGAAAATGAGGTACCCTTTTCAATAAAATTTTGAAGCATCAAGTACTGTAATATAAGAATATAAAAGCTTCAGAAACTCTAGAAGAAGAAAGAAAAGAAAAGCGTGAATAAAGACAAAAGTACAAAAGCGGCAACAGCAAAAACACTGAAGATTGAAGTCAAGCGTCTGCTGCCGATAATCAAGCGTCCGACACGTCGTATTTTGAGGTACGGTTGTCGAAATGAAGTGATCTTGTTTTTTTTTTTTTTATAAAGATAAGGGAAATACCTACCGTTTCTTGAAGAAGTCGAGATCTGACTCAATCCCTATCTGAGTGAAATTCCTTTTTCAAGCATGAGGTGTGATACTGTTCGTGAAAATTCAAATATGCAACCTTCTGCCGACAATTTCTAGAGATTTGGGTGTTCAAAAGTATCGATCTTGGTATCGTTGGAAGGCTCAAAGAAATATCTGCAACTCTCGTGAAGAGATCAAGAGCGAAATCGATCTCTATCTATGTCAAAATGCATCCGTAAGTTGGTGACGTGATGTCGTTCCTGACTGTCATACCTTTGTAGCATCTGATGGCCATATATTGAGCTAATGGTGTTGTAATTGGATGAAACCAATGTCTCCTTAAAGCTAATATCCATATAAACAAGTTTCATGAAGACATCGAATCCTAATTCGGCCAGTAACGGGGTCAAAGAAGCATAATACGCTAAATGGTCAGAATGCTACGAGTTAAATAGCCTTGTGAATGTGCCAAGTAGAAAACCAAGTGCCTTAGCTCTTTTAAGAAGCGTCCATTGAAGCTAATCAAGCGTCTACTCAGAATACAGAACATTATGATGGGTGGAGAAGTAATTTTTAATGAAGTATTAAGATATTCAACGTCCAAGCTTGACCAGAAAATGAGGTACCCTTTTCAATAAAGTTCTGAAGCATCAGGTACTGTAATATAAGACTATAAAAGCTTCAGCAACTCTAAAAGAAGAAAGAGAAGAAAAGCGTGAATAAAGACAAAACGTACAAAAGCGGCAACAGCAAAAACACTGAAGATTGAAGTCAAGCGTCTGCTGCCGATAATCAAGCGTCCGAAACGTCGTATTTTTAGGTATGGTCATCCTAATGAAGTGATCTTGGTTTTTTTTGGAAAGATAAGAGAAATACCTACCTATTTCCTGAAGATGTCGAGATCTGACTCAATCTCTATCTGAGTGAAATTCCTTTTTCAAGCATGAGGTGTGATAGTGTTCGTGAAAATTCGAATATGCAACCTTCTGCTGACTATTTCTGGAGATTTGGGTGTTCAAAAGTATCGATCTTGGTATCGTTGGAAGGCTCAAAGAAATGTCTGCAACTCTCGTGAAGAGGTCAAGAGTGTAATCGATCTCTATGTCAAAATTCATCCGTAAGTTGGTGACGTGATGTCGTTCCTGACTGTCATACCTTTGTAGCGTCTGATGGCCATATGTTGAGCTGATGGTGTTCTAATTGGATGAAACCGATGTCTCCTTAAAGCTAATATCCATAAAAACAAGTTTCATGAAGACATCGAATCTTAATTCGGCCAGTAACAGGGTCAAAGAAGCATAATACGCTAAATGGTCAGAATGCTACGAGTTAAATAGCCTTGTGAATGTGCCAAGTGGATAACCAAGCGCCTTAGCTCTTTTAAGAAGCGTCCATTGAAGCTAATCAAGCGTCTACTCCAAATATAGAACATTATGATGGGTGGAGAAGTAATTTTGAATGAAGTATTAAGATATTCAACGTCTAAGCTTGACCAGAAAATGAGGTACCCTTTTCAATAAAATTTGAAGCATCAAGTACTGTAATATAAGAATATAAAAGCTTCAGAAACTCTAGAAGAAGAAAGAAAGAAAAGCGTGAATAAAGACAAAAGTACAAAAGCGGCAACAGCAAAAACATGAAGATTGAAGTCAAGCGTCTGCTGCCGATAATCAAGCGTCCGAAACGTCGTATTTTGAGGTACGGTTGTCGAAATGAAGTGATCTTGTTTTTTTTTTTTTATAAAGATATGGGAAATACCTATCCGTTTCTTGGAGAAGTCGAGATCTGACTCAATCCCTATCTGAGTGAATTTCCTTTTTCAAGCATGAGGTGTGATACTGTTCGTGAAAATTCGAATATGGAACCTTCTGCTGACAATTTCTAGAGATTTGGTTGTTCAAAAGTATTGATCTTGGTATCATTGGAAGGCTCAAAGAAATATCTGTAACTCTCGTGAAGAGATCAAGAGCGAAATCGATCTCTATCTATGTCAAAATGCATCCGTAAGTTGGTGACGTGATGTCGTTCCTGACTGTCATACCTTTGTAGCATCTGATGGCCATATATTGAGCTGATGGTGTTGTAATTGGATTAAACCAATGTCTCCTTAAAGCTAATATCCATATAACCAAGTTTCATGAAGACATCGAATCCTAATTCGGCCAGTAACGGGTCAAAGAAGAATAGTACGCTAAATGGTCAGAATGCTACGAGTTAAATAGCCTTGTGAATGTGCCAAGTAGAAAACCAAGTGCCTTAGCTCTTTTAAGAAGCGTCCATTGAAGCTAATCAAGCGTCTACTCAGAATACAGAACATTATGATGGGTGGAGAAGTAATTTTGAATGAAGTATTAAGATATTCAACGTCCAAGCTTGACCAGAAAATGAGGTACCCTTTTCAATAAAGTTCTGAAGCATCAGGTACTATAATATAAGACTATAAAAGCTTCAGCAACTCTAAAAGAAGAAAGAGAAGAAAAGCGTGAATAAAGACAAAACGTACAAAAGCGGCAACAGCAAAAACACTAAGATTGAAGTCAAGCGTCTGTTGCCGATAATCAAGCGTCCGAAACGTCGTATTTTTAGGAATGGTCATCCTAATGAAGTGATCTTGGTTTTTTTGGAAAGATAAGAGAAATACCTACCTGTTTCCTGAAGAAGTCGAGATCTGACTCAATCTCTATCTGAGTGAAATTCCTTTTTCAAGCATGAGGTGTGATAGTGTTCGTGGAAATTCGAATATGCAACCTTCTGTTGACTATTTCTGGAGATTTGGGTGTTCAAAAGTATCGATCTTGGTATCGTTGGAAGGCTCAAAGAAATATCTGCAACTCTCGTGAAGAGGTCAAGAGTGAAATCGATCTCTATGTCAAAATGCATCCGTAAGTTGGTGACGTGATGTCGTTCCTGACTGTCATACCTTTGTAGCGTCTGATGGCCATATGTTGAGCTGATGGTGTTCTAATTGGATGAAACCGATGTCTCCTTAAAGCTAATATCCATACAAACAAGTTTCATGAAGACATCGAATCCTAATTCGGCCAGTAACAGGGTCAAAGAAGCATAATACGCTAAATGGTCAGAATGCTACGAGTTAAATAGCCTTGTGAATGTGCCAAGTGGAAAACCAAGTGCCTTAGCTCTTTTAAGAAGCGTCCATTGAAGCTAATCAAGCGTCTACTCAGAATACAGAACATTATGATGGGTGGAGAAGTAATTTTGAATGAAGTATTAAGATATTCAACGTCCAAGCTTGACCAGAAAATGAGGTACCCTTTTCAATAAAGTTCTAAAGCATCAGGTACTGTAATATAAGACTATAAAAGCTTCAGCAACTCTAAAAGAAGAAAGAGAAGAAAAGCGTGAATAAAGACAAAACGTACAAAAGCGGCAACAGCAAAAACACTAAAGATTGAAGTCAAGCGTCTGCTGCCGATAATCAAGCGTCCGAAACGTCGTATTTTTAGGTATGGTCATCCTAATGAAGTGATCTTGGTTTTTTTTGAAAGATAAGAGAAATACCTACCTATTTCCTGAAGAAGTCGAGATCTGACTCAATCTCAATCTGAGTGAAATTCCTTTTTCAAGCATGAGGTGTGATACTGTTCGTGAAAATTCGAATATGCAACCTTCTGCTGACTATTTCTGGAGATTTGGGTGTTCAAAAGTATCGATCTTGGTATCGTTGGAAGGCTCAAAGAAATATCTGCAACTCTCGTGAAGAGGTCAAGAGCGAAATCGATCTCTATGTCAAAATTCATCCGTAAGTTGGTGACGTGATGTCGTTCCTGACTATCATACCTTTGTAGCGTCTGATGGCCATATATTGAGCTGATGGTGTTCTAATTGGATGAAACCGATGTCTCCTTAAAGCTAATATCCATAAAAACAAGTTTCATGAAGACATCGAATCCTAATTCGGCCAGTAACAGGGTCAAAGAAGCATAATACGCTAAATGGTCAGAATGCTACGAGTTAAATAGCCTTTGAATGTGCCAAGTGGAAAACCAAGTGCCTTAGCTCTTTTAAGAAGCGTCCATTGAAGCTAATCAAGCGTCTACTCAGAATACAGAACATTATGATGGGTGGAGAAGTAATTTTGAATGAAGTATTAAGATATTCAACGTCCAAGCTTGACCAGAAAATGAGGTACCCTTTTCAATAAAGTTCTAAAGCATCAGGTACTGTAATATAAGACTATAAAAGCTTCAGCAACTCTAAAAGAAGAAAGAGAAGAAAAGCGTGAATAAAGACAAAACGTACAAAAGCGGCAACAGCAAAAACACTAAAGATTGAAGTCAAGCGTCTGCTGCCGATAATCAAGCGTCCGAAACGTCGTATTTTTAGGTATGGTCATCCTAATGAAGTGATCTTGGTTTTTTTTGGAAAGATAAGAGAAATACCTACGTATTTCCTGAAGATGTCGAGATCTGACTCAATCTCAATCTGAGTGAAATTCGTTTTTCAAGCATGAGGTATGATAGTGTTCGTGAAAATTCGAATATGCAACCTTCTGCTGACTATTTCTGGAGATTTGGGTGTTCAAAAGTATCGATCTTGGTATCGTTGGAAGGCTCAAAGAAATATCTGCAACTCTCGTGAAGAGGTCAAGAGCGTAATCGATCTCTATGTCAAAATTCATCCGTAAGTTGGTGACGTGATGTCGTTCCCGACTATCATACCTTTGTAGCGTCTGATGGCCATATATTGAGCTGATGGTGTTCTAATTGGATGAAAACCGATGTCTCCTTAAAGCTAATATCCATAAAAACAAGTTTCATGAAGACATCGAATCTTAATTCGGCCAGTAACAGGGTCAAAGAAGCATAATACGCTAAATGGTCAGAATGCTACGAGTTAAATAGCCTTGTGAATGTGCCAAGTGGATAACCAAGCGCCTTAGCTCTTTTAAGAAGCGTCCATTGAAGCTAATCAAGCGTCTACTCCAAATATAGAACATTATGATGGGTGGAGAAGTAATTTTGAATGAAGTATTAAGATATTCAACGTCCAAGCTTGACCAGAAAATGAGGTACCCTTTTCAATAAAATTTTGAAGCATCAAGTACTGTAATATAAGAATATAAAAGCTTCAGAAACTCTAGAAGAAGAAAGAAAAGAAAAGCGTGAATAAAGACAAAAGTACAAAAGCGGCAACAGCAAAAACACTGAAGATTGAAGTCAAGCGTCTGCTGCCGATAATCAAGCGTCCGACACGTCGTATTTTGCGTTACGGTTGTCGAAATGAAGTGATCTTGTTTTTTTTTTTTATAAAGATAAGGGAAATACCTATCCGTTTCTTGGAGAAGTCGAGATCTGACTCAATCCCTATCTGAGTGAATTTCCTTTTTCAAGCATGAGGTGTGATACTGTTCGTGAAAATTCGAATATGGAACCTTCTGCTGACAATTTCTAGAGATTTGGTTGTTCAAAAGTATTGATCTTGGTATCATTGGAAGGCTCAAAGAAATATCTGTAACTCTCGTGAAGAGATCAAGAGCGAAATCGATCTCAATCTATGTCAAAATGCATCCGTAAGTTGGTGACGTGATGTCGTTCCTGACTGTCATACCTTTGTAGCATCTGATGGCCATATATTGAGCTGATGGTGTTGTAATTGGATTAAACCAATGTCTCCTTAAAGCTAATATCCATATAACCAAGTTTCATGAAGACATCGAATCCTAATTCGGCCAGTAACGGGGTCAAAGAAGAATAGTACGCGAAATGGTCAGAATGCTACGAGTTAAATAGCCTTGTGAAAGTGCCAAGTAGAAAACCAAGTGCCTTAGCTCTTTTAAGAAGCGTCCATTGAAGCTAATCAAGCGTCTACTCAGAATACAGAATATTACGATGGGTGGAGAAGTAATTTTGAATGAAGTATTAAGATATTCAACGTCCAAGCTTGACCAGAAAATGAGGTACCCTTTTCAATAAAGTTCTAAAGCATCAGGTACTGTAATATAAGACTATAAAAGCTTCAGCAACTCTAAAAGAAGAAAGAGAAGAAAAGCGTGAATAAAGACAAAAGTACAAAAGCGGCAACAGCAAAAACACTGAAGATTGAAGTCAAGCGTCTGCTGCCGATAATCAAGCGTCCGAAACGTCGTATTTTTAGGTATGGTCATCCTAATGAAGTGATCTTGGTTTTTTTTGGAAAGATAAGAGAAATACCTACGTATTTCCTGAAGATGTCGAGATCTGACTCAATCTCAATCTGAGTGAAATTCGTTTTTCAAGCATGAGGTATGATAGTGTTCGTGAAAATTCGAATATGCAACCTTCTGCTGACTATTTCTGGAGATTTGGGTGTTCAAAAGTATCGATCTTGGTATCGTTGGAAGGCTCAAAGAAATATCTGCAACTCTCGTGAAGAGGTCAAGAGCGTAATCGATCTCTATGTCAAAATGCATCCGTAAGTTGGTGACGTGATGTCGTTCCTGACTATCATACCTTTGTAGCGTCTGATGGCCATATGTTGAGCTGATGGTGTTCTAATTGGATGAAACCGATGTCTCCTTAAAGCTAATATCCATAAAAACAAGTTTCATGAAGACATCGAATCCTAATTCGGCTAGTAACAGGGTCAAAGAAGCATAATACGCTAAATGGTCAGAATGCTACGAGTTAAATAGCCTTTGAATGTGCCAAGTGGAAAACCAAGTGCCTTAGCTCTTTTAAGAAGCGTCCATTGAAGCTAATCAAGCGTCTACTCAGAATACAGAACATTATGATGGGTGGAGAAGTAATTTTGAATGAAGTATTAAGATATTCAACGTCCAAGCTTGACCAGAAAATGAGGTACCCTTTTCAATAAAGTTCTGAAGCATCAGGTACTGTAATATAAGACTATAAAAGCTTCAGCAACTCTAAAAGAAGAAAGAGAAGAAAAGCGTGAATAAAGACAAAAGTACAAAAGCGGCAACAGCAAAAACACTGAAGATTGAAGTCAAGCGTCTGCTGCCGATAATCAAGCGTCCGAAACGTCGTATTTTGAGGTACGGTCGTCCTAATGAAGTGATCTTGGTTTTTTTTAGAAAGATAAGAGAAATACCTATCTGTTTCTTGAAGAAGTCGAGATCTGACTCAATCCCTATCTGAGTGAAATTCCTTTTTCAAGCATGAGGTGTGATACTGTTCGTGAAAATTCGAATATGCAACCTTCTGCTGACAATTTCTAGAGATTTGGGTGTTCAAAAGTATCGATCTTGGTATCGTTGGAAGGCTCAAAGAAATATCTGAACTCTCGTGAAGAGATCAAGAGCGAAATCGATCTCTATCTTTGTCAAAATGCATCCGTAAGTTGGTGACGTGATGTCGTTCCTGACTGTCATACCTTTGTAGCGTCTGATGGCCATATATTGAGCTGATGGTGTTGTTATTGGATGAAACCAATGTCTCCTTAAAGCTAATATCCATATAACCAAGTTTCATGAAGACATCGAATCCTAATTCGGCCAGTAACAGGGTCAAAGGAGATAATACGCTAAATGGTCAGAATGCTACGAGTTAAATAGCCTTGTGAATGTGCCAAGTAGAAAACCAAGTGCCTTAGCTCTTTTAAGAAGCGTCCATTGAAGCTAATCAAGCGTCTACTCAGAATACAGAACATTATGATGGGTGGAGAAGTAATTTTGAATGAAGTATTAAGATATTCAACGTCCAAGCTTGACCAGAAAATGAGGTACCCTTTTCAATAAAGTTCTGAAGCATCAGGTACTGTAATATAAGACTATAAAAGCTTCAGCAACTCTAGAAGAAGAAAGAGAAGAAAAGCGTGAATAAAGACAAAACGTACAAAAGCGGCAACAGCAAAAACACTAAAGATTGAAGTCAAGCGTCTGCTGCCGATAATCAAGCGTCCGAAACGTCGTATTTTTAGTGCTCATCCTAATGAAGTGATCTTGGTTTTTTGGAAAGATAAGAGAAATACCTACCTGTTTCCTGAAGAAGTCGAGATCTGACTCAATCTCTATCAGAGTGAAATTCCTTTTTCAAGCATGAGGTGTGATAGTGTTCGTGGAAAATTCGAATATGCAACCTTCTGTTGACTATTTCTGGAGATTTGGGTGTTCAAAAGTATCGATCTTGGTATCGTTGGAAGGCTCAAAGAAATGTCTGCAACTCTCGTGAAGAGGGTCTAGAGTGTAATCGATCTCTATGTCCAAAATTCATCCGTAAGTTGGTGACGTGATGTCGTTCCCGACTTATATCCTTTGTAGCGTTTGATGGCCATATGTTGAGCTGATGGTGTTCTATTTGGATGAA
>CM077346.1:59512083-59628592 GCA_039655645.1 Ammopiptanthus mongolicus | reverse complement strand
TTTCAGCAATTCTAATAGAAGAAAGAGAAAAAAAAATGTGAACGAAGACAAAAGTAAAAAAGCGGCAACAGGAAACGCACTGAAGATCGAAGTCAAGCTTCTGCTGCCGATAATCAACTGTCCGAAATGTCGTAATTTGAGGTACGCTCATCCTAATGAAGCGATCTTGGTTTTTTTAGAAGTATAAGAGAAATACCTACATGTTTCTTGAAGAAGCCGAGATCTGAATCAATCTCTATCGGAGTGAAATTCCTTCTTCAAGCTTGAGATGTGATACTGTTCGTGACAATCAGAACATGCAACCGTCTGCCAACAATTTCTGGAGCTTTGGGTGTACAAAAGCATCGATCTTGGTATTGTTGGAAGGCTCAAAGAGATATCTACAACTCTCGTGAAGAGGTAAAGAGCGAAATCGATCTCTATCTTTGTCAAAATGCATCCGTAAGTTGGCGACGTGATGCCGTTCCTGACTGTCATACCTTTATAGTGTCTGATGGCCATATATTGAGTTGATGGGGTTCGAATTGGGTGAAACCAGTTTCTCATTAAAGCTAATATCCATATAAACAAGTTTCATGAAGACATCGAATCCTAATTCGGCCAGTAACTAGGTCGAAGAAGCATACTATGCTAAATGGTCAGAATGCTACGAGTTAAACAGACTTGTGAATGTGCAAAGGGGATAACCCAGTGCCTTACCTCATTTAAGAAGCGCCAGCGAAGCTAATCAAGCGTCTTCTCAGAATACAAAACATTATGATGGGTGGAGAAGTAATTTTGAATGAAGTATTAAGATATTCAACGTCCAAGCTTGACCAGAAAATGAGGTACGCTTTTCGATATAGCTCTGAAGCATCAAGTACTGTAATATAAGAATATAAAGCTTCAACAACTCTAATAGAAGAAAGAGAAAAAAAGAGTGAATAATGACAAAAGTAAAATTGCGGCAATAGCAAAAACACTGAAGATTGAAGTTAAGCGTCTGCTGCCGATAATCAAGCGTCCGAAACGTCGTATTTTGAGGTAAGCTCATCCTAATGAAGCGATCTTGGTTTTTATAGAAATATAAGAGAAATACCTACATGTTTAATGAAGAAGCCGAGATCTGTATCAATCTCTATCGGAGTGAAATTCCATCTTCAAGCATGAGATACGATACTCCTCATGACAATAAGAACATGCAACCGTCTGCTGACAATTTCTGGAGCTTTGGGTGTTCAAAATTATCGATCTTGGTATCCTTACAAGGCTCAAAGAAATATCTGAAACACTTGTGAAGAGGTCAAGAGCGAAATCGATCTCTACCTTCGTCAAAATGCATCCATCCATTAGTGACGTGATGCCGTTCCTGACTGTCATACCTTTGTAGCGTCCGATGGCCATATATTGATCTAATGGTGTTGGAATTGGATGAAACCGGTTTCTCATTAAAGCTAATATCCATATAAACAAGTTTCATGAAGACATCGAATCCTAATTCGGCCTGTAACAGGGTCAAAGAAGCATAATACGCTAAATGGTCAGAATGCTACGAGTTAAACAGACTTGTGAAAGTGCAAAGCGGATAACCAAGCACCTTAGCTCGTTTAAGAAGCGCCAGTGAAGCAAATCAAACGTCTTCTCAGAATACAGAACATTATGATGGGTGGAGAAGTAATTTTGAGTGAAGTATTAAGATATTCAACGTCCAAGCTTGACTAGAAAATGAGGTACCCTTTTCAATATAGCTATTAAGCATCAAATACTGTAATATAAGAATATAAAGCTTCATCAACTCGAATAGAAGAAAGAGAAAAAAAAGCGTGAATAAAGACAAAAGTAATGACGCGGAAACAGCAAAAACACTGAAGATTGAAGACAAGCGCCTGCTCCGATAATCAAGCCTCCGAAATGTCGTACTTTGATGTACGCTCGTCCTAATGAAGCGATCTTGGTTTTGCTTGAAATATAAGTGAAATACCTACTTTTTTTCTGAAGAAGCCGAGATCTGTATCAATCTCTATCGAGTGAAATTCCTTCTTCAAGCTGAGATGTGATATTGTTCGTGACAATCAGAACATGAAACCGTCTGCTGAGAATTTTTGGAGCTTTGGGTGTTCAAAAGTATCGATCTTGGAATCGTTGGAAGGCTCAAAGAAATATCTGCAACTCTCGTGAAGAGGTCAAGAGCGAAATCGATCTCTATCTTTGTCAAAATGCATCCGTAAGTTGGTGACGTGATACCGTTCTTGACTGTCATACCTTTGTAGCATCTGATGGCCATATATTGAGCTGATGGTGTTCGAATTGGATGAAACCGATGTCTTATTAAAGCTAATATCCATATAAACAAGTTTCATGAAGACATCGAATCCTAATTCGGCCAGTAACTAGGTCGAAGAAGCATACTATGCTAAATGGTCAGAATGCTACGAGTTAAACAGACTTGTGAATGTGCAAAGGGGATAACCCAGTGCCTTACCTCATTTAAGAAGCGCCAGCGAAGCTAATCAAGCGTCTTCTCAGAATACAAAACATTATGATGGGTGGAGAAGTAATTTTGAATGAAGTATTAAGATATTCAACGTCCAAGCTTGACCAGAAAATGAGGTACGCTTTTCGATATAGCTCTGAAGCATCAAGTACTGTAATATAAGAATATAAAGCTTCAACAACTCTAATAGAAGAAAGAGAAAAAAAGAGTGAATAATGACAAAAGTAAAATTGCGGCAATAGCAAAAACACTAAAGATTGAAGTTAAGCGTCTGCTGCCAATAATCAAGCGTCCGAAACGTCGTATTTTGAGGTAAGCTCATCCTAATGAAGCGATCTTGGTTTTTATAGAAATATAAGAGAAATACCTACATGTTTAATGAAGAAGCCGAGATCTATATCAATCTCTATCGGAGTGAAATTCCATCTTCAAGCATGAGATGCGATACTCCTCATGACAATAAGAACATGCAACCGTCTGCTGACAATTTCTGGAGCTTTGGGTGTTCAAAATTATCGATCTTGGTATCCTTACAAGGCTCAAAGAAATATCTGAAACTCTTGTGAAGAGGTCAAGAGCGAAATCGATCTCTACCTTCGTCAAAATGCATCCATCCATTAGTGATGTGATGCCGTTCCTGACTGTCATACCTTTGTAGCGTCCGATGGCCATATATTGATCTAATGGTGTTCGAATTGGATGAAACCGGTGTCTCATTAAAGCTAATATCCATATAAACAAGTTTCATGAAGACATCGAATCCTAATTCGGCCTGTAACAGGGTCAAAGAAGCATAATACGCTAAATGGTCAGAATGCTACGAGTTAAACAGACTTGTGAAAGTGCAAAGCGGATAACCAAGCACCTTAGCTCGTTTAAGAAGCGCCAGTGAAGCAAATCAAACGTCTTCTCAGAATACAGAACATTATGATGGGTGGAGAAGTAATTTTGAGTGAAGTATTAAGATATTCAACGTCCAAGCTTGACTAGAAAATGAGGTACCCTTTTCAATATAGTTATTAAGCATCAAGTACGGTAATATAAGAATATAAAGCTTCATCAACTCGAATAGAAGAAAGAGAAAAAAAAGCGTGAATAAAGACAAAAGTAATGACGCGGAAACAGCAATAACACTGAAGATTGAAGACAAGCGCCTGCTCCGATAATCAAGCCTCCGAAACGTCGTACTTTGATGTACGCTCGTCCTAATGAAGCGATCTTGGTTTTGCTTGAAATATAAGTGAAATACCTACTTGTTTTCTGAAGAATCCAAGATCTGTATCAATCTCTATCGGAGTGAAATTCCTTCTTCAAGCTTGAGATGTGATATTGTTCGTGACAATCAGACCATGAAACCGACTGCTGAGAATTTCTGGAGCTTTGGGTGTTTAAAAGTATCGATCTTGGTGTCGTTTGAAGGCTCAAAGAAATATCTGTAACTCTCGTGAAGTGGTCAAGAGCGAAATCGATCTCTATCTTTGTCAAAATGCATCCGTAAGTTGGTGACGTGATGTCGTTCCTGACTGTCATACCTTTGTAGCATCTGATGGCCATATATTGAGCTGATGGTGTTCGAATTGGATGAAACCGATGTCTCATTAAAGCTAATATCCATATAAACAAGTTTCATGAAGACATCGAATCCTAATTCGGCCAGTAACAGGGTCAAAGAAGCATAATACGCTAAATGGTCAGAATGCTACGAGTGAATTAGCCTTGTGAATGTGCGAAGCGGATAACCAAGCGCCTTAGCTCATTTGAGAAGCGTCCAGTGAAGCTAATCAAGCATCTTCTCAGAATATAGAACATTTTGATGGGTGGAGAAGTAAATTTGAATGAAGTATTAAGATATTCAAAGTCCACGCTTGACCAGAAAATAAGGTACTCTTTTCAATAAAGCTCTGAAGCATCAAGTACTGTAATAAAAGAATATAAAGCTTCAGCAACTCGAATAGGAGAAAGAGAGAAAAAGCTTGAATAAAGACCAAAGTACAAAAGCGGCAACAACAAAAATACTGGAGATTGAAGTCAAGCGTCAACTGCTGATAATTAAGCATCCGAAACGTCTTATTTTGAGGTACTCTCGTCCTAATGAAGCGATCTTGGTTTTTTTAGAAAGATAAGAGAAATAATTACATGTTTCCCGAAGAAGCCGAGACCTGTATGAATCTCTATCGGAGTGAAATTCCTTCTTCAAGCTTGGGATGTGATACTGTTCGTGACAATCAGAACCTGCAACCGTCTGCTGACAATTTCTCGAGCTTTGGGTGTTCAAAAGTTTCGATCTTAGTATCGTTGGAAGGCTCAAATAAATATCTGCAACTCTCGTGAAGAGTTCAAGAGCGAAATCAATCTCTATCTTCGTCAAAATGCATCCGTAAGTTGGTGACTTGATGACGTTCCTGACTGTCATACCTTTATAGCGTCTGATGGCCATATATTGAGCTGATGGGGTTCGAATTGGATGTAACCGGTGTCTCATTAAAGCTAATATCCATATAAACAAGTTTCATGAAGACATTGAATCCTGATTCGGCCAGTAACTGGGTCAAAGAAGCATAATACGCTAAATGGTCAGAATGCTAGGAGTTAAACAGACTTGTGAATGTACAAAGCGGATAACCAAGCGCCTTAGCTCATTTAAGAAGTGTCCATTGAAGCTAATCAAGCGTCTTCTCAGAATATAGAACATTATGATGGGTGGAGAAGTAATTTTGAATGAAGTATTAAGATATTCAACTTCCAAGCTTGACCACAAAATGAGGTACCCTTTTCAATATAGCTCTGAAGCTTCAAGTACTATAATATAAGAATATAAAGCTTCAGCAACTCTAATAGAAGAAAGAGAAAAAAAATGTGAACGAAGACAAAAGTAAAAAAGCGGCAACAGCAAGCGCACTGAAGATTGAAGTCAAGCATCTGCTGCCGATAATCAACTGTCCGAAATGTCGTAATTTGAGGTATGCTCGTCCTAATGAAGCGATCTTGGTTTATTTAGATAGATAAGAGAAATACCTACGTGTTTCTTGAAGAATCCGAGATCTGAATCAATCTCTATCAGAGTGAAATTCCTTCTTCAAGCTTGAGTTGTGATACTGTTCGTGACAATCAGAACATGCAACCATCTGCCAACAATTTCTGGAGCTTTGGGTGTTCAAAAGCATCGATCTTGGTATCGTTGGAAGGCTCAAAGAAATATCTGCAACTCCCGTGAAGAGGTAAAGAGCGAAATCGATCTCTATCTTTGTCAAAATGCTTTCGTAAGTTGGCGACGTGATGTCGTTCCTGACTGTCATACCTTTATAGCGTCTGATGGCCATATATTGAGTTGATGGTGTTCGAATTGGATGAAACCAGTTTCTCATTAAAGCTAATATACATATAAACAAGTTTCATGAAGACATCGAATACTAATTCGGCCAGCAACTAAGTCGAAGAAGCATACTACGCTAAATTGTCAGAATGCTACGAGTTAAACAGACTTGTGAATGTGCAAAGGGGATAACCCAGTGCCTTAGCTCATTTAAGAAGCGCCAGTGAAGCTAATCAAGCTTCTTCTCAGAATACAAAACATTATGATGGGTGGAGAAGTAATTTTGAATGAAGTATTAAGATATTCAACGTCCAAGCTTGACCAGAAAATGAGGTATACTTTTCAATATAGCTCTGAAGGATCAAGTACTGTAATATAAGAATATAAAGCTTAGACAACTCTAATAGAAGAAAGAGAAAAAAAGGAGTAAATAAAGACAAAAGTAAAATTGCGGCAATAGCAAAAACACTGAAGATTGAAGTTAAGCGTCTGCTGCCGATAATCAAGCGTCCGAAACGTCGTATTTTGAGGTACGCTCATCCTAATGAAGAGATCTTGGTTTTTATAGAAATATAAGAGAAATACCTACATGTTTAATGAAGAAGCCGAGATCTGTATCAATCTCTATCGGAGTGAAATTCCATCTTCAAGCATGAGATGCGATACTGTTCGTGACAATAAGAACATGCAACCGTCTGTTGACAATTTCTGGAGCTTTGGGTGTTCAAAATTATCGATCTTGGTATCCTTACAAGGCTCAAAGAAATATCTGAAACTCTCGTGAAGAGGTCAGGAGCGAAATCGATCTCTATCTTCGTCAAAATGCATCCATCCGTTAGTGACGTGATGCCGTTCCTGACTGTCATACCTTTGTAGCGTCCGATGGCCATATATTGAGCTAATGGTATTCGAATTGGATGAAACCGGTGTCTCATTAAAGCTAATATCCATATAAACAAGTTTCATGAAGACATTGAATCCTAATTCGGCCTGTAACAGGGTCAAAGAAGCATAATACGCTAAATGGTCAGAATGCTACGAGTTAAACAGACTTGTGAAAGTGCAAAGCGGATAACCAAGCACCTTAGCTCATTTAAGAAGCGCCAATGAAGCTAATCAAACGTCTTCTCAGAATACAGAACATTATGATGGGTGGAGAAGTAATTTTGAATGAAGTATTAAGATATTCAACGTCCAAGCTTGACCAGAAAATGAGGTACCCTTTTCAATATAGCTATGAAGCATCAAGTACTGTAATATAAGAATATAAAGCTTCAGCAACTCGAATAGAAGAAAGAGAAAAAAAAAAGCATGAATAAAGACAAAAGTAATGACGCGGCAACAGCAAAAACACTGAAGATTGAAGTCAAGCGTCTGCTGCTGATAATCTAGCGTCCGAAACGTCGTATTTTGAGGTACGCTCTTCCTATTGAAGCGATCTTGGTTTTTTTGGGAAGATAAGAGAAATACCTACATGTTTCCTGAAGAAGCTGAGATCTGTATCAATCTCTATCGGAGTGAAATTCCTTCTTCAAGCTTGAGATGTGATACTGACCGTGACAATCAGAACATGCAACCGTCTGCTGACAATTTCTGGAGCTTTGGGTGTTCAAAAGTATCGATCTTGGTATCGTTGGAAGGCTCAAATAAATATCTGCAACTCTCGTGAAGAGTTCAAGAGCGAAATCGATCTCTATCTTCGTCAAAATGAATCCGTAAGTTGGTGACGTGATGCCATTCCTGACTGTCATACCTTTATAGCATCTGATGGCCAAATATTGAGCTAATGGGGTTCGAATTGGACGTAACCGGTGTCTCATTAAAGCTAATATCCATATAAACAAGTTTCATGAAGACATCAAATCATAATTCGGCCAGTAACAGGGTCAAAGAAGCATAATACGCTAAATGGTCAGAATGCTACGAGTTAAACAGACTTGTGAATGTGCAAAGCGGATAACCAAGCGCCATAGCTCATTTAAGAAGCGTCCAGTGAAGCTAATCAAGCGTCTTCTAAGAATACAGTACTTTATGATGGGTGCAGAAGTAATTTTGAATGAAGTATTAAGATATTGAACGCCCAAGCTTGACCAGAAAATGAGGTACCCTTTTCAATATAGCTCTGAAGCATCAAGTACTGTAATACATGAATATAAAGCTTCAGCAACTCTAATATAAGAAAGAGAAAAAAAAGCGTGATCAAAGACAAAAGTAAAAAAGCGGCAACAGCAAAAGCACCGAAGATTGAAGTCATCGTCTGCTGCCGATAATCAAGTGTCCGAAATGTCATAATTTGAGGTACGCTCGTCCTAATGAAGCGATCTTGGATTTTTTAGAAAGATAAGAGAAATACCTACATGTTTCTTGAAGAAGCCGAGATCTGAATCAATCTCTATCGGAGTGAAATTCCTTCTTCAAGCTTGAGATGTGATACTGTTCGTGACAATCAGAACATGCAACCGTCTGCCAACAATTTCTGGAGCTTTGGGTGTTCAAAAGCATCGATCTTGGTATCGTTGGAAGGCTCAAAGAAATATCTGCAACTCTCGTGAAGAGGTAAAGAGCGAAATCGATCTCTATCTTCGTCAAAATGCATCCGTAAGTTGGTGACGTGATGCCATTCCTGACTGTCATACCTTTATAGCATCTGATGGCCATATATTGAGCTGATGGGGCTCGAATTGGATGTAACCGGTGTCTCATTAAAGCTAATATCCATATAAACAAGTTTCATGAAGACATCGAATCCTAATTCGGCCAGTAACAGGGTCAAAGAAGCATAATACGCTAAATGGTCAGAATGCTACGAGTTAAACAGACTTGTGAATGTGCAAAGCGGATAACCAAGCGCCATAGCTCATTTAAGAAGCGTCCAGTGAAGCTAATCAAGCGTCTTCTCAGAATACAGAACATTATGTTGGGTGGAGAAGTAATTTTGAATGAAGTATTAAGATATTCAACGCCCAAGCTTGACCAGAAAATGAGGTACCCTTTTCAATATAGCTCTGAAGCATCAAGTACTGTAATACATGAATATAAAGCTTCAGCAACTCTAATATAAGAAAGAAAAAAAAAGCGTGATCAAAGACAAAAGTAAAAAAGCGGCAACAGCAAAAGCACCGAAGATTGAAGTCATCGTCTGCTGCTGATAATCAAGCGTCCGAAACGTCGTATTTTGAGGTTATATGTTTCCCGAAGAAGCCGAGACCTGTATCAATCTCTATCGGAGTGATATTCCTTCTTCAAGCTTGGGATGTGATACTGTTCGTGACAATCAGAACCTGCAACCATTTGCTGACAATTTCTCGCGCTTTGGGTATTCAAAAGTATCGATCTTAGTATCGTTGGAAGGCTCAAATAAATATCTTCAACTCTCGTGAAGAGTTCAAGAGCGAAATCGATCTCTATCTTCGTCAAAATGCATCCGTAAGTTGGTGACTTGATGCCGTTCCTGACTGTCATACCTTTATAGCGTCTGATGGCAATATATTGAGCTGATGGCGTTCGAATTGGATGTAACCGGTGTCTCATTAAAGCTAATATCCATATAAACAAGTTTCATGAAGACATCGAATCCGGATACGGCCAGTAACAGGGTCAAAGAAGCATAATACGCTAAATGGTCAGAATGCTACGAGTTAAACAGACTTGTGAATGTGCAAAGCGGTTAACCAAGCACCTTAGCTCATTTAAAAAGCGTCCAGTGAAGCTAATCAAGCGTCTTCTCAGAATACAGAACATTATGTTGGGTGGAGAAGTAATTTTCACTGAAGTATTAAGATATTCAACGTCCAAGCTTGACCAGAAAATGAGGTACCCTTTTCAATATAGCTCTGAAGCATCAAGTACTGTAATATAAGAATATAAAGCTTCAGCAACTCGAATAGAAGAAAGAGAAAAAAAAAAGCGTGAATAAAGACAAAAGTAATCACGCAGCAACAGCAAAAACACTGAAGATTGAAGTCAAGCGTCTGCTGCTGATAATCTAGCGTCCGAAACGTCATATTTTGAGGTACGCTCTTCCTATTGAAGCGATCTTGGTTTTTTTGGGAAGATAAGAGAAATACCTACATGTTTCCTGAAGAAGCTGAGATCTGTATCAATCTCTATCGGAGTGAAATTCTTTCTTCAAGCTTGAGATGTGATACTGACCGTGACAATCAGAACATGCAACCGTCTGCTGACAATTTCTGGAGCTTTGGGTGTTCAAAAGTATCGATCTTGGTATCGTTGGAAGGCTCAAATAAATATCTGCAACTCTCGTGAAGAGGTCAAGAGCGAAATCGATCTCTATCTTCGTCAAAATGCATCCGTCAGTTGGTGACGTGATGCCTTTCCTGACTGTCATACCTTTATAGCATCTGATGGCCATATATTGAGCTGATGGGGTTCGAATTGGATGTAACCGGTGTCTCATTAAAGCTAATATCCATATAAACAAGTTTCATGAAGACATCGAATCCTAATTCGGCCAGTAACAGGGTCAAAGAAGCATAATACGCTAAATGGTCAGAATGCTACGAGTTAAACAGACTTGTGAAAGTGCAAAGCGGATAACCAAGGCCATAGCTCATTTAAGAAGCGTTCTGTGAAGCTAATCAAGCATCTTCTTAGAATACAGAACATTATGTTGGGTGGAGAAGTAATTTTGACTGA
This sequence comes from Ammopiptanthus mongolicus, assembly GCA_039655645.1. Lineage (NCBI taxonomy): Eukaryota > Viridiplantae > Streptophyta > Magnoliopsida > Fabales > Fabaceae > Ammopiptanthus > Ammopiptanthus mongolicus. The sequence continues at coordinate 59,618,150 of CM077346.1, read as the reverse complement.
AGTGTCAAGATATTCAACGTCCAAGCTTGACTAGAAAATGAGGTACCCTTTTCAATATAGCTCTGAAGCATCAAGTACTGTAATATAAGAATATAAAGCTTCAGCAACTCGAATAGGAGAAAGAAAAAAAAAGCCTGAATAAAGACAAACGTAAAGACGTGGCAACAGCAAAAACACTGAAGATTGAAGTCAAGCGTCTGCTGCTGATAATCTAGCGTCCGAAACGTCATATTTTGAGGTACGCTCTTCCTATTGAAGCGATCTTGGTTTTTTTGGGAAGATAAGAGAAATACCTACATGTTTCCTGAAGAAGCTGAGATCTGTATCAATCTCTATCGGAGTGAAATTCCTTCTTCAAGCTTGAGATGTGATACTGACCGTGACAATCAGAACATGCAACCGTCTGCTGACAATTTCTGGAGCTTTGGGTGTTCAAAAGTATCGATCTTGGTATCGTTGGGAGGCTCAAATAAATATCTGCAACTCTCGTGAAGAGGTCAAGAGCGAAATCGATCTCTATCTTCGTCAAAATGCATCCGTAAGTTGGTGACGTGATGCCATTCCTGACTGTCATACCTTTATAGCATCTGATGGCCATATATTGAGCTGATGGGGTTCGAATTGGATGTAACCGGTGTCTCATTAAAGCCAATATCCATATAAACAAGTTTCATGAAGACATCGAATCCTAATTCGGCCAGTAACAGGGTCAAAGAAGCATAATATGCTAAATGGTCCGAATGCTACGAGTTAAATAGACTTGTGAAAGTGTAAAGCGGATAACCAAGCACCTTAGCTCATTTAAGAAGCGCCAGTGAAGCTAATCAAACGTCTTATTAGAATACAGAACATTATGATGGGTGGAGAAGTAATTTTGAATGAAGTATTAAGATATTCAACGTCCAAGCTTGACCAGAAAATAAGGTGCCCTTTTCAATATAGCTCTGAAGCATCAAGTACTGTAATATAAGAATATAAAGCTTCAGCAACTCGAATAGAAGAAAGATAAAAAAAAAAAAAGCGTGAATAATGACAAAAGTATTGACGCGGCAACAGCAAAAACACTGAAGATTGAAGTCAAGCGCTTGCTGCCGATAATCATGCGTCTGAAACGTCGTATTTTGAGGTACGCTCGTCCTAATGAAGTGATCTTGGTTTTTTTAGAAAGATAAGAGAAATACCTACTTGTTCCCTGAAGAAGACGAGATCAGAATCAATCTCTAACGGAGTGAAATTCCTTCTTCAAGCTTGAGATGTGATACTGTTCGTGACAATCAGAACATGCAACAGTCTGCTGACAATTTCTGGAGCTTTGGGTGTTCAAAATTATCGATCTTGGTATCGTTGGAAGGCTCGTAGAAATATATGCAACTCTCGTGAAGAGGTAAACAGTGAAATCAATCTCTATCTTTGTCAAAATGCATCCGTAAATTGGCGACGTAATGCCGTTCCTGACTGTCATACCTTTGTAGCGTCTGATGGCCATATATTGAGTTGATGGTGTTCGAATTGGATGAAACCAGTGTCTCATTAAATCTAATATCCATCTAAACAAGTTTCATGAAGACATCGAATCCATATTCGGCCAGTAACTAGGTCAAAGAAGCAAAATACGCTAAATGGTTAGAATGCTACGAGTTAAACAGACTTGTGAATGTGCAAATGGGATAACCAAGCACCATAGCTTATTTAAGAAGCTCCAGCGAAGCTAATCAAGCGTCTTCTCAGAATACAGAACATTATGATGGGTGGAGAAGTAATTTTGAATGAAGTATTAAGATATTCAACGTCCAAGCTTGACCACAAAATGAGGTACCCTTTTCAATATTGCTCTGAAGCATCAAGTACTGTAATATAAGAATATAAAGCCTCAGCTACTCTAATAGAAGATAGAGAAAAAAAGCGTGAACAAAGACAAAAGTAAAAAAGCGGCAACAGCAAAAGCACTGAAGAATGAAGTCAAGCGTCTGCTGCCGATAATCAAGCGTCCGAAATGTTGTATTTTGAGGTACGTTCGTCCTAATGAAGCGATCTTGGTTTTTTTAGAAATATAAGAGAAATACCTACATGTTTAATGCAGAAGCCGAGATCTGTATCAATCTCTATCGGAGTGAAATTCCTTCTTCAAGCCTGAGATGTGATACTGTTCGTGATAATCAGATCATTCAACCGTCTGCTGACAATTTCTGGAGCTTTGGGAGTTCAAAAGTATCGATCTTCGTATCGTTACAAGGCTGAAAGAAATATCTGAAAGTCTCGTGAAGAGGTCAAGAGCGAAATCGATCTCTATCTTCGTCAAAATGCTTCCGTCAGTTAGTGACGTGATACCGTTCCTGGCTGTCATACCTTTGTAGCGTCTGATGGCCATATATTGAGCAACTGGTATTCGAATTGGATGAAACCGGAGTCTCATTAAAGCCAATATCCATATAAACAAGTTTCATGAAGACATCGAATCCTAATTCGGCCAGTAACAGGGTCAAAGAAGCATAATATGCTAAATGGTTAGAATGCTACGAGTTAAATAGACTTGTGAAAGCGTAAAGCGGATAACCAAGCACCTTAGCTCATTTAAGAAGCGCCAGTGAAGCTAATCAAACGTGTTATTAGAATACAGAACATTATGATGGGTGGAGAAGTAATTTTGAATGAAGTATGAAGATATTCAACGTCCAAGCTTGACTAGAAAATAAGGTACCCTTTTCAATATGGCTCTGAAGCATCAAGTATTGTAATATAAGAATATAAAGCTTCAGCAACTCGAATAGAAGAAAGAGAAAAAATAAAAGCGTGAATAATGACAAAAGTAATGACGCGGCAACAGCAAAAACACTGAAGATTGAAGTCAAGCGCTTGCTGCCGATAATCATGCGTCTGAAACGTCGTATTTTGAGGTACGCTCGTCCTAATGAAGCCATCTTGGTTTTTTTATAAAGATAAGAGAAATACCTACATGTTTCTTGAAGAAGCCGAGATCTGTATCAATCTCTATCGGAGTGAAATTCCTTCTTCAAGCTTGAGATGTGATACTGTTCGTGACAATCAGAACATGCAACCATCTGCTGACAATTTCTGGAGCTTTGGGTGTTCAAAAGTATCGATCTCGATATCGTTACAAGGCTCAAAGAAATATCTGAAACTCTCGTGGAGAGGTCAAGAGCGAAATCGTTCTCTATCTTCGTCAAAATGCATCCGTAATTTGGTGACGTGATGCCGTTCCTGACTGTCATACCTTTATAGCGTCTGATGGCCATATATTGAGCTGATGGGGTTCGAATTGGATGTAACCGGTGTCTCATTAAAGCTAATATCCATATAAACAAGTTTCATGAAGACATTGAATCCTAATTCGGCCAGTAACAGGGTCAAAGAAGCATAATACGCTAAATGGTCAGAATGCTACGAGTTAAACAGACTTGTGAAAGTGCAAAGCAGATAAGCAAGCACCTTAGCTCATTTCAGAAGCGGCAGTGAAGCTAATCAAATGTCTTCTCAGAATACAGAACATTATGATGGGTGGAGAAGTAATTTTGAATGAAGTATTAAGATAATCAACGTCCAAGCTTGACCACAAAATGAGGTACCCTTTTCAATATAGCTCTGAAGCATCAAGTACTGTAATATAAGAATATAAAGCTTCAGCAAATCTAATATAAGAAAGAGAAAAAAAAAAAGCGTGAACAAAGACAAAAGTAAAAAGGCGGCAACAGCAAAAGCACTGAAGATTGAAGTCAAGAGTCTGCTGCCGATAATCAAGTGTCCGAATTGTCGTAATTTGAGGTACGCTCGTCCTAGTGAAGTGATCTTGATTTTTTATTGAAAAATAAGAGGTATACCTAAATGTTTCCTGAAGAAACAGGGATCTGAATCAATCTCTATTGGAGTGATATTCCTTCTTCAAGCTTGAGATGTGATACTGTTCGTCACAATCAGAACATACAACCGTCTGCTGACACTTTATGGAGCTTTGGGAGTTGAAAAGTATCGATCTTGGTATCGTTGGATGGCTCTTACAAATATCTGCAACTCTCGTTAAGAGGACAAGAGCGAAATCGATCTCTATCTTCGTCAAAATGCATCCGTCAGTTGGTGACTTGATGCCGTTCCTGACTGTCATACCTTTGTAGCGTCTGATGGCCATATATTGAGCTGATGGTGTTCGAATTGGATGAAACCGGTGTCTCATAAAATCTAATATCCTAATAAACAAGTTTCATGAAGACATCGAATCCTAATTCTGCCAGTAACTGGGTCAAAGAAGTATAATACGCTAAATGGTCAGATTGCTACGAGTTAGACAGACTTGTGAATGTGCAAAGTGGATAACCAAGCTCCTTAGCTCATTTAAGATGCATCCAGTGAAGCTAATCAAGCGTCTTCTCAGAATACAGAACATTATGATGGGTGGAGAAGTAATTTTGAATGAAGTATTAAGATATTCAACGTCCAAGCTTGACCACAAAATGAGGTACCCTTTTCAATATTGCTCTGAAGCATCAAGTACTGTAATATAAGAATATAAAGCCTCAGCTACTCTAATAGAAGATAGAGAAAAAAAGCGTGAACAAAGACAAAAGTAAAAAAGCGGCAACAGCAAAAGCACTGAAGAATGAAGTCAAGCGTCTGCTGCCGATAATCAAGCGTCCGAAATGTTGTATTTTGAGGTACGTTCGTCCTAATGAAGCGATCTTGGTTTTTTTAGAAATATAAGAGAAATACCTACATGTTTAATGCAGAAGCCGAGATCTGTATCAATCTCTATCGGAGTGAAATTCCTTCTTCAAGCCTGAGATGTGATACTGTTCGTGATAATCAGATCATTCAACCGTCTGCTGACAATTTCTGGAGCTTTGGGAGTTCAAAAGTATCGATCTTCGTATCGTTACAAGGCTGAAAGAAATATCTGAAAGTCTCGTGAAGAGGTCAAGAGCGAAATCGATCTCTATCTTCGTCAAAATGCTTCCGTCAGTTAGTGACGTGATACCGTTCCTGGCTGTCATACCTTTGTAGCGTCTGATGGCCATATATTGAGCAACTGGTATTCGAATTGGATGAAACCGGAGTCTCATTAAAGCCAATATCCATATAAACAAGTTTCATGAAGACATCGAATCCTAATTCGGCCAGTAACAGGGTCAAAGAAGCATAATATGCTAAATGGTTAGAATGCTACGAGTTAAATAGACTTGTGAAAGCGTAAAGCGGATAACCAAGCACCTTAGCTCATTTAAGAAGCGCCAGTGAAGCTAATCAAACGTGTTATTAGAATACAGAACATTATGATGGGTGGAGAAGTAATTTTGAATGAAGTATGAAGATATTCAACGTCCAAGCTTGACTAGAAAATAAGGTACCCTTTTCAATATGGCTCTGAAGCATCAAGTATTGTAATATAAGAATATAAAGCTTCAGCAACTCGAATAGAAGAAAGAGAAAAAATAAAAGCGTGAATAATGACAAAAGTAATGACGCGGCAACAGCAAAAACACTGAAGATTGAAGTCAAGCGCTTGCTGCCGATAATCATGCGTCTGAAACGTCGTATTTTGAGGTACGCTCGTCCTAATGAAGCCATCTTGGTTTTTTTATAAAGATAAGAGAAATACCTACATGTTTCTTGAAGAAGCCGAGATCTGTATCAATCTCTATCGGAGTGAAATTCCTTCTTCAAGCTTGAGATGTGATACTGTTCGTGACAATCAGAACATGCAACCATCTGCTGACAATTTCTGGAGCTTTGGGTGTTCAAAAGTATCGATCTCGATATCGTTACAAGGCTCAAAGAAATATCTGAAACTCTCGTGGAGAGGTCAAGAGCGAAATCGTTCTCTATCTTCGTCAAAATGCATCCGTAATTTGGTGACGTGATGCCGTTCCTGACTGTCATACCTTTATAGCGTCTGATGGCCATATATTGAGCTGATGGGGTTCGAATTGGATGTAACCGGTGTCTCATTAAAGCTAATATCCATATAAACAAGTTTCATGAAGACATCGAATCCTAATTCGGCCAGTAACAGGGTCAAAGAAGCATAATATGCTAAATGGTCAGAATGCTACGAGTTAAACAGACTTGTGAAAGTGCAAAGCAAATAACCAAGCACCTTAGCTCATTTAAGAAGTACCAGTGAAGCTAATCAAACGTCTTCTCAGAATATAGAACATTATGATGGGTGGAGAAGTAATTTTGAATGAAGTATTAAGATATTCAACGTCCAAGCTTGACCACAAAATGAGGTACCCTTTTCAATATAGCTCTGAAGCATCAAGTACTGTAATATAAGAATATAAAGCTTCAGCTACTCTAATAGAAGATAGAGAAAAAAAGCGTGAACAAAGACAAAAGTAAAATTGCGGCAACAGCAAAAACATTGAAGATTGAAGGCAAGCGTCTGCTGCCGATAATCAAGCGTCCGAAACGTTGTATTTTGAGGTACGCTCGTCCAAAAGAAGTGATCTCGGTTTTTTTAGAAATATAAAAGAAATACCTACATGTTTAATGAAGAAGCCGAGATCTGTATCAATCTCTATCGGAGTGAAATTCCTTCTTCAAGCTTGAGATGTGATACTGTTCGTGACAATTAGAACATGCAACCGCCTGCTGACAATTTCTGAAGCTAAGGGCGTTCAAAAGTATCGATCGTTGTTTCGTTACAAGGCTCAAAGAAATATCTGAAACTCTCGTGAAGAGGTCAAGAGAGAAATCGATCTCTATCTTCGTCAAAATGCTTCCATTAGTTAGTGACATGATGCCGTTCCTGACCGTCATACCTTTTTAGCGTCTGATGGCCATATATTGAGCTAACCGTGTTCGAATTGGATGAAACCGGTGTCTCATTAAAGCTAATATCCATATAAACAAGTTTCATGAAGACATCGAATCCTAATTCGGCCAGTAACAGGGTCAAAGAAGCATAATATGCTAAATGGTCAGAATGCTACGAGTTAAACAGACTTGTGAAAGTGCAAACCGGATAACCAAGCACCTTAGCTCATTTAAGAAGCGCCAGTGAAGCTAATCAAATGTCTTCTCAGAATATAGAACATTATGATGGGTGGAGAAGTAATTTTGAATGAAGTATTAAGATATTCAACGTCCAAGCTTGACCACAAAATGAGGTACCCTTTTCAATATAGCTCTGAAGCATCAAGTACTGTAATATAAGAATATAAAGCTTCAGCTACTCTAATAGAAGATAGAGAAAAAAAACGTGAACAAAGACAAAAGTAAAAAAGCGGCAACAGCAAAAGCACTGAAGATTGAAGTCAAGCGTCTGCTGTCGATAATCAAGCGTCCGAAATTTCGTAAATTGAGGTGCGCTCGTCCTAATGAAGCGATCTTGGTTTTTTTATAAAAATAAGAGAAATACCTACACGTTTCCTGAAGAAGCCGAGATCTGTATCAATCTCTATCGGAGTGAAATTTGTAACGCCCCGATTTTCACGTTTTCTAATTCTTCAGTATTTTAATGTCTTTATTTGATTCGAGGTCTTAGGAATAGAAATAAAATATTCCGAGTCCATAGTCATGCTCGACGATATCGTAGGAAGCTACGATTAAGTTTTGAGTCAAAAACTCAAACGGAGTCCGGTCTGCGTTTTTACACTGACAGTATGATTTTACTGCTCAGAAGACCTCAGATAGACCCGTGAACGAGACAGTAAATCTTAGAATTTGATTCTCTACGTTTTGGCTAAATTTCGTAAAAATTTCAGAAAAATAACTTCCTGACCTTCGTTCGGGCGGAATTCTCAATCGGGTGACGAACGGAGCCACATATGGACTTACCGAGACTCGTCAACAGATAATCTTGATATCACAACATCCCAGGACACTTGGGAGAGTATGCCAGAGTCGTCATGACGATCGGAAAAATCTAGACGCGAAATGACCAAAATGCCCCTAACCTTAGTCTTTTGCACTTTTACCATTTTACCCTTTTGGCAAATGACCATTTTGCCCTTAAGTGACTTGTTTTAAGGCTGAACTCAGCCCCTCACACTCTCATTTTCGCACAGCCCTCTCAAAAATAGAAGAACACCATAGTTGCTCTTGAAGAAACACCATTGTTACTCTTGAAGCTCCTTGATTTCTTGTTAAAATCACTTGATTCCTTGAGCAATCTTCCATCATTTTAAGGTAAGATCACTTCTATGATCTCTTAGCTTCTTGAATATCTCTTTATTTCAAGATCAATCTTCATTTTCATGAAAATTATTTCTTAGATCCAAAACTTTGAAAATCCATAGGAAATTGTAGAAAAATCCTTTTGAGGTAAGACCAAGTTCTTTGAACTCACATCATTAATCTCTACCTAAACCCAAGAGCTTATGATTCAACTCTCATCATAGCTCAAAAAGCACATTAGGGCCGACCCTTCTTGATGATGATGAATAGTGTTTTCATCAATTTTTGATTTCTAACACTTGATTTCATTCTTAGCTTTCCTAATGCCTTTGAATCCATGAAATGGAAAACCAAGATCAATTCCTAGCTTTATTCTCTTTAGGGTGGCCGAAACCCTCTTTGTGAGAATTGTTGAGTTTGGTTTGATTGTTGTTTAATTATTGATTGTTTGGTTGTTTGTAGTTGGTGACAACTATCAGGAGGTTCACAAACCGATCAACCGACTTTGATCCGGGAATCTGCTCTTCAACAGGTATGGGGAGAAGAACCTCATCACACCAAGATGGTGGTGGTGAAGATGGTTGTTTAAATTATGTGTGGGTGAAACCCTTTAGTTTGGGTTCACTTTTATGTGTTAAGTTTTGTTAAGTTCTCTTCAAGAACAAGATTGTTATGATGAGTTTATGCTTGAGTATGTTGTAGTGTGCTTTAGCATAAGTTGATGATGATATGATTGAATGAAAATCATTTCCATGTATGTTGAAAAACCTACTTTGATCACTAGATCAAGTATGGACTTTTATGCTTGGTCATGAGACTATGATGTGTGATGGACTTGTATGTTTTGGTTATGATGTAATAAGGTGTAATTGTGATTTGTCATAATTGGTGTGAGCTTTTGAGCTATATTTGCTTTGTTGGTGAAGCAAAGTCTCATGTGTTGTAGTAGGCTTTTGAGCTATATTTTCATTGGTGGCCTTAGTAAGAGGAAATATAAGAACATGTGTTGTTCTTGATCTAGCAAGGTTTTGATGTAACAAAACATGATTTCATAACCTATGTTTTCAAAGAGAAACAAAAGTGATTTTTGATCCAAAGATCAAATGAAGTTTTAACCTTTAAAGTGTGTCACCAAAGTGGAAAATGTCTTTTCTTTAGCCATAGGTTTGTTAATCAAACTAAGTGTTTCAAAAGAAGAAATAATGAAGGAGTTAGGGAAAATGAAAAACAGGGCACTCGCCCAGCAAACCCCGTCTCGCCTCGCGAGACAGAGGGAAAATAAGGCATTCGCCAGGCTAACCTTGCCTCGCCTCGCGAGACAGTGGACTAGCCCGAGCAGCAAAGATGCAGCTTCTCTGCCTCGCGTAGCGAAGTATTTCTCGCCCCGCGAACCGCCTAAGCAGTGAAGAATTGCAGCTCTGCCTCGCGACGCGAGACAATTATCGTCTCGCGATGCAGAAGGTCGGTTTGAAATACAGTTCTCTGCCTCGCGACGCGAGACAATATTCGCCTCGCGATACAGAGGATTTGTATAAGGAGCAAATATAACTCTCAGCCTCGCGACGCGAAACTTCTGTTCGCCCCGCGAGAAAGGAATTTCAAATGAGGTATCACTGCCTTAATTTAGCTAAGCGAATATACTCTCGCTAAGCGGATTTCACCTTTTAGAAAATGTTGGAAATGCAGTAAGCAGTTCAAATGTTGTTTCAAATCAAATGAGTTTTTAATTGTAAAAGTTGTTTGGTTTACAAAAGGAGTTTTCTAACTCAATCGTAAGAGTTTTATACGTGAAAAACCTAAGTTAAGTAATTAACTTAGAGTTGAAAACAAGGGTTAATTAAGTATGGTATGTGGTGGAACAAGACCATGTGCTATACCATTGATGACTTAGTACATCAATGAGTTCATAAGACTTAAGTGAAATCAACACTTGTTTCCTTAATTGAAAGACAAGGGATTAATATCTTAGAAAGGCTTAAAGACTCATCTAAGAGGATTCTCAATCCTTATTCATAATGCTTAGGACTTGAGACATAATTCATAAGACGTAAACACAAACACGAAATGTTTTGGTTTTCGAAACAGTAGTTCGACGACGGACCGATGATTCGGATCCAGGTTAATCGTTCAGTTGTTTCTGTCTTGTGATAACTGGAATGAGAGAGATCCTGAGGCTGTGCAGGTATGGGACTGTACAGTGGAAGGAATCCTGAGGCTATGCAGGTATGGGACTGTATAGTTAAGGGAAGGCATATAAGAATTGATTGGTACTACCCATACCAACAAGATTTATCTTCTTTTCGGGAGCTTAGAACATAAGAACTTTATAGTTAAGCGTGCTTGACTTAGAGTAATTATGGGATGGGTGACCTTCTGGGAAGTTTCCTAGAAAGCGTGTGAGTGAGGACAAAACACGCTGAAAAGACTTGTGTTGGTCTGTGGGGACAATCGGCGATTCTGAAAGCAGTCTGGATCATTCCAAAGGAGTCACGAGATATTTATCCGATGGATAAATGTTTTATCCGATGGATAAATGTTCTATAAAGTAAAGACGTGTGTAGTTTCTAAGGAAAAGAACCTTAGTGAACCTTGAGGTTTATCCAATGGATAGACATTGCTTGATCGCATCTGCTTTGTGTAAGCATTGGCATTTCATTTGCATAGTTGTAAGGCCTTGAGCCTAGGAGTTGAGCTTACACCTTGATGCGGGTGCGAATCTTACGGTGACGATCTTCAATGGTCTTTTTGGAGGTATCAGGGTTGGAAGGGCTGACATGTGACCAGTTGGTGATTCTTCTGTGTCGTGGCGAATCCGTGCAATACACTGATATCCTCTACTAGATGCCGTACTTTTCATGTTTGGTCGAGAGTGTTATCGTAAAGCCAGATACGTGCACGTTACGAATGTTGTAGCATCTTGCTCATGGCTGGCAGAAACCGGAACATGTCCTCCCATTCACTCTCTCCAAATGTTTTGTTAGCTCCATGGAGTAGGGGTCAGAGTAGTACCCAGTGACATTGACATTGAGTCATATACATTGCATTGCATGGCTATTGATGTTTACATTTACTATTATACATCGCTGTATTGTTTAAGGATGCCTTATATTATGCTGTTAAATGTTTAGCATGATATTATGTTGTTAACTATTTAACATGATTTATATTGAGAGTTTTAGTATGTTGTTTAACTGCTTAACATGTTGGGTACGCTATTACCCGGTGAGTCGTCCCGTTTTTGCTACTGCTATTTTGTTGTGTTGATGAACGGGAATCTCACCCATATCTGTATGTTTTCTGCTGGTACTTGCTGTTGATGCTTAAACAGATGGACGCGACGATCGTTCGGTTCAGCAGTCCCTTTGAGTTCGGAGGTGGACTCTTTTGCTGTTTTAGTTTTGTTGTCGGCCAGACTATGTCAGTTTTTGTAGTACCTTTTGGGAGCTATGACTCCTAGTACTTATTGTATTTTCTTATGTCAGTCATATATTAGACTTATGTCTGTATATATAGTAATGTTGTTATTTCTGTTTCTATTTTCTGTTTTCTGTATTATAATACTGTATGTGTGTCCTAGTAATGCATGGCGAACCTAAGTTCGTTATTAGTATTATTTATCGTTACTAATCCCATTACATCTTTATGAAAAGAAAAGAAAAAGAAAAATCATATTTTCCGCATTAATAAATATTTTCGGCCTTCTAAACGTTCGGGAATGTGACACTCGGGAAAGGGTGTTGCAAAATTCCTTCTTCAATCAAAACATGAAACCGTCTGCTGACAATCTCTGGAGCTTTGAGTGTTCAAAAGTATCGATCTTGGTATCATTACATGGCTCAAAGAAATATCTGAAACTCTCGTGAAGAGGTCAAGAGGGAAATCGATCTCTATCTTCGTCAAAATGCGTCCGTTAGTTAGTGACATGATGCCGTTCCAGATTGTCAAACCTTGTTAGCGTATGATGGCCAAATATTAAGATGATGTTGTTCGAATTGGATGAAACCGATGTCTCATTAAAGCTAATATCCATATAAACAAGTTTCATGAAGACATCGAATCCTAATTCGGCCAGTAACATGGTCAAAGAAGCATAATACGCTAAATGGTCAAAATGCTACGAGTTAAACAGACTTGTGAAAGTGCAAAGCGGATAACCAAGCACCGTAGCTCATTTAAGAAGCGCCAGTGAAGCTAATCAAACGTCTTCTCAGAATACAGAACATTATGATGGGTGGAGAAGTAATTTTGAATGAAGTATTAACATATTCAACGTCCAAGCTTGACCACAAAATGAGGTACCCTTTTCAAAATAGCTCTGAAGCATCAAGTAATATAATATAAGAATATAAAGCTTCAGCAACTCTAATAGAAGATAGAGAAAAAAAGCGTGAACAAAGACAAAAGTAAAATTGCGGCAACAGCAAAAACACTGAAGATTGAAGTCAAGCGTCTGCTGCCGATAATCAAGCGTCCGAAACGTTGTATTTCGAGGTACGCTCGTCCAAAAGAAGTGATCTCGGTTTTTTAGAAATATAAAAGAAATACCTACATGTTTAATGAAGAAGCCGAGATCTGTATCAATCTCTATCGGAGTGAAATTCCTTCTTCAAGCTTGAGATGTGATACTGTTCGTGACAATCAGAACATGCAACCGCCTGCTGACAATTTCTGAAGCTAAGGGCGTTCAAAAGTATCGATCGTTGTTTCGTTACAAGGCTCAAAGAAATATCTGAAACTCTCGTGAAGAGGTCAAGAGAGAAATCGATCTCTATCTTCATCAAAATGCTTCCGTTAGTTAGTGACATGATGCCGTTCCTGACCGTCATACCTTTTTAGCGTCTGATGGCCATATATTGAGCTAATCTTGTTCGAATTGGATGAAACCGGTGTCTCATTAAAGCTAATATCCATAAAAACAAGTTTCATGAAGACATCGAATCCTAATTCGGCCAGTAACAGGGTCAAAGAAGCATAATATGCTAAATGGTAAGAATGCTACGAGTTAAACAGACTTGTGAAAGTGCAAACCGGATAACCAAGCACCTTAGCTCATTTAAGAAGCGCCAGTGAAGCTAATCAAATGTCTTCTCAGAATATAGAACATTATGATGGGTGGAGAAGTAATTTTGAATGAAATATTAAGATATTCAACGTCCAAGCTTGACCACAAAATGAGGTACCCTTTTCAATATAGCTCTGAAGCATCAAGTACTGTAATATAAGAATATAAAGCTTCAGCAACTCGAATAGAAGAAAGAGAAAAAATGCGTGAATAAAGACAACAGTAATGACGCGGCAACAGCAAAAACATTGAAGATTGAAGTCAAGCGTCTGCTGCCGATAATCATGCATCCGAAATGTCGTATTTTGAGGTACACTCGTCCTAATGAAGCGATCTTGGTTTTTTTATAAAGATAAGAGAAATACCTACACGTTTCCTGAAGAAGCCGAGATCTGTATCAATCTCTATCGGAGTGAAATTCCTTCTTCAAGCTTGAGATTTGATACTGTTCGTGACAATCAGAACATGCAGCCACCTGCTGAAAATTTCTGGAGATTTGGGTGTTCAAAAGTATCTATCTTGGTATCCTTACAAGGCTCAAAGAAATATCTGAAACTCTCGTGACGAGGTCAAGAGCAAAATCGATCTCTATATTCGTCAAAATGCATCCGTCAGTTGGTGAGGTGATGCCGTTCCTGATTGTCATACCTTTGTAAATTCTGATGGCCATATATTAAGCTGATGTTTTTCAAATTGGATGAAACCGATGTATCATTAAAGCTAATATCCATATAAACAAGTTTCATGAAGACATTGAATCATTGTTCGGCCAGTAACAGGGTCAAAGAAGCATAATACGCTAAATGGTCAGAATGCTACGAGTTAAACAGACTTGTGAGAGTGCAAAGCGGATAACCAAGCACCTAAGCTCATTTAAGAAGCGCCAGTGACGCTAATCAAACGTCTTCTCAGAATACAGAACATTATGATGGGTGGAGAATTAATTTTGAATGAAGTATTAAGATATTTAACGTCCAAGCTTGACGAGAAAATGAGGTACCCTTTTTAATATAGCTCTGAAGCATCAGGTACTGTAATATAAGAATATAAAGCTTCAGCAACTCGAATAGAAGAAAGAGAAAAAAAAGCGTGAATAAAGACAAAAGTAATGACGCGGCAACAGCAAAAACACTGAAGATTGATGTCAAGCGTCTGCTGCCGAAAATCATGCGTCCGAAACATTGTATTTTGAGGTACGCTCGCCCTAATGAAGCGATCGTGGTTTTTTTTTTTTATAAAGATTAGAGAAATACCTACACGTTTCCTGAAGAAGCCGAGATCTGTATCAATCTCTATTGAAGTGAAATTCCTTCTTCAAGCTTGAGATGTGATACTGTTCGTGACAATCAGAACAAGCAACCATCTGCTGACAATTTCTGGAGCTTTGGGTGTACAAAAGTATCGATCTTGGTATCGTTACAATGCTCAAAGAAATATCTGAATTTCTCGTGAAGAGGTCAAGATCGAAATCGATCTCTATCTTCGTCAAAATGCATCCGTCAGTTGGTGACGTAATGCCCTTCCTGATTGTCATATCTTTGTAGCGTCTGATGGCCATATATTAAGCTGATGTTGTTCGAATTGGATGAAACCGGTGTCTCATTAAAGCTAATATCCATATAAACAAGTTTCATGAAGACATCGAATCCTTGTTCGGCCAGTAACAGGGTCAAAGAAGCATAATACGCTAAATGGTCAGAATGCTACGAGTTAAACAGACTTGTGAAAGTGAAAAGCGAATAACCAAGCACCTTAGCTCATTTAAGAAGTGCCAGTGGAGCTAATCAAACGTCTTCTCAGAATACAGAACATTATGATGGTTGGAGAATTAATTTTGAATGAAGTATTAAGATATTCAACGTCCAAGCTTGACCAGAAAATGAGGTACCCTTTTCAATATAGCTCTGAAGCATGAAGTACAGTAAGATAAGAATATAAAGCTTTGGCAACTCGAATAGAAGAAAGAGAAAAAAAAGCGTGAATAAAGACAAAAGTAATGAAGCGGCAACAGCAAAAACAATGAAGATTGAAGTCAAGCTTCTGCTGCTGATAATCAAGCGTCCGAAACGTCGTCTTTTGAGGTACGCTCGTCCTAATGAAGCGATCTTGGTTTTTTTATAAAGATAAGAGAAATACCTACACGTTTCCTGAAGAAGCCGAGATCAGTATCAATCTCTATCGGAGTGAAATTTCTTCTTCAAGCTTGAGATGTGATACTGTTCGTGACAATAAGAACATGCAACCGTCTGCAGATAATTTCTGGAGCTTTGGGTGTTCAAAAGTATCGATCTTGGTATCGTTACAGGGCTCAAAGAAATATCTGAAACTCCCGTGAAGAGGTCAAGAGCAAAATCGATCTCTATCTTTGTCAAAATGCTTCCGTTAGTTAGTGAAGTGATGCCGTTCCTGACTGTCACACCTTTTTAGCGTCTGATGGCCATATATTGAGCTAACAGTGTTCGAATTGGATGAAACCGGTGTCTCATTAAAGCTAATATCCATATAAACAAGTTTCATGAAGACATCGAACCTTAATTCGACCAGTAACAGTGTCAAAGAAGCATAATATGCTAAAAGGTCAGAATGCTACGAGTTAAACAGACATGTGAAAGTGCAAAGCGGATAACCAAGCACCTTAGCTCATTTAAGAAGCGCCAATGAAGCTAATCAAACGTCTTCTCAAAATACATAACATTGTGATGGGTGGAGAAGTAATTTTGAATGAAGTATTAAGATATTCAACGTCCAAGCTTGACCAAAAAATGAGGTACCCTTTTCAATATAGCTCTGAAGCATCAAGTAATGTAATAAAAGAATATAAAGCTTTAGCAACTCGAATAGAAGAAAGAGAAAAAAAAGCGTGAATAAAGACAAAAGTAATGACGCGGCAACAGCGAAAACACTGAAGATTGAAGTCAAGCGTCTGCTGCCGATAATCATGCTTCCGAAACGTCGTATTTTGAGGTACGCTTGTCCTAATGAAGGGATCTTGGTTTTTTTATAAAGATAAGAGAAATACCTACAGGTTTCCTGAAGAAGCCGAGATCTGTATCAATCTCTACCGGAGTTAAATTCCTTCTTCAAGCTTAAGATATGATACTGTTTGTGACAATCAGAACATGCAACCATCTGCTGACAATTTCTGGAGCTTTGGGTGTTCAAAAGTATCTATCTTGGTATCGTTACAAGGCTCAAAGAAATACCTGAAACTCTCGTGAAGAGGTCAAGAGCGAAATCGATTTCTATCTTTGTCAAAATGCATCCGTCAGTTGGTGAGGTGATGCCGTTCCTGATTGTCATACCTTTGTAGCGTCTGATGGCCATATATTAAGCTTATGTTGTTTGAATTGGATGAAACCGATGTATCATTAAAGCTAATATCCATATAAACAAGTTTCGTGAAGACATCGAATCCTTGGTCGGCCAGTAACAGGGTCAGAGAAGCATAATACGCTAAATGGTCAGAATGCTACGAACATGATGATGGTCAGCAAGCTAATATCCATATAAACAAGTTTCATGAAGACATTGAATCCTTGTTCGGCCAGTAACAGGGTCAAAGAAGCATAATACGCTAAATGGTCAGAATGCTACGAGTTAAACAGACTTGTGAAAGTGCAAAGCAGATAACCAACCACCTTAGCTCATTTAAGAATCGCCAGTGAAGCTAATCAAACATCTTCTCAGAATGCAGAGCATTATGATGGGTGGATAATTAATTTTTAATGAAGTATTAAGATATTCAACGTCCAAGCTTGACCAGAAAATGAGGTACCCTTTTCAATATAGCTTTGAAGCATCAAGTGCTGTAATATAAGAATATAAAGCTTCAGCAACTCGAATAGAAGAAAGAGAAAAAAAAGCGTGAATAAAGACAAAAGTAATGACGCGGCAACAGCCAAAACACTGAAGATTGAAGTCAAGCGTTTGTTGCCGATAATCATACGTCCGAAACATCGTATTTTGAGGTACGCTCGCCCTAATTAAGGGATCTTGGTTTTTTTATAAAGATAAGAGAAATACCTACACGTTTCCTCAAGAAGCAGAGATCTGTATCAATCTCTATCAGAGTGAAATTGCTTCTTCAAGCTTGAGATGTGATAATGTTCGTGACAATCAGAACATGCAACCGTCTGCTGACAATTTCTAGAGCTTTGGGTGCTCAAAAGTATCGATCTTGGTATCATTACAAGGCTCAAAGAAATATTTGAAACTCTCGTGACGAGGTCAAGAGCGAAATCGATCTCTATCTTTGTCAAAATGCATCCGTCAGTTGGTGACGTGATGTCGTTCCTGATTATCAACTCTCGTGAAGAGGTCGAGAGCGAAATCGATCTCTATCTTCGTCAAAATGCATCCATCAGTTGGTGACGTGATGCCGTTCTTGATTGTGATACCTTTGTAGTGTCTGATGGCCATATATTAACCTGATGGTATTCGAATTGGATGAAATCGATGTCTGATTAAAGCTAATATCCATATAAACAAGTTTCATGAAGACATCGAATCCAAATTCGGCCTGTAACTGGGTCAAAGAAGCATAATACGCTAAATGGCCAGAATGCTACGAGTTAAAGAGACTTGTGAATGTGCAATGCGGATAACCAAGCACCTTAGCTCATTCAAAAAGCGTCCAGCGAAGCTAATCAAGCGTCTTCTCAGAATACAGAACATTATGATGGGTGGAGAAGTATTTTGAATGAAGTATTAAGATATTCAACGTCCAAGCTTGACCAAAAAATGAGGTAACCTTTTCAATATAGCTTTGAAGCATCAAGTACTGTAATATAAGAATATAAAGCTTCAGCAACTCGAACAGATGAAAGAGAAAAAAAAGCGTGAATAAAGACAAAAGTAATGAAGCGGCAACAGCAAAAACAATGAAGATTGAAGTCAAGCTTCTGCTGCTGATAATCAAGCGTCCGAAACGTCGTCTTTTGAGGTACGCTCGTCCTAATGAAGCGATCTTGGTTTTTTTATAAAGATAAGAGAAATACCTACACGTTTCCTGAAGAAGCCGAGATCAGTATCAATCTCTATCGGAGTGAAATTTCTTCTTCAAGCTTGAGATGTGATACTGTTCGTGACAATAAGAACATGCAACCGTCTGCAGATAATTTCTGGAGCTTTGGGTGTTCAAAAGTATCGATCTTGGTATCGTTACAGGGCTCAAAGAAATATCTGAAACTCCCGTGAAGAGGTCAAGAGCAAAATCGATCTCTATCTTTGTCAAAATGCTTCCGTTAGTTAGTGAAGTGATGCCGTTCCTGACTGTCACACCTTTTTAGCGTCTGATGGCCATATATTGAGCTAACAGTGTTCGAATTGGATGAAACCGGTGTCTCATTAAAGCTAATATCCATATAAACAAGTTTCATGAAGACATCGAACCTTAATTCGGCCAGTAACAGTGTCAAAGAAGCATAATATGCTAAAAGGTCAGAATGCTACGAGTTAAACAGACATGTGAAAGTGCAAAGCGGATAACCAAGCACCTTAGCTCATTTAAGAAGCGCCAATGAAGCTAATCAAACGTCTTCTCAGAATACATAACATTGTGATGGGTGGAGAAGTAATTTTGAATGAAGTATTAAGATATTCAACGTCCAAGCTTGACCAAAAAATGAGGTACCCTTTTCAATATAGCTCTGAAGCATCAAGTAATGTAATATAAGAATATAAAGCTTTAGCAACTCGAATAGAAGAAAGAGAAAAAAAAAGCGTGAATAAAGACAAAAGTAATGACGCGGCAACAGCGAAAACACTGAAGATTGAAGTCAAGCGTCTGCTGCCGATAATCATGCTTCCGAAACGTCGTATTTTGAGGTATGCTTGTCCTAATGAAGGGATCTTGGTTTTTTTATAAAGATAAGAGAAATACCTACAGGTTTCCTGAAGAAGCCGAGATCTGTATCAATCTCTACCGGAGTGAAATTCCTTCTTCAAGCTTAAGATATGATACTGTTTGTGACAATCAGAACATGCAACCATCTGCTGACAATTTCTGGAGCTTTGGGTGTTCAAAAGTATCTATCTTGGTATCGTTACAAGGCTCAAAGAAATACCTGAAACTCTCGTGAAGAGGTCAAGAGCGAAATCGATTTCTATCTTTGTCAAAATGCATCCGTCAGTTGGTGAGGTGATGCCGTTCCTGATTGTCATACCTTGTAGCGTCTGATGGCCATATATTAAGCTTATGTTGTTTGAATTGGATGAAACCGATGTATCATTAAAGCTAATATCCATATAAACAAGTTTCGTGAAGACATCGAATCCTTGGTCGGCCAGTAACAGGGTCAGAGAAGCATAATACGCTAAATGGTCAGAATGCTACGAACATGATGATGGTCAGCAAGCTAATATCCATATAAACAAGTTTCATGAAGACATTGAATCCTTGTTCGGCCAGTAACAGGGTCAAAGAAGCATAATACGCTAAATGGTCAGAATGCTACGAGTTAAACAGACTTGTGAAAGTGCAAAGCAGATAACCAACCACCTTAGCTCATTTAAGAATCGCCAGTGAAGCTAATCAAACATCTTCTCAGAATGCAGAGCATTATGATGGGTGGATAATTAATTTTTAATGAAGTATTAAGATATTCAACGTCCAAGCTTGACCAGAAAATGAGGTACCCTTTTCAATATAGCTTTGAAGCATCAAGTGCTGTAATATAAGAATATAAAGCTTCAGCAACTCGAATAGAAGAAAGAGAAAAAAAAGCGTGAATAAAGACAAAAGTAATGACGCGGCAACAGCCAAAACACTGAAGATTGAAGTCAAGCGTTTGTTGCCGATAATCATACGTCCGAAACATCGTATTTTGAGGTACGCTCGCCCTAATTAAGGGATCTTGGTTTTTTTATAAAGATAAGAGAAATACCTACACGTTTCCTCAAGAAGCAGAGATCTGTATCAATCTCTATCAGAGTGAAATTGCTTCTTCAAGCTTGAGATGTGATAATGTTCGTGACAATCAGAACATGCAACCGTCTGCTGACAATTTCTAGAGCTTTGGGTGCTCAAAAGTATCGATCTTGGTATCATTACAAGGCTCAAAGAAATATTTGAAACTCTCGTGACGAGGTCAAGAGCGAAATCGATCTCTATCTTTGTCAAAATGCATCCGTCAGTTGGTGACGTGATGTCGTTCCTAATTATCATACCTTTGTAGCGTCAAATGGCCATATATTGAGCTGATGGTGTTTGAATTGGATGAAACCGATGTCTCATAAAAGCTAATATCCATATAAACAAGTTTCATGAAGACATCGAATCCTAATTCGGCCAGTAACAGGATCAAAGAAGCATAATACGCTAAATGGTCAGAATGCTACGAGTTAAACAGACTTGTGAATGTGCAAAGCGTATAACCAAGAACCTTAGCTCATTAAAGAAGCATCCAGTGAAGCTAATCAAGCGTCTTCTCAGAATACAGAATATTATGATGGGTGGAGAAGTATTTTTGAATGAAGTATTAAGATATTCAATGTCCAAGCTTGACAAGCAAATGAGATACCCTTTTCAATATAGCTCTGAAGCATCAAGTACTATAATATAAGAATATAAAGCTTCAGCAACTCGAATAAAAGAAATAAAAAAAAAAGCGTGAACAAAGACAAAAGTAAAGACGCGGCAACAGCAAAAACATTGAAGATTGAAGTCAAGCGTCTGCTGCCGATAATCAAGGGCCTGAAACATCGTATTTTGAGGTACGCTTGTCCTAATGAAGCGATCTTGGTTTTTTTATAAAGATAAGAGAAATACCTACAGGTTTCCTGAAGAAGCCGATATCTGTATCAATCTCTATCGAAGTGAAATTCCATCTTCAAGCTTGAGATGTGATACTGTTCGTGACAATCAGAACATGCAACCATCTGCTGACAATTTCTGGAGCTTTGGGTGTTCAAAAGTACCGATCTTGGTATCGTTACAAGGCTCAAAGAAATATCTGAAACTCTTGTGAAGAGGTCGAGAGCGAAATTGATCTCTATCTTCTTCAAAATGCATCCATCAGTTGGTGACGTGATGCCGTTCCTGATTGTCATACCTTTGTAGCGTCTGAAGCTGATGTTGTTCGAATTGGATGAAACCGATGTATCATTAAAGCTAATATCCATATAAACAAGTTTCGTGAAGACATTGAATCCTTGTTCGGTCAGTAACAGGGTCAAAGAAGCATAATACGCTAAATGGTCAGAATGCTACGAGTTAAACAGACTTGTGAGAGTGCAAAGCGGATAAACAAGCACCTAAGCTCATTTAAGAAGCGCCAGTGACGCTAATCAAACGTCTTCTCAGAATACAGAACATTATGATGGGTGGAGAATTAATTTTGAATGAAGTATTAAGATATTTAACGTCCAAGCTTGACGAGAAAATGAGGTACCCTTTTCAATATAGCTCTGAAGCATCAAGTACTGTAACATAAGAATATAAAGCTTCAGCAACTCGAACAGAAGAAAGAGAAAAAAAAGCGTGAATAAAGACAAAACTAATGACACGGCAACAGCAAAAACACTGAAGATTGAAGTCAAGCGTCTGCTGCCGATAATCATGCGTCTGAAACGTTGTATTTTGAGGTACGCTCGCCCTAATGAAGCGATCTTGGTTTTTTTTATAAAGATAAGAGAAATACCTACACGTTTCCTGAAGAAGCCGAGATCTGTATCACTCTCTATCGGAGTGAAATTCCTTCTTCAAGCTTGAGATGTGATACTGTTCGTGACAATCAGAACAAGCAACCATCTGCTGACAATTTCTGGAGCTTTGGGTGTTCAAAAGTATAGATCTTGGTATCGTTACAAGGCTCAAAGAAATATCTGAAATTCTCGTGAAGAGGTCGAGAGCGAAATCGATCTCTATCTTCGTCAAAATGCATCCATCAGTTGGTGACGTGATGCCGTTGCTGATTGTCATACCTTTGTAGTGTCTGATGACCATATATTAAGCTGATGGTGTTCGAATTGGATGAAATCGATGTCTGATTAAAGCTAATATCCATATAAACAAGTTTCATGAAGACATCGAATCCTAATTCGGCCAGTAACTGGGTCAAAGAAGCATAATACGCTAAATGGCCAGAATGCTACGAGTTAAAGAGACTTGTGAATGTGCAATGCGGATAACCAAGCACCTTAGCTCATTTAACAAGCGTCCAGTGAAGCTAATCAAGCGTCTTCTCAGAATACAGAACATTATGATGGGTGGAGAAGTAATTTTGAATGAAGTTTTAAGATATTCAACATCCAAGCTTGACCACAAAATGAGGTACCCTTTTCAATATAGCTCTGAAGAATCAAGTACTGTAATATAAGAATATAAAGCTTCAACAACTCGAATAGAAGAAAGAGAAAAAAAGCATGAATAAAGACAATAGTAATGAAGCGGCAACAGCAACAACACTGAAGATTGAAGTCAAGCTTCTGCTGCCGATAATCATGCGTACGCAACGTCGTATTTTGAGGTACTCTCGTCCTAATGAAGCGATCTTGTTTTTTTATAAAGATAGGAGAAATACCTACACGTTTCCTGAAGAATCCGAGATCTGTATCAATCTCTATCGGAGTGAAATTTCTTCTTCAAGCTTGAGATGTGATACTGTTCGTGACAATCAGAACATGCAACCGTCTGCTAATAATTTCTGGAGCTTTCGATGTTCAAAAGAATCGATCTTGGTATCGTTACAAGGCTCAAAGAAATATTTGAAACTCTCGTAAAGAGGTCAAGAGCGAAATAGATCTCTATCTTCGTCAAAATGCTTCCGTTAGTTAGTGACGTGATGCCGTTCCTGACTGTCATACCTTTTTAGCATCTGATGGCCATATTTTGAGCTAACAGTGTTCGAAATGGATGAAACCGGTGTCTCATTAAAGCTACTATCCATATAAACAAGATACATGAAGACATAGAACCCTAATTCGGCTAGTAACAGGGTCAAAGAAGCATAATATGCTAAAAGGTCAGAATACTACGAGTTAAACAGACTTGTGAAAGTGCAAAGCGGATAACCAAGCACCTTATCTCTTTTAAGAAGCGTCAATGGAGCTAATCAAACGTCTTCTCAGAATACAGAACATTATGATGGGTGGAGAAGTAATTTTGAATGAAGTAATAAGATATTCAACGTCCAAGCTTGACCAAAAAATGAGGTACCCTCTTCAATATAGCTCTGAAGCATCAAGTACTGTTATATAAGAATATAAAGCTTCAGCAACTCGAATAGAAGAAAGAGAAAAAAAGCATGAATAAAGACAAAAGTAATGACGCGGCAACAGCGAAAACACTGAAGATTGAAGTCAAGCGTCTGCTGCCGATAATCATGCTTCCGAAACGTCGTATTTTGAGGCACGCTCGTCCTAATGAAGCGATCTTGGTTTTTTTATAAAGATAAGAGAAATACCTACATGTTTCCTGAAGAAGCCAAGATCTGTATCAATCTCTATCGGAGTGAATTTCCTTCTTCAAGCTTGAGATGTGATACTGTTCGTGGCAATCAGAACATGCAACCGTATGCTGACACTTTCTTGAGCTTTGCATGTTGAAAATTATCGATCTTGGTATCTTGGGAAGGATCAAAGAAATATCTGCAGCTCTCATGAAGAGGCCAAGAACAAAATCGATCTCTTTCTTTGTCAAAATGCATCCGTAAGTTGGTGACGTCATGCCGTTCCTGATTGTCATACCTTTGTAGCGTCTGACGGCCATATATTGAGATGATGGAGTCCAAATTGGATGAAACTAGCATCTCATTAATGCTAATATCCATATAAACAAGTTTCATGCAGACATCGAGTCCAAATTCGACCAGTAACAGGGTCAAAGAAGCATAATACGCTAAATCTTCAGAATGCTACGAGTTAAACAGACTTGTGAATATTCAAAGCGGACACCCAAGCGCCTTTGCTCATTTAAGAAGAGTCCAGTGAAGCTAATCAAGCGTCTTCTCGGAATACAGAACATTATGATGGGTGGAGAAGTAATTTTGAATGAAGTATTAAGATATTCAATGTTCAAGCTTGACCGGAAAATGAGGTACCCTTTTTAATAAAGTTCGGAAGCATCAAGTACTTTAATATATGAATATAAAAGCTTCAGCAACTCTAATAGAAGAAAAAGAAGACAAGGATGAATAAAGACAAAAGTACAAAAGCGGCAACAGCAAAAACACTGAAGATTGAAGTCAAGCGTCTGCTGCCTATAATCAAGCATCCGAAACGTCCTATTTTGGGGTACGCTCGTCTTAATGAAGTGATCTTGGTTTTGTTAGAAAGATAAGAGAAATACCTACATGTTTCCTGAAGAAGCCGAGATCTGTATCAATCTCTATCGGAGTGAAATTCCTTCTTCAAGCTTGAGATGTGATACTGTTCGTGGCAATCAGAACATGCAACCGTACGCTGACACTTTCTTGAGCTTCGCAGGTTGGAAAGTATCGATCTTGGTATCTTTGGAAGGCTCAAAGAAATATCTGCAGCTCTCGTGAGGAGGCAAAGAAAGAAATCGATCTCTATCTTTGTCAAAATGCATCCGAAAGTTGGTGACGTAATGTCGTTCCTGACTGTCATACCTTTGTAGCGTCTGACAGCCATATATTGAGATGATGGTGTCCAAATTGGATGAAACAGAAATGTCATTCAAGCTAATATCCATATAAACAAGTTTCATAAAGACATCGAGTCCAAATTCGGCCAGTAACAGGGTCAAAGAAGCATAATACGCTAAATCTTCAGAATGCTACGAGTTAAACAGACTTGTGAATGTTCAAAGCGGATAACCAAGCGCCTTAGCTCATTTAAGAAGAGTCCAGTGAAGCTAATCAAGCATCTTCTCGGAATACAGAACATTATGATGGGTGGAGTAGTAATTTTGAATGAAGTATTAAGATATTCAACGTCCAAGCTTGACCAGAAAATGAGGTACCCTTTTCAATAAAGTTCGGAAGCATCAAGTACTGTAATATAAGTATATAAAAGCTTCAGCAACTCTAATATAAAAAGAAAAGAAAAGCATGAATAAAGACAAAAGTACAAAAGCGGCAACTACAAAAACACTGAAGATTGAAGTCAAGCGTCTGCTGCTGATAATCAAGTGTCCGAAACGTCGAATTTTGAGGTACGCTTGTCTTAATGAAGAGATCTTGGTTTTTTTAGAAAGATAAGAGAAATACCTACATGTTTCCTGAACAAGCCGAGATCTGTATCAATCTCTGTCGGAGTGAAATTCCTTCTTCAAGCTTGAGATGTGATACTGTGCGTGGCAATCAGAAAATGCAACCGTATGCTAACAATTTCTTGAGCTTTGCGTGTTGAAAAGTATCAATCTTGGTATCTTGGGAAGGATCAAAGAAATTTCTGCAGCTCTCCTGAAGAGGCCAAGAACGAAATCGATCTCTATCTTTCTCAAAATGCATTTGTAAGTTGGTGACGTGATGCCGTTCCTGACTGTCATACCTTGGTAGCGTCTGACGGCCATATATTGAGATGATGGTGTCCGAATTGGATGAAACTAGTATATGATTAAAGCTAATATCCATATAAACAAGTTTCATGCAGACATCGAGTCCAAATTCGACCAGTAACAGGGTCAAAGAAGCATAATACGCTAAATCTACAGAATGCTACGAGTTAAACAGACTTGTGAATGTTCAAAGCGGATACCCAAGCGGCTTAGCTCTTTTAAGAAGAGTCCAATGAAGCTAATCAAGCATCTTCTCGGAATACAGAACATTATGATGGGTGGAGAAGTAATTTTGAATGAAGTATTAAGATATTCAACGTCCAAGCTTGACCAGAAAATGAGGTACCCTCTTCAATAAAGTTCGGAAGCATCAAGTACTGTAATTGAAGAATATAAAACCTTCAGCAACTCTAATAGAAGAAAGAGAAGAAAAGCATGAATAAAGACAAAAGTACAAAAGCGGCAACTGCAAAAACACTGAAGATTGAAGTCAAGCGTCTGCTGCTGATAATCAAGTGTCCGAAACGTCGTATTTTGTGGTACGCTTGTCTTAATGAAGAGATCTTGGTTTTTTTAGAAAGATAAGAGAAATACCTACATGTTTCCTGAACAAGCCGAGATCTGTATCAATCTCTGTCGGAGTGAAATTCCTTCTTCAAGCTTGAGATGTGATACTGTGCGTGGCAATCAGAAAATGCAACCGTATGCTAACAATTTCTTGAGCTTTGCGTGTTGAAAAGTATCAATCTTGGTATCTTGGGAAGGATCAAAGAAATTTCTGCAGCTCTCCTGAAGAGGCCAAGAACGAAATCGATCTCTATCTTTCTCAAAATGCATTTGTAAGTTGGTGACGTCATGCCGTTCCTGACTGTCATACCTTTGTAGCGTCTGACGGCCATATATTGAGATGATGGTGTCCGAATTGGATGAAACTAGTATATGATTAAAGCTAATATCCATATAAACAAGTTTCATGCAGACATCGAGTCCAAATTCGACCAGTAACAGGGTCAAAGAAGCATAATACGCTAAATCTTCAGAATGCTACGAGTTAAACAGACTTGTGAATGTTCAAAGCGGATACCCAAGTGGCTTAGCTCATTTAAGAAGAGTCCAGTGAAGCTAATCAAGCGTCTTCTCGGAATACAGAACATTATGATGGGTGGAGAAGTAATTTTGAATGAAGTATTAAAATATTCAATGTTCAAGCTTGACCAGAAAATGAGGTACCCTTTTTAATAAAGTTCGGAAGCATCAAGTACTGTAATATATGAATATAAAAGCTTCAGCAACTCTAATAGAAGAAAAAGAAGAAAAGCATGAATAAAGACAAAAGTACAAAAGCGGCAACAGCAAAAACACTGAAGATTGAAGTCAAGCGTCTGCTGCCGATAATCAAGCATCCGAAACGTCGTATTTTGGGGTACGCTCGTCTTAATGAAGTGATCTTGGTTTTTTTAGAAAGATAAGAGAAATACCTACATGTTTCCTGAAGAAGCCGAGATCTGTATCAATCTCTATCGGAGTGAAATTCCTTCTTCAAGCTTGAGATGTGATACTGTTCGTGGCAATCAGAACATGCAACCGTACGCTGACACTTTCTTGAGCTTCGCGGGTTGAAAAGTATCGATCTTGGTATCTTTGGAAGGCTCAAAGAAATATCTGTAGCTCTCGTGAGGAGGCAAAGAAAGAAATCGATCTCTATCTTTGTCAAAATGCATCCGAAAGTTGGTGACGTAATGTCGTTCCTGACTGTCATACCTTTGTAGCGTCTGACAGCCATATATTGAGATGATGGTGTCCAAATTGGATGAAACTGGAATCTCATTCAAGCTAATATCCATATAAACAAGTTTCATAAAGACATCGAGTCCAAATTCGGCCAGTAACAGGGTCAAAGAAGCATAATACGCTAAATCTTCAGAATGCTACGAGTTAAACAGACTTGTGAATGTTCAAAGCGGATAACCAAGCACCTTAGCTAATTTAAGAAGAGTCCAGTGGAGCTAATCAAGCATCTTCTCGGAATACAGAACATTATGATGGGTGGAGAAGTAATTTTGAATGAAGTATTAAGATATTCAACGTCCAAGCTTGACCAGAAAATGAGGTACCCTCTTCAATAAAGTTCGGAAGCATCAAGTACTGTAATTGAAGAATATAAAACCTTCAGCAACTCTAATAGAAGAAAGAGAAGAAAAGCATGAATAAAGACAAAAGTACAAAAGCGGCAACTGCAAAAACACTGAAGATTGAAGTCAAGCGTCTGCTGCTGATAATCAAGTGTCCGAAACGTCGTATTTTGAGGTACGCTTGTCTTAATGAAGAGATCTTGGTTTTTTTAGAAAGATAAGAGAAATACCTACATGTTTCCTGAACAAGCCGAGATCTGTATCAATCTCTGTCGGAGTGAAATTCCTTCTTCAAGCTTGAGATGTGATACTGTGCGTGGCAATCAGAAAATGCAACCGTATGCTAACAATTTCTTGAGCTTTGCGTGTTGAAAAGTATCGATCTTGGTATCTTGGGAAGGATCAAAGAAATATCTGCAGCTCTCCTGAAGAGGCCAAGAACGAAATCGATCGCTATCTTTCTCAAAATGCATTTGTAAGTTGGTGACGTGATGCCGTTCCTGACTGTCATACCTTTGTAGCGTCTGACGACCATATATTGAGATGATGGTGTCCGAATTGGATGAAACTAGTATATGATTAAAGCTAATATCCATATAAACATGTTTCATGCAGACATCGAGTCCAAATTCGACCAGTAACAGGGTCAAAGAAGCATAATACGCTAAATCTTCAGAATGCTACGAGTTAAACAGACTTGTGAATGTTCAAAGCGGATAACCAAGCACCTTAGCTAATTTAAGAAGAGTCCAGTGGAGCTAATCAAGCATCTTCTCGGAATACAGAACATTATGATGGGTGGAGAAGTAATTTTGAATGAAGTATTAAGATATTCAACGTCCAAGCTTGACCAGAAAATGAGGTACCCTCTTCAATAAGGTTCGGAAGCATCAAGTACTGTAATTGAAGAATATAAAACCTTCAGCAACTCTAATAGAAGAAAGAGAAGAAAAGCATGAATAAAGACAAAAGTACAAAAGCGGCAACTGCAAAAACACTGAAGATTGAAGTCAAGCGTCTGCTGCTGATAATCAAGTGTCCGAAACGTCGTATTTTGAGGTACGCTTGTCTTAATGAAGAGATCTTGGTTTTTTTAGAAAGATAAGAGAAATACCTACATGTTTCCTGAACAAGCCGAGATCTGTATCAATCTCTGTCGGAGTGAAATTCCTTCTTCAAGCTTGAGATGTGATACTGTGCGTGGCAATCAGAAAATGCAACCGTATGCTGACACTTTCTTGAGCTTTGCGTGGTGAAAAGTATCGATCTTGGTATCTTGGGAAGGATCAAAGAAATGTCTGCAGCTCTCCTGAAGAGGCCAAGAACGAAATCGATCTCTATCTTTCTCAAAATGCATTTGTAAGTTGGTGACGTGATGCCGTTCCTGACTGTCATACCTTTGTAGCGTCTGACGGCCATATATTGAGATGATGGTGTCCGAATTGGATGAAACTAGCATCTCATTAATGGTAATATCCATATAAACAAGTTTCATGCAGACATCGAGTCCAAATTCGACCAGTAACAGGGTCAAAGAAGCATAATACGCTAAATCTTCAGAATGCTACGAGTTAAACAGACTTGTGAATATTCAAAGCGGATACCCAAGTGCCTTAGCTCATTTAAGAAGAGTCCAGTGAACCTAATCAAGCGTCTTCTCGGAATACAGAACATTATGATGGGTGGAGAAGTAATTTTGAATGAAGTATTAAGATATTCAACGTCCAAGCTTGACCAGAAAATGAGGTACCCTCTTCAATAAAGTTCGGAAGCATCAAGTACTGTAATTGAAGAATATAAAACCTTCAGCAACTCTAATAGAAGAAAGAGAAGAAAAGCATGAATAAAGACAAAGGTACAAAAGCGGCAACTGCAAAAACACTGAAGATTGAAGTCAAGCGTCTGCTGCCGATAATCAAGCATCCGAAACGTCGTATTTTGGGGTACGCTCATCTTAATGAAGTGATCTTGGTTTTGTTCGAAAGATAAGAGAAATACCTACATGTTTCCTGAAGAAGCCGAGATCTGTATCAATCTCTGTCGGAGTGAAATTCCTTCTTCAAGCTTGAGATGTGATACTGTGCGTGGCAATCAGAAAATGCAACCGTATGCTGACACTTTCTTGAGCTTTGCGTGTTGAAAAGTATCGATCTTGGTATCTTGGGAAGGATCAAAGAAATGTCTGCAGCTCTCCTGAAGAGGCCAAGAACGAAATCGATCTCTATCTTTGTCAAAATGCATCCGTAAGTTGGTGACGTCATGCCGTTCCTGACTGTCAAACCTTTGTAGCGTCTGACGGCCATATATTGAGATGATGGTGTCCGAATTGGATGAAACTAGCATCTCATTAATGCTAATATCCATATAAACAAGTTTCATGCAGACATCGAGTCCAAATTCGACCAGTAACAGGGTCAAAGAAGCATAATACGCTAAATCTTCAGAATGCTACGAGTTAAACAGACTTGTGAATGTTCAAAGCGGATACCCAAGCGCCTTAGCTCATTTAAGAAGAGTCCAGTGAAGCTAATCAAGCGTCTTCTCGGAATACAGAACATTATGATGGGTGGAGAAGTAATTTTGAATGAAGTAT
Organism: Ammopiptanthus mongolicus; assembly: GCA_039655645.1. Taxonomy (NCBI): domain Eukaryota; kingdom Viridiplantae; phylum Streptophyta; class Magnoliopsida; order Fabales; family Fabaceae; genus Ammopiptanthus; species Ammopiptanthus mongolicus. The sequence goes on along the minus strand of CM077346.1, from coordinate 59,587,776 downwards.
TAAGATATTCAACGTCCAAGCTTGACCAGAAAATGAGGTACCCTTTTCAATAAAGTTCGGAAGCATCAAGTACTGTAATATAAGAATATAAAAGCTTCAGCAACTCTAATAGAAGAAAGAGAAGAAAAGCATGAATAAAGACAAAAGTACAAAAGCGGCAACAGCAAAAACACTGAAGATTGAAGTCAAGCGTCTGCTGCCGATAATCAAGTGTCCGAAACGTCGTATTTTGAGGTACGCTCGTCTTAATGAAGTGATCTTGGTTTTTTTAGAAAGATAAGAGAAATACCTACATGTTTCCTGAAGAAGCCGAGATCTGTATCAATCTCTATCGGAGTGAAATTCCTTCTTCAAGCTTGAGATGTGATACTGTTCGTGGCAATCAGAAAATGCAACCGTATGCTGACACTTTCTTGAGCTTTGCGTGTTGAAAAGTATCGATCTTGGTATCTTTGGAAGGATCAAAGAAATATCTGCAGCTCTCGTGAAGAGGCCAAGAACGAAATCGATCTCTATCTTTGTCAAAATGCATCCGTAAGTTGGTGACGTGATGCCGTTCCTGACTGTCATACCTTTGTAGCGTCTGACGGCCATATATTGAGATGATGGTGTCCGAATTGGATGAAACTGGAATCTCATTAAAGCTAATATCCATATAAACAAGTTTCATGCAGACATCGAGTCCAAATTCGCCAGTAACAGGGTCAAAGAAGCATAATACGCTAAATCTTCAGAATGCTACGAGTTAAACAGACTTGTGAATGTTCAAAGCGGATAACCAAGCGCCTTAGCTCATTTAAGAAGAGTCCAGTGAAGCTAATCAAGCATCTTCTCGGAATACAGAACATTATGATGGGTGGAGAAGTAATTTTGAATGAAGTATTAAGATATTCAACGTCCAAGCTTGACCAGAAAATGAGGTACCCTTTTCAATAAAGTTCGGAAGCATCAAGTACTGTAATTAAGAATATAAAACCTTCAGCAACTCTAATAGAAGAAAGAGAAGAAAAGCATGAATAAAGACAAAAGTACAAAAGCGGCAACTGCAAAAACACTGAAGATTGAAGTCAAGCGTCTGCTGCCGATAATCAAGTGTCCGAAACGTCGTATTTTGAGGTACGCTCGTCTTAATGAAGTGATCTTGGTTTTTTTAGAAAGATAAGAGAAATACCTACATGTTTCCTGAAGAAGCCGAGATCTGTATCAATCTCTGTCGGAGTGAAATTCCTTCTTCAAGCTTGAGATGTGATACTGTGCGTGGCAATCAGAAAATGCAACCGTATGCTGACACTTTCTTGAGCTTTGCGTGGTGAAAAGTATCGATCTTGGTATCTTGGGAAGGATCAAAGAAATGTCTGCAGCTCTCCTGAAGAGGCCAAGAACGAAATCGATCTCTATCTTTGTCAAAATGCATCCGTAAGTTGGTGACGTGATGCCGTTCCTGACTGTCATACCTTTGTAGCGTCTGACGGCCATATATTGAGATGATGGTGTCCGAATTGGATGAAACTAGTATCTCATTAAAGCTAATATCCATATAAACAAGTTTCATGCAGACATCGAGTCCAAATTCGACCAGTAACAGGGTCAAAGAAGCATAATACGCTAAATCTTCAGAATGCTACGAGTTAAACAGACTTGTGAATATTCAAAGCGGATACCCAAGCGCCTTAGCTCATTTAAGAAGAGTCCAGTGAAGCTAATCAAGCGTCTTCTCGGAATACAGAACATTATGATGGGTGGAGAAGTAATTTTGAATGAAGTATTAAGATATTCAATGTTCAAGCTTGACCGGAAAATGAGGTACCCTTTTAATAAAGTTCGGAAGCATCAAGTAATGTAATATAAGAATATAAAAGCTTCAGCAACTCTAATAGAAGAAAAAGAAGAAAAGCATGAATAAAGACAAAAGTACAAAAGCGGCAACAGCAAAAACACTGAAGATTGAAGTCAAGCGTCTGCTGCCGATAATCAAGCATCCGAAACGTCGTATTTTGAGGTACGCTCGTCTTAATGAAGTGATCTTGGTTTTTTTAGAAAGATAAGAGAAATACCTACATGTTTCCTGAAGAAGCCGAGATCTGTATCAATCTCTATCGGAGTGAAATTCCTTCTTCAAGCTTGAGATGTGATACTGTTCGTGGCAATCAGAACATGCAACCGTACGCTGACACTTTCTTGAGCTTCGCGGGTTGAAAAGTATCGATCTTGGTATCTTTGGAAGGCTCAAAGAAATATCTGCAGCTCTCGTGAAGAGGCCAAGAACGAAATCGATCTCTATCTTTGTCAAAATGCATCCGTAAGTTGGTGACGTAATGCCGTTCCTGACTGTCATACCTTTGTAGCGTCTGACAGCCATATATTGAGATGATGGTGTCCAAATTGGATGAAACTGGAATCTCATTCAAGCTAATATCCATATAAACAAGTTTCATAAAGACATCGAGTCCAAATTCGGCCAGTAACAGGGTCAAAGAAGCATAATACGCTAAATCTTCAGAATGCTACGAGTTAAACAGACTTGTGAATGTTCAAAGCGGATAACCAAGCGCCTTAGCTCATTTAAGAAGAGTCCAGTGAAGCTAATCAAGCATCTTCTCGGAATACAGAACATTATGATGGGTGGAGAAGTAATTTTGAATGAAGTATTAAGATATTCAACGTCCAAGCTTGACCAGAAAATGAGGTACCCTCTTCAATAAAGTTCGGAAGCATCAAGTACTGTAATTGAAGAATATAAAACCTTCAGCAACTCTAATAGAAGAAAGAGAAGAAAAGCATGAATAAAGACAAAAGTACAAAAGCGGCAACTGCAAAAACACTGAAGATTGAAGTCAAGCGTCTGCTGCTGATAATCAAGTGTCCGAAACGTCGTATTTTGAGGTACGCTTGTCTTAATGAAGGGATCTTGGTTTTTTTAGAAAGATAAGAGAAATACCTACATGTTTCCTGAACAAGCCGAGATCTGTATCAATCTCTGTCGGAGTGAAATTCCTTCTTCAAGCTTGAGATGTGATACTGTGCGTGGCAATCAGAAAATGCAACCGTATGCTGACAATTTCTTGAGCTTTGCGTGGTGAAAAGTATCGATCTTGGTATCTTGGGAAGGATCAAAGAAATATCTGCAGCTCTCCTGAAGAGGCCAAGAACGAAATCGATCTCTATCTTTGTCAAAATGCATTTGTAAGTTGGTGACGTGATGCCGTTCCTGACTGTCATACCTTTGTAGCGTCTGACGGCCATATATTGAGATGATGGTGTCCGAATTGGATGAAACTAGTATATGATTAAAGCTAATATCCATATAAACAAGTTTCATGCAGACATCGAGTCCAAATTCGACCAGTAACAGGGTCAAAGAAGCATAATACGCTAAATCTTCAGAATGCTACGAGTTAAACAGACTTGTGAATGTTCAAAGCGGATACCCAAGCGCCTTAGCTCATTTAAGAAGAGTCCAGTGAAGCTAATCAAGCGTCTTCTCGGAATACAGAACATTATGATGGGTGGAGAAGTAATTTTGAATGAAGTATTAAGATATTCAACGTTCAAGCTTGACCAGAAAATGAGGTACCCTTTTCAATAAAGTTCGGAAGCATCAAGTAATGTAATATAAGAATATAAAAGCTTCAGCAACTCTAACCGAAGAAAAAGAAGAAAAGCATGAATAAAGACAAAAGTACAAAAGCGGCAACAGCAAAAACACTGAAGATTGAAGTCAAGCGTCTGCTGCCGATAATCAAGTGTCCGAAACTTCGTATTTTGAGGTACGCTCGTCTTAATGAAGTGATCTTGGTTTTGTTAGAAAGATAAGAGAAATACCTACATGTTTCCTGAAGAAGCCGAGATCTGTATCAATCTCTATCGGAGTGAAATTCCTTCTTCAAGCTTGAGATGTGATACTGTTCGTGGCAATCAGAACATGCAACCGTATGCTGACACTTTCTTGAGCTTTGCGGGTTGAAAAGTATCGATCTTGGTATCTTTGGAAGGCTCAAAGAAATATCTGCAGCTCTCGTGAAGAGGCCAAGAACGAAATCGACCTCTATCTTTGTCAAAATGTATCCGTAAGTTGGTGAAGTGATGCCGTTCCAGACTGTCATACCTTTGTAGCGTCTGACGGCCATATATTGAGATGATGGTGTCCGAATTGGATGAAACTGGAATCTCATTAAGCTAATATCCATATAAACAAGTTTCATGCAGACATCGAGTCCAAATTCGGCCAGTAACAGGGTCAAAGAAGCATAATACGCTAAATCTTCAGAATGCTACGAGTTAAACAGACTTGTGAATGTTCAAAGCGGATAACCAAGCGCCTTAGCTCATTTAAGAAGAGTCCAGTGAAGCTAATCAAGCATCTTCTCGGAATACAGAACATTATGATGGGTGGAGAAGTAATTTTGAATGAAGTATTAAGATATTCAACGTCCAAGCTTGACCAGAAAATGAGGTACCCTCTTCAATAAAGTTCGGAAGCATCAAGTACTGTAATTGAAGAATATAAAACCTTCAGCAACTCTAATAGAAGAAAGAGAAGAAAAGCATGAATAAAGACAAAAGTACAAAAGCGGCAACTGCAAAAACACTGAAGATTGAAGTCAAGCGTCTGCTGCGATAATCAAGTGTCCGAAACGTCGTATTTTGAGGTACGCTCGTCTTAATGAAGTGATCTTGGTTTTTTTAGAAAGATAAGAGAAATACCTACATGTTTCCTGAAGAAGCCGAGATCTGTATCAATCTCTGTCGGAGTGAAATTCCTTCTTCAAGCTTGAGATGTGATACTGTGCGTGGCAATCAGAAAATGCAACCGTATGCTAACAATTTCTTGAGCTTTGCGTGTTGAAAAGTATCGATCTTGGTATCTTGGGAAGGATCAAAGAAATATCTGCAGCTCTCGTGAAGAGGCCAAGAACGAAATCGATCTCTATCTTTGTCAAAATGCATTTGTAAGTTGGTGACGTGATGCCGTTCCTGACTGTCATACCTTTGTAGCATCTGACGGCCATATATTGAGATGATGGTGTCCGAATTGGATGAAACTAGCATCTCATTAATGCTAATATCCATATAAACAAGTTTCATGCAGACATCGAGTCCAAATTCGACCAGTAACAGGATCAAAGAAGCATAATACGCTAAATCTTCAGAATGCTACGAGTTAAACAGACTTGTGAATGTTCAAAGCGGATAACCAAGCGCCTTAGCTCATTTAAGAAGAGTCCAGTGAAGCTAATCAAGCGTCTTCTCGGAATACAGAACATTATGATGGGTGGAGAAGTAATTTTGAATGAAGTATTAAGATATTCAACGTCCAAGCTTGACCAGAAAATGAGGTACCCTCTTCAATAAAGTTCGGAAGCATCAAGTTCTGTAATTTAAGAATATAAAACCTTTAGCAACTCTAATAGAAGAAAGAGAAGAAAAGCATGAATAAAGACAAAGGTACAAAAGCGGCAACTGCAAAAACACTGAAGATTGAAGTCAAGCGTCTGCTGCCGATAATCAAGTGTCCGAAACTTCGTATTTTGAGGTACGCTCGTCTTAATGAAGTGATCTTGGTTTTTTTAGAAAGATAAGAGAAATACCTACATGTATCCTGAAGAAGCCGAGATCTGTATCAATCTCTGTCGGAGTGAAATTCCTTCTTCAAGCTTGAGATGTGATACTGTGCGTGGCAATCAGAAAATGCAACCGTATGCTAACAATTTCTTGAGCTTTGCGTGGTGAAAAGTATCGATCTTGGTATCTTGGGAAGGATCAAAGAAATGTCTGCAGCTCTCGTGAAGAGGCCAAGAACGAAATCGATCTCTATCTTTCTCAAAATGCATTTGTAAGTTGGTGACGTGATGCCGTTCCTGACTGTCATACCTTTGTAGCATCTGACGGCCATATATTGAGATGATGGTGTCCGAATTGGATGAAACTAGAATCTCATTAAAGCTAATATCCATATAAACAAGTTTCATGCAGACATCGAGTCCAAATTCGACCAGTAACAGGGTCAAAGAAGCATAATACGCTAAATCTTCAGAATGCTACGAGTTAAACAGACTTGTGAATGTTCAAAGCGGATAACCAAGCGCCTTAGCTCATTTAAGAAGAGTCCAGTGAAGCTAATCAAGCGTCTTCTCGGAATACAGAACATTATGATGGGTGGAGAAGTAATTTTGAATGAAGTATTAAGATATTCAACGTCCAAGCTTGACCAGAAAATGAGGTACCCTCTTCAATAAAGTTCGGAAGCATCAAGTACTGTAATTGAAGAATATAAAACCTTCAGCAACTCTAATAGAAGAAAGAGAAGAAAAGCATGAATAAAGACAAAAGTACAAAAGCGGCAACTGCAAAAACACTGAAGATTGAAGTCAAGCGTCTGCTGCCGATAATCAAGTGTCCGAAACTTCGTATTTTGAGGTACGCTCGTCTTAATGAAGTGATCTTGGTTTTTTTAGAAAGATAAGAGAAATACCTACATGTTTCCTGAAGAAGCCGAGATCTGTATCAATCTCTGTCGGAGTGAAATTCCTTCTTCAAGCTTGAGATGTGATACTGTGCGTGGCAATCAGAAAATGCAACCGTATGCTGACACTTTCTTGAGCTTTGCGTGTTGAAAAGTATCGATCTTGGTATCTTGGGAAGGATCAAAGAAATATCTGCAGCTCTCGTGAAGAGGCAAGAACGAAATCGATCTCTATCTTTGTCAAAATGCATCCGTAAGTTGGTGACGTGATGCCGTTCCTGACTGTCATACCTTTGTAGCGTCTGACGGCCATATATTGAGATGATGGTGTCCGAATTGGATGAAACTAGCATCTCATTAAAGCTAATATCCATATAAACAAGTTTCATGCAGACATCGAGTCCAAATTCGACCAGTAACAGGGTCAAAGAAGCATAATACGCTAAATCTTCAGAATGCTACGAGTTAAACAGACTTGTGAATATTCAAAGCGGATACCCAAGCGCCTTAGCTCATTTAAGAAGAGTCCAGTGAAGCTAATCAAGCGTCTTCTCGGAATACAGAACATTATGATGGGTGGAGAAGTAATTTTGAATGAAGTATTAAGATATTCAACGTCCAAGCTTGACCAGAAAATGAGGTACCCTTTTTAATAAAGTTCGGAAGCATCAAGTACTGTAATATATGAATATAAAAGCTTCAGCAACTCTAATAGAAGAAAAAGAAGAAAAGCATGAATAAAGACAAAAGTACAAAAGCGGCAACAGCAAAAACACTGAAGATTGAAGTCAAGCGTCTGCTGCCGATAATCAAGCATCCGAAACGTCGTATTTTGGGGTACGCTCGTCTTAATGAAGTGATCTTGGTTTTGTTAGAAAGATAAGAGAAATACCTACATGTTTCCTGAAGAAGCCGAGATCTGTATCAATCTCTATCGGAGTGAAATTCCTTCTTCAAGCTTGAGATGTGATACTGTTCGTGGCAATCAGAACAACCGTACGCTGACACTTTCTTGAGCTTTGCGGGTTGAAAAGTATCGATCTTGGTATCTTTGGAAGGCTCAAAGAAATATCTGCAGCTCTCGTGAGGAGGCCAAGAAAGAAATCGATCTCTATCTTTGTCAAAATGCATCCGTAAGTTGGTGACGTGATGTCGTTCCTGACTGTCATACCTTTGTAGCGTCTGACAGCCATATATTGAGATGATGGTGTCCGAATTGGATGAAACTGGAATCTCATTCAAGCTAATATCCATATAAACAAGTTTCATAAAGACATCGAGTCCAAATTCGGCCAGTAACAGGGTCAAAGAAGCATAATACGCTAAATCTTCAGAATGCTACGAGTTAAACAGACTTGTGAATGTTCAAAGCGGATAACCAAGCGCCTTAGCTCATTTAAGAAGAGTCCAGTGAAGCTAATCAAGCATCTTCTCGGAATACAGAACATTATGATGGGTGGAGAAGTAATTTTGAATGAAGTATTAAGATATTCAACGTCCAAGCTTGACCAGAAAATGAGGTACCCTCTTCAATAAAGTTCGGAAGCATCAAGTACTGTAATTGAAGAATATAAAACCTTCAGCAACTCTAATAGAAGAAAGAGAAGAAAAGCATGAATAAAGACAAAAGTACAAAAGCGGCAACTGCAAAAACACTGAAGATTGAAGTCAAGCGTCTGCTGCCGATAATCAAGTGTCCGAAACGTCGTATTTTGAGGTACGCTCGTCTTAATGAAGTGATCTTGGTTTTTTTAGAAAGATAAGAGAAATACCTACATGTTTCCTGAAGAAGCCGAGATCTGTATCAATCTCTGTCGGAGTGAAATTCCTTCTTCAAGCTTGAGATGTGATACTGTGCGTGGCAATCAGAAAATGCAACCGTATGCTGACACTTTCTTGAGCTTTGCGTGGTGAAAAGTATCGATCTTGGTATCTTGGGAAGGATCAAAGAAATGTCTGCAGCTCTCCTGAAGAGGCCAAGAACGAAATCGATCTCTATCTTTGTCAAAATGCATCCGTAAGTTGGTGACGTGATGCCGTTCCTGACTGTCATACCTTTGTAGCGTCTGACGGCCATATATTGAGATGATGGTGTCCGAATTGGATGAAACTAGCATCTCATTAAGCTAATATCCATATAAACAAGTTTCATGCAGACATCGAGTCCAAATTCGACCAGTAACAGGGTCAAAGAAGCATAATACGCTAAATCTTCAGAATGCTACGAGTTAAACAGACTTGTGAATATTCAAAGCGGATACCCAAGCGCCTTAGCTCATTTAAGAAGAGTCCAGTGAAGCTAATCAAGCGTCTTCTCGGAATACAGAACATTATGATGGGTGGAGAAGTAATTTTGAATGAAGTATTAAGATATTCAATGTTCAAGCTTGACCGGAAAATGAGGTACCCTTTTTAATAAAGTTCGGAAGCATCAAGTACTGTAATATAAGAATATAAAAGCTTCAGCAACTCTAATAGAAGAAAGAGAAGAAAAGCATGAATAAAGACAAAAGTACAAAAGCGGCAACAGCAAAAACACTGAAGATTGAAGTCAAGCGTCTGCTGCCGATAATCAAGTGTCCGAAACTTCGTATTTTGAGGTACGCTCGTCTTAATGAAGTGATCTTGGTTTTGTTAGAAAGATAAGAGAAATACCTACATGTTTCCTGAAGAAGCCGAGATCTGTATCAATCTCTATCGGAGTGAAATTCCTTCTTCAAGCTTGAGATGTGATACTGTTCGTGGCAATCAGAACATGCAACCGTATGCTGACACTTTCTTGAGCTTTGCGGTTGAAAAGTATCGATCTTGGTATCTTTGGAAGGATCAAAGAAATATCTGCAGCTCTCGTGAAGAGGCCAAGAACGAAATCGATCTCTATCTTTGTCAAAATGCATCCGAAAGTTGGTGACGTAATGTCGTTCCTGACTGTCATACCTTTGTAGCGTCTGACAACCATATATTGAGATGATGGTGTCCGAATTGGATGAAACTGGAATCTCATTCAAGCTAATATCCATATAAACAAGTTTCATGCGGACATCGAGTCCAAATTCGGCCAGTAACAGGGTCAAAGAAGCATAATACGCTAAATCTTCAGAATGCTACGAGTTAAACAGACTTGTGAATGTTCAAAGCGGATAACCAAGCGCCTTAGCTCATTTAAGAAGAGTCCAGTGAAGCTAATCAAGCATCTTCTCGGAATACAGAACATTATGATGGGTGGAGAAGTAATTTTGAATGAAGTATTAAGATATTCAATGTTCAAGCTTGACCGGAAAATGAGGTACCCTTTTTAATAAAGTTCGGAAGCATCAAGTAATGTAATATAAGAATATAAAAGCTTCAGCAACTCTAACCGAAGAAAAAGAAGAAAATCATGAATAAAGACAAAAGTACAATACCGGCAACAGCAAAAACACTGAAGATTGAAGTCAAGCGTCTGCTGCCGATAATCAAGTGTCCGAAACTTCGTATTTTGAGGTACGCTCGTCTTAATGAAGGGATCTTGGTTTTGTTAGAAAGAGAAGAGAAATACCTACATGTTTCCTGAAGAAGCCGAGATCTGTATCAATCTCTGTCGGAGTGAAATTCCTTCTTCAAGCTTGAGATGTGATACTGTGCGTGGCAATCAGAAAATGCAACCGTATGATGACATTTTCTTGAGCTTTGCGTGTTGAAAAGTATCGATCTTGGTATCTTGGGAAGGATCAAAGAAATATCTGCAGCTCTCGTGAAGAGGCAAGAACGAAATCGATCTCTATCTTTGTCAAAATGCATCCGTAAGTTGGTGACGTGATGCCGTTCCTGACTGTCATACCTTTGTAGCGTCTGACGGCCATATATTGAGATGATGGTGTCCGAATTGGATGAAACTAGCATCTCATTAAGCTAATATCCATATAAACAAGTTTCATGCAGACATCGAGTCCAAATTCGACCAGTAACAGGGTCAAAGAAGCATAATACGCTAAATCTTCAGAATGCTACGAGTTAAACAGACTTGTGAATGTTCAAAGCGGATACCCAAGCGCCTTAGCTCATTTAAGAAGAGTCCAGTGAAGCTAATCAAGCGTCTTCTCGGAATACAGAACATTATGATGGGTGGAGAAGTAATTTTGAATGAAGTATTAAGATATTCAACGTCCAAGCTTGACCAGAAAATGAGGTACCCTTTTCAATAAAGTTCGGAAGCATCAAGTACTGTAATATAAGAATATAAAAGCTTCAGCAACTCTAATAGAAGAAAAAGAAGAAAAGCATGAATAAAGACAAAAGTACAAAAGCGGCAACAGCAAAAACACTGAAGATTGAAGTCAAGCGTCTGCTGCCGATAATCAAGCATCCGAAACGTCGTATTTTGGGTACGCTCGTCTTAATGAAGTGATCTTGGTTTTTTTAGAAAGATAAGAGAAATACCTACATGTTTCCTGAAGAAGCCGAGATCTGTATCGATCTCTATCGGAGAGAAATTCCTTCTTCAAGCTTGAGATGTGATACTGTTCGTGGCAATCAGAACATCCAACCGTATGCTGACACTTTCTGGAGCTTTTCGGGTTGAAAAGTGTCGATCTTGGTATCTTTGGAAGGCTCAACGAAATATCTGCAGCTCTCGTGAGGAGGCCAAGAAAGAAATCGATCTCTATCTTTGTCAAAATGCATCCGTAAGTTGGTGACGTGATGCCGTTCCTGACTGTCATACCTTTGTAGCGTCTGACAGCCATATATTGAGATGATGGTGTCCGAATTGGATGAAACTGGAATCTCATTCAAGCTAATATCCATATAAACAAGTTTCATGCAGACATCGAGTCCAAATTCGGCCAGTAACAGGGTCAAAGAAGCATAATACGCTAAATCTTCAGAATGCTACGAGTTAAACAGACTTGTGAATGTTCAAAGCGGATAACCAAGCGCCTTAGCTCATTTAAGAAGAGTCCAGTGAAGCTAATCAAGCATCTTCTCGGAATACAGAACATTATGATGGGTGGAGAAGTAATTTTGAATGAAGTATTAAAATATTCAATGTTCAAGCTTGACCAGAAAATGAGGTACCCTTTTTAATAAAGTTCGGAAGCATCAAGTACTGTAATATATGAATATAAAAGCTTTAGCAACTCTAATAGAAGAAAAAGAAGAAAAGCATGAATAAAGACAAAAGTACAAAAGCGGCAACAGCAAAAACACTGAAGATTGAAGTCAAGCGTCTGCTGCCGATAATCAAGCATCCGAAACGTCGTATTTTGGGGTACGCTCATCTTAATGAAGTGATCTTGGTTTTGTTCGAAAGATAAGAGAAATACCTACATGTTTCCTGAAGAAGCCGAGATCTGTATCAATCTCTATCGGAGTGAAATTCCTTCTTCAAGCTTGAGATGTGATACTGTTCGTGGCAATCAGAACATGCAACCGTACGCTGACACTTTCTTGAGCTTCGCGGGTTGAAAAGTATCAATCTTGGTATCTTTGGAAGGCTCAAAGGAATATCTGCAGCTCTCGTGAGGAGGCAAAGAACGAAATCGATCTCTATCTTTGTCAAAATGCATCCGAAAGTTGGTGACGTAATGTCGTTCCTGACTGTCATACCTTTGTAGCGTCTGACAGCCATATATTGAGACGATGGTGTCCGAATTGGATGAAACTGGAAACTCATTCAAGCTAATATCCATATAAACAAGTTTCATGCGGACATCGAGTCCAAATTCGGCCAGTAACAGGGTCAAAGAAGCATAATACGCTAAATCTTCAGAATGCTACGAGTTAAACAGACTTGTGAATGTTCAAAGCGGATAACCAAGCGCCTTAGCTCATTTAAGAAGAGTCCAGTGAAGCTAATCAAGCGTCTTCTCGGAATACAGAACATTATGATGGGTGGAGAAGTAATTTTGAATGAAGTATTAAAATATTCAATGTTCAAGCTTGACCAGAAAATGAGGTACCCTTTTTAATAAAGTTCGGAAGCATCAAGTACTGTAATATATGAATATAAAAGCTTCAGCAACTCTAATAGAAGAAAAAGAAGAAAAGCATGAATAAAGACAAAAGTACAAAAGCGGCAACAGCAAAAACACTGAAGATTGAAGTCAAGCGTCTGCTGCCGATAATCAAGCATCCGAAACGTCGTATTTTGGGGTACGCTCGTCTTAATGAAGTGATCTTGGTTTTGTTAGAAAGATAAGAGAAATACCTACATGTTTCCTGAAGAAGCCGAGATCTGTATCAATCTCTATCGGAGTGAAATTCCTTCTTCAAGCTTGAGATGTGATACTGTTCGTGGCAATCAGAAAATGCAACCGTACGCTGACACTTTCTTGAGCTTTGCGGGTTGAAAAGTATCGATCTTGGTATCTTTGGAAGGCTCAAAGAAATATCTGCAGCTCTCGTGAGGAGGCCAAGAACGAAATCGATCTCTATCTTTGTCAAAATGCATCCGTAAGTTGGTGACGTAATGCCGTTCCTGACTGTCATACCTTTGTAGCGTCTGACAGCCATATATTGAGATGATGGTGTCCAAATTGGATGAAACTGGAATCTCATTCAAGCTAATATCCATATAAACAAGTTTCATAAAGACATCGAGTCCAAATTCGGCCAGTAACAGGGTCAAAGAAGCATAATACGCTAAATCTTCAGAATGCTACGAGTTAAACAGACTTGTGAATGTTCAAAGCGGATAACCAAGCGCCTTAGCTCATTTAAGAAGAGTCCAGTGAAGCTAATCAAGCATCTTCTCGGAATACAGAACATTATGATGGGTGGAGAAGTAATTTTGAATGAAGTATTAAGATATTCAACGTCCAAGCTTGACCAGAAAATGAGGTACCCTCTTCAATAAAGTTCGGAAGCATCAAGTACTGTAATTGAAGAATATAAAACCTTCAGCAACTCTAATAGAAGAAAGAGAAGAAAAGCATGAATAAAGACAAAAGTACAAAAGCGGCAACTGCAAAAACACTGAAGATTGAAGTCAAGCGTCTGCTGCCGATAATCAAGTGTCCGAAACGTCGTATTTTGAGGTACGCTCGTCTTAATGAAGTGATCTTGGTTTTTTTAGAAAGATAAGAGAAATACCTACATGTTTCCTGAAGAAGCCGAGATCTGTATCAATCTCTGTCGGAGTGAAATTCCTTCTTCAAGCTTGAGATGTGATACTGTGCGTGGCAATCAGAAAATGCAACCGTATGCTGACACTTTCTTGAGCTTTGCGTGTTGAAAAGTATCGATCTTGGTATCTTGGGAAGGATCAAAGAAATATCTGTAGCTCTCGTGAAGAGGCTAAGAACGAAATCGATCTCTATCTTTGTCAAAATGCATCCGTAAGTTGGTGACGTCATGCCGTTCCTGACTGTCATACCTTTGTAGCGTCTGACGGCCATATATTGAGATGATGGTGTCCGAATTGGATGAAACTAGCATCTCATTAATGCTAATATCCATATAAACAAGTTTCATGCAGACATCGAGTCCAAATTCGACCAGTAACAGGGTCAAAGAAGCATAATACGCTAAATCTTCAGAATGCTACGAGTTAAACAGACTTGTGAATATTCAAAGCGGATACCCAAGCGCCTTAGCTCATTTAAGAAGAGTCCAGTGAAGCTAATCAAGCGTCTTCTCGGAATACAGAACATTATGATGGGTGGAGAAGTAATTTTGAATGAAGTATTAAAATATTCAATGTTCAAGCTTGACCAGAAAATGAGGTACCCTTTTTAATAAAGTTCGGAAGCATCAAGTACTGTAATATATGAATATAAAAGCTTCAGCAACTCTAATAGAAGAAAAAAAAGACAAGCATGAATAAAGACAAAAGTACAAAAGCGGCAACAGCAAAAACACTGAAGATTGAAGTCAAGCGTCTGCTGCCGATAATCAAGCATCCGAAACGTCGTATTTTGGGGTACGCTCGTCTTAATGAAGTGATCTTGGTTTTGTTAGAAAGATAAGAGAAATACCTACATGTTTCCTGAAGAAGCCGAGATCTGTATCAATCTCTATCGGAGTGAAATTCCTTCTTCAAGCTTGAGATGTGATACTGTTCGTGGCAATCAGAACATGCAACCGTACGCTGACACTTTCTTGAGCTTCGCGGGTTGAAAAGTATCGATCTTGGTATCTTTGGAAGGCTCAAAGAAATATCTGCAGCTCTCGTGAGGAGGCCAAGAAAGAAATCGATCTCTATCTTTGTCAAAATGCATCCGAAAGTTGGTGACGTAATGTCGTTCCTGACTGTCATACCTTTGTAGCGTCTGACAGCCATATATTGAGATGATGGTGTCCAAATTGGATGAAACTGGAATCTCATTCAAGCTAATATCCATATAAACAAGTTTCATAAAGACATCGAGTCCAAATTCGGCCAGTAACAGGGTCAAAGAAGCATAATACGCTAAATCTTCAGAATGCTACGAGTTAAACAGACTTGTGAATGTTCAAAGCGGATAACCAAGCGCCTTAGCTCATTTAAGAAGAGTCCAGTGAAGCTAATCAAGCATCTTCTCGGAATACAGAACATTATGATGGGTGGAGAAGTAATTTTGAATGAAGTATTAAGATATTCAACGTCCAAGCTTGACCAGAAAATGAGGTACCCTCTTCAATAAAGTTCGGAAGCATCAAGTACTGTAATTGAAGAATATAAAACCTTCAGCAACTCTAATAGAAGAAAGAGAAGAAAAGCATGAATAAAGACAAAAGTACAAAAGCGGCAACTGCAAAAACACTGAAGATTGAAGTCAAGCGTCTGCTGCCGATAATCAAGTGTCCGAAACTTCGTATTTTGAGGTACGCTCGTCTTAATGAAGTGATCTTGGTTTTTTTAGAAAGATAAGAGAAATACCTACATGTTTCCTGAAGAAGCCGAGATCTGTATCAATCTCTGTCGGAGTGAAATTCCTTCTTCAAGCTTGAGATGTGATACTGTGCGTGGCAATCAGAAAATGCAACCGTATGCTGACACTTTCTTGAGCTTTGCGTGTTGAAAAGTATCGATCTTGGTATCTTGGGAAGGATCAAAGAAATATCTGTAGCTCTCGTGAAGAGGCTAAGAACGAAATCGATCTCTATCTTTGTCAAAATGCATCCGTAAGTTGGTGACGTCATGCCGTTCCTGATTGTCATACCTTTGTAGCGTCTGACGGCCATATATTGAGATGATGGTGTCCGAATTGGATGAAACTAGCATCTCATTAATGCTAATATCCATATAAACAAGTTTCATGCAGACATCGAGTCCAAATTCGACCAGTAACAGGGTCAAAGAAGCATAATACGCTAAATCTTCAGAATGCTACGAGTTAAACAGACTTGTGAATATTCAAAGCGGATACCCAAGCGCCTTAGCTCATTTAAGAAGAGTCCAGTGAAGCTAATCAAGCGTCTTCTCGGAATACAGAACATTATGATGGGTGGAGAAGTAATTTTGAATGAAGTATTAAAATATTCAATGTTCAAGCTTGACCAGAAAATGAGGTACCCTTTTTAATAAAGTTCGGAAGCATCAAGTACTGTAATATATGAATATAAAAGCTTCAGCAACTCTAATAGAAGAAAAAAAGAAAAGCATGAATAAAGACAAAAGTACAAAAGCGGCAACAGCAAAAACACTGAAGATTGAAGTCAAGCGTCTGCTGCCGATAATCAAGCATCCGAAACGTCGTATTTTGGGGTACGCTCGTCTTAATGAAGTGATCTTGGTTTTGTTAGAAAGATAAGAGAAATACCTACATGTTTCCTGAAGAAGCCGAGATCTGTATCAATCTCTATCGGAGTGAAATTCCTTCTTCAAGCTTGAGATGTGATACTGTTTGTGGCAATGAGAACACAACCGTACGCTGACACTTTCTTGAGCTTCGCGGGTTGAAAAGTATCGATCTTGGTATCTTTGGAAGGCTCAAAGAAATATCTGCAGCTCTCGTGAGGAGGCCAAGAAAGAAATCGATCTCTATCTTTGTCAAAATGCATCCGAAAGTTGGTGACGTAATGTCGTTCCTGACTGTCATACCTTTGTAGCGTCTGACAGCCATATATTGAGATGATGGTGTCCAAATTGGATGAAACTGGAATCTCATTCAAGCTAATATCCATATAAACAAGTTTCATAAAGACATCGAGTCCAAATTCGGCCAGTAACAGGGTCAAAGAAGCATAATACGCTAAATCTTCAGAATGCTACGAGTTAAACAGACTTGTGAATGTTCAAAGCGGATAACCAAGCGCCTTAGCTCATTTAAGAAGAGTCCAGTGAAGCTAATCAAGCATCTTCTCGGAATACAGAACATTATGATGGGTGGAGAAGTAATTTTGAATGAAGTATTAAGATATTCAACGTCCAAGCTTGACCAGAAAATGAGGTACCCTCTTCAATAAAGTTCGGAAGCATCAAGTACTGTAATTGAAGAATATAAAACCTTCAGCAACTCTAATAGAAGAAAGAGAAGAAAAGCATGAATAAAGACAAAAGTACAAAAGCGGCAACTGCAAAAACACTGAAGATTGAAGTCAAGCGTCTGCTGCCGATAATCAAGTGTCCGAAACTTCGTATTTTGAGGTACGCTCGTCTTAATGAAGTGATCTTGGTTTTTTTAGAAAGATAAGAGAAATACCTACATGTTTCCTGAAGAAGCCGAGATCTGTATCAATCTCTGTCGGAGTGAAATTCCTTCTTCAAGCTTGAGATGTGATACTGTGCGTGGCAATCAGAAAATGCAACCGTATGCTGACACTTTCTTGAGCTTTGCGTGTTGAAAAGTATCGATCTTGGTATCTTGGGAAGGATCAAAGAAATATCTGTAGCTCTCGTGAAGAGGCTAAGAACGAAATCGATCTCTATCTTTGTCAAAATGCATCCGTAAGTTGGTGACGTCATGCCGTTCCTGATTGTCATACCTTTGTAGCGTCTGACGGCCATATATTGAGATGATGGTGTCCGAATTGGATGAAACTAGCATCTCATTAATGCTAATATCCATATAAACAAGTTTCATGCAGACATCGAGTCCAAATTCGACCAGTAACAGGGTCAAAGAAGCATAATACGCTAAATCTTCAGAATGCTACGAGTTAAACAGACTTGTGAATATTCAAAGCGGATACCCAAGCGCCTTAGCTCATTTAAGAAGAGTCCAGTGAAGCTAATCAAGCGTCTTCTCGGAATACAGAACATTATGATGGGTGGAGAAGTAATTTTGAATGAAGTATTAAAATATTCAATGTTCAAGCTTGACCAGAAAATGAGGTACCCTTTTTAATAAAGTTCGGAAGCATCAAGTACTGTAATATATGAATATAAAAGCTTCAGCAACTCTAATAGAAGAAAAAAAAGACAAGCATGAATAAAGACAAAAGTACAAAAGCGGCAACAGCAAAAACACTGAAGATTGAAGTCAAGCGTCTGCTGCCGATAATCAAGCATCCGAAACGTCGTATTTTGGGGTACGCTCGTCTTAATGAAGTGATCTTGGTTTTGTTAGAAAGATAAGAGAAATACCTACATGTTTCCTGAAGAAGCCGAGATCTGTATCAATCTCTATCGGAGTGAAATTCCTTCTTCAAGCTTGAGATGTGATACTGTTCGTGGCAATCAGAACATGCAACCGTACGCTGACACTTTCTTGAGCTTCGCGGGTTGAAAAGTATCGATCTTGGTATCTTTGGAAGGCTCAAAGAAATATCTGCAGCTCTCGTGAGGAGGCCAAGAAAGAAATCGATCTCTATCTTTGTCAAAATGCATCCGAAAGTTGGTGACGTAATGTCGTTCCTGACTGTCATACCTTTGTAGCGTCTGACAGCCATATATTGAGATGATGGTGTCCAAATTGGATGAAACTGGAATCTCATTCAAGCTAATATCCATATAAACAAGTTTCATAAAGACATCGAGTCCAAATTCGGCCAGTAACAGGGTCAAAGAAGCATAATACGCTAAATCTTCAGAATGCTACGAGTTAAACAGACTTGTGAATGTTCAAAGCGGATAACCAAGCGCCTTAGCTCATTTAAGAAGAGTCCAGTGAAGCTAATCAAGCATCTTCTCGGAATACAGAACATTATGATGGGTGGAGAAGTAATTTTGAATGAAGTATTAAGATATTCAACGTCCAAGCTTGACCAGAAAATGAGGTACCCTCTTCAATAAAGTTCGGAAGCATCAAGTACTGTAATTGAAGAATATAAAACCTTCAGCAACTCTAATAGAAGAAAGAGAAGAAAAGCATGAATAAAGACAAAAGTACAAAAGCGGCAACTGCAAAAACACTGAAGATTGAAGTCAAGCGTCTGCTGCCGATAATCAAGTGTCCGAAACTTCGTATTTTGAGGTACGCTCGTCTTAAAGAAGTGATCTTGGTTTTTTTAGAAAGATAAGAGAAATACCTACTTGTTTCCTGAAGAAGCCGAGATCTGTATCAATCTCTGTCGGAGTGAAATTCCTTCTTCAAGCTTGAGATGCGATACTGTGCGTGGCAATCAGAAAATGCAACCGTATGCTGACACTTTCTTGAGCTTTGCGTGTTGAAAAGTATCGATCTTGGTATCTTGGGAAGGATCAAAGAAATATCTGTAGCTCTCATGAAGAGGCTAAGAACGAAATCGATCTCTATCTTTGTCAAAATGCATCAGTAAATTGGTGACGTCATGCCGTTCCTGATTGTCATACCTTTGTAGCGTCTGACGGCCATATATTGAGATGATGGTGTCCGAATTGGATGAAACTAGCATCTCATTAATGCTAATATCCATATAAACAAGTTTCATGCAGACATCGAGTCCAAATTCGACCAGTAACAGGGTCAAAGAAGCATAATACGCTGAATCTTCAGAATGCTACGAGTTAAACAGACTTGTGAATATTCAAAGCGGATACCCAAGTGCCTTAGCTCATTTAAGAAGAGTCCAGTGAACCTAATCAAGCGTCTTCTCGGAATACAGAACATTATGATGGGTGGAGAAGTAATTTTGAATGAAGTATTAAGATATTCAACGTCCAAGCTTGACCAGAAAATGAGGTACCCTCTTCAATAAAGTTCGGAAGCATCAAGTACTGTAATTGAAGAATATAAAACCTTCAGCAACTCTAATAGAAGAAAGAGAAGAAAAGCATGAATAAAGACAAAAGTACAAAAGCGGCAACTGCAAAAACACTGAAGATTGAAGTCAAGCGTCTGCTGCCGATAATCAAGCATCCGAAACGTCGTATTTTGGGGTACGCTCGTCTTAATGAAGTGATCTTGGTTTTGTTAGAAAGATAAGAGAAATACCTACATTTTCCTGAAGAAGCCGAGATCTGTATCAATCTCTATCGGAGTGAAATTCCTTCTTCAAGCTTGAGATGTGATACTGTTTGTGGCAATGAGAACACAACCGTACGCTGACACTTTCTTGAGCTTCGCGGGTTGAAAAGTATCGATCTTGGTATCTTTGGAAGGCTCAAAGAAATATCTGCAGCTCTCGTGAGGAGGCCAAGAAAGAAATCGATCTCTATCTTTGTCAAAATGCATCCGAAAGTTGGTGACGTAATGTCGTTCCTGACTGTCATACCTTTGTAGCGTCTGACAGCCATATATTGAGATGATGGTGTCCAAATTGGATGAAACTGGAATCTCATTCAAGCTAATATCCATATAAACAAGTTTCATAAAGACATCGAGTCCAAATTCGGCCAGTAACAGGGTCAAAGAAGCATAATACGCTAAATCTTCAGAATGCTACGAGTTAAACAGACTTGTGAATGTTCAAAGCGGATAACCAAGCGCCTTAGCTCATTTAAGAAGAGTCCAGTGAAGCTAATCAAGCATCTTCTCGGAATACAGAACATTATGATGGGTGGAGAAGTAATTTTGAATGAAGTATTAAGATATTCAACGTCCAAGCTTGACCAGAAAATGAGGTACCCTCTTCAATAAAGTTCGGAAGCATCAAGTACTGTAATTGAAGAATATAAAACCTTCAGCAACTCTAATAGAAGAAAGAGAAGAAAAGCATGAATAAAGACAAAAGTACAAAAGCGGCAACTGCAAAAACACTGAAGATTGAAGTCAAGCGTCTGCTGCCGATAATCAAGTGTCCGAAACTTCGTATTTTGAGGTACGCTCGTCTTAATGAAGTGATCTTGGTTTTTTTAGAAAGATAAGAGAAATACCTACATGTTTCCTGAAGAAGCCGAGATCTGTATCAATCTCTGTCGGAGTGAAATTCCTTCTTCAAGCTTGAGATGTGATACTGTGCGTGGCAATCAGAAAATGCAACCGTATGCTGACACTTTCTTGAGCTTTGCGTGTTGAAAAGTATCGATCTTGGTATCTTGGGAAGGATCAAAGAAATATCTGTAGCTCTCGTGAAGAGGCTAAGAACGAAATCGATCTCTATCTTTGTCAAAATGCATCCGTAAGTTGGTGACGTCATGCCGTTCCTGATTGTCATACCTTTGTAGCGTCTGACGGCCATATATTGAGATGATGGTGTCCGAATTGGATGAAACTAGCATCTCATTAATGCTAATATCCATATAAACAAGTTTCATGCAGACATCGAGTCCAAATTCGACCAGTAACAGGGTCAAAGAAGCATAATACGCTGAATCTTCAGAATGCTACGAGTTAAACAGACTTGTGAATATTCAAAGCGGATACCCAAGCGCCTTAGCTCATTTAAGAAGAGTCCAGTGAAGCTAATCAAGCGTCTTCTCGGAGTACAGAACATTATGATGGGTGGAGAAGTAATTTTGAATGAAGTATTAAAATATTCAATGTTCAAGCTTGACCAGAAAATGAGGTACCCTTTTTAATAAAGTTCGGAAGCATCAAGTACTATAATATATGAATATAAAAGCTTCAGCAACTCTAATAGAAGAAAAAAAAGACAAGCACGAATAAAGACAAAAGTACAAAAGCGGCAACAGCAAAAACACTGAAGATTGAAGTCAAGCGTCTGCTGCCGATAATCAAGCATCCGAAACGTCGTATTTTGGGGTACGTTCGTCTTAATGAAGTGATCTTGGTTTTGTTAGAAAGATAAGAGAAATACCTACATTTTTCCTGAAGAAGCCGAGATCTGTATCAATCTCTATCGGAGTGAAATTCCTTCTTCAAGCTTGAGATGTGATACTGTTTGTGGCAATGAGAACACAACCGTACGCTGACACTTTCTTGAGCTTCGCGGGTTGAAAAGTATCGGTCTTGGTATCTTTGGAAGGCTCAAAGAAATATCTGCAGCTCTCGTGAGGAGGCCAAGAAAGAAGTCGATCTCTATCTTTGTCAAAATGCATCCGAAAGTTGGTGACGTAATGTCGTTCCTGACTGTCATACCTTTGTATCGTCTGACAGCCATATATTGAGATGACGGTGTCCAAATTGGATGAAACTGGAATCTCATTCAAGCTAATATCCATATAAACAAGTTTCATAAAGACATCGAGTCCAAATTCGGCCAGTAATAGGGTCAAAGAAGCATAATACGCTAAATCTTCAGAATGCTACGAGTTAAACAGACTTATGAATGTTCAAAGCGGATAACCAAGCGCCTTAGCTCATTTAAGAAGAGTCCAGTGAAGCTAATCAAGCATCTTCCCGGAATACAGAACATTATGATGGGTGGAGAAGTAATTTTGAATGAAGTATTAAGATATTCAACGTCCAAGCTTGACCAGAAAATGAGGTACCCTCTTCAATAAAGTTCGGAAGCATCAAGTACTGTAATTGAAGAATATAAAACCTTCAGCAACTCTAATAGAAGAAAGAGAAGAAAAGCATGAATAAAGACAAAAGTACAAAAGCGGCAACTGCAAAAACACTGAAGATTGAAGTCAAGCGTCTGCTGCCGATAATCAAGTGTCCGAAACTTCGTATTTTGAGGTACGCTCGTCTTAATGAAGTGATCTTGGTTTTTTTAGAAAGATAAGAGAAATACCTACATGTTTCCTGAAGAAGCCGAGATCTGTATCAATCTCTGTCGGAGTGAAATTCCTTCTTCAAGCTTGAGATGTGATACTGTGCGTGGCAATCAGAAAATGCAACCGTATGCTGACACTTTCTTGAGCTTTGCGTGTTGAAAAGTATCGATCTTGGTATCTTGGGAAGGATCAAAGAAATATCTGTAGCTCTCGTGAAGAGGCTAAGAACGAAATCGATCTCTATCTTTGTCAAAATGCATCCGTAAGTTGGTGACGTCATGCCGTTCCTGATTGTCATACCTTTGTAGCGTCTGACGGCCATATATTGAGATGATGGTGTCCGAATTGGATGAAACTAGCATCTCATTAATGCTAATATCCATATAAACAAGTTTCATGCAGACATCGAGTCCAAATTCGACCAGTAACAGGGTCAAAGAAGCATAATACGCTAAATCTTCAGAATGCTACGAGTTAAACAGACTTGTGAATATTCAAAGCGGATACCCAAGCGCCTTAGCTCATTTAAGAAGAGTCCAGTGAAGCTAATCAAGCGTCTTCTCGGAATACAGAACATTATGATGGGTGGAGAAGTAATTTTGAATGAAGTATTAAAATATTCAATGTTCAAGCTTGACCAGAAAATGAGGTACCCTTTTTAATAAAGTTCGGAAGCATCAAGTACTGTAATATATGAATATAAAAGCTTCAGCAACTCTAATAGAAGAAAAAGAAGAAAAGCATGAATAAAGACAAAAGTACAAAAGCGGCAACAGCAAAAACACTGAAGATTGAAGTCAAGCGTCTGCTGCCGATAATCAAGCATCCGAAACGTCGTATTTTGGGGTACGCTCGTCTTAATGAAGTGATCTTGGTTTTGTTAGAAAGATAAGAGAAATACCTACATGTTTCCTGAAGAAGCCGAGATCTGTATCAATCTCTATCGGAGTGAAATTCCTTCTTCAAGCTTGAGATGTGATACTGTTTGTGGCAATGAGAACACAACCGTACGCTGACACTTTCTTGAGCTTCGCGGGTTGAAAAGTATCGATCTTGGTATCTTTGGAAGGCTCAAAGAAATATCTGCAGCTCTCGTGAGGAGGCCAAGAAAGAAATCGATCTCTATCTTTGTCAAAATGCATCCGAAAGTTGGTGACGTAATGTCGTTCCTGACTGTCATACCTTTGTAGCGTCTGACAGCCATATATTGAGATGATGGTGTCCAAATTGGATGAAACTGGAATCTCATTCAAGCTAATATCCATATAAACAAGTTTCATAAAGACATCGAGTCCAAATTCGGCCAGTAACAGGGTCAAAGAAGCATAATACGCTAAATCTTCAGAATGCTACGAGTTAAACAGACTTGTGAATGTTCAAAGCGGATAACCAAGCGCCTTAGCTCATTTAAGAAGAGTCCAGTGAAGCTAATCAAGCATCTTCTCGGAATACAGAACATTATGATGGGTGGAGAAGTAATTTTGAATGAAGTATTAAGATATTCAACGTCCAAGCTTGACCAGAAAATGAGGTACCCTCTTCAATAAAGTTCGGAAGCATCAAGTACTGTAATTGAAGAATATAAAACCTTCAGCAACTCTAATAGAAGAAAGAGAAGAAAAGCATGAATAAAGACAAAAGTACAAAAGCGGCAACTGCAAAAACACTGAAGATTGAAGTCAAGCGTCTGCTGCCGATAATCAAGTGTCCGAAACTTCGTATTTTGAGGTACGCTCGTCTTAATGAAGTGATCTTGGTTTTTTTAGAAAGATAAGAGAAATACCTACATGTTTCCTGAAGAAGCCGAGATCTGTATCAATCTCTGTCGGAGTGAAATTCCTTCTTCAAGCTTGAGATGTGATACTGTGCGTGGCAATCAGAAAATGCAACCGTATGCTGACACTTTCTTGAGCTTTGCGTGTTGAAAAGTATCGATCTTGGTATCTTGGGAAGGATCAAAGAAATATCTGTAGCTCTCGTGAAGAGGCTAAGAACGAAATCGATCTCTATCTTTGTCAAAATGCATCCGTAAGTTGGTGACGTCATGCCGTTCCTGATTGTCATACCTTTGTAGCGTCTGACGGCCATATATTGAGATGATGGTGTCCGAATTGGATGAAACTAGCATCTCATTAATGCTAATATCCATATAAACAAGTTTCATGCAGACATCGAGTCCAAATTCGACCAGTAACAGGGTCAAAGAAGCATAATACGCTAAATCTTCAGAATGCTACGAGTTAAACAGACTTGTGAATATTCAAAGCGGATACCCAAGCGCCTTAGCTCATTTAAGAAGAGTCCAGTGAAGCTAATCAAGCGTCTTCTCGGAATACAGAACATTATGATGGGTGGAGAAGTAATTTTGAATGAAGTATTAAAATATTCAATGTTCAAGCTTGACCAGAAAATGAGGTACCCTTTTTAATAAAGTTCGGAAGCATCAAGTACTGTAATATATGAATATAAAAGCTTCAGCAACTCTAATAGAAGAAAAAAAAGACAAGCACGAATAAAGACAAAAGTACAAAAGCGGCAACAGCAAAAACACTGAAGATTGAAGTCAAGCGTCTGCTGCCGATAATCAAGCATCCGAAACGTCGTATTTTGGGGTACGCTCGTCTTAATGAAGTGATCTTGGTTTTGTTAGAAAGATAAGAGAAATACCTACATGTTTCCTGAAGAAGCCGAGATCTGTATCAATCTCTATCGGAGTGAAATTCCTTCTTCAAGCTTGAGATGTGATACTGTTTGTGGCAATGAGAACACAACCGTACGCTGACACTTTCTTGAGCTTCGCGGGTTGAAAAGTATCGATCTTGGTATCTTTGGAAGGCTCAAAGAAATATCTGCAGCTCTCGTGAGGAGGCCAAGAAAGAAATCGATCTCTATCTTTGTCAAAATGCATCCGAAAGTTGGTGACGTAATGTCGTTCCTGACTGTCATACCTTTGTAGCGTCTGACAGCCATATATTGAGATGATGGTGTCCAAATTGGATGAAACTGGAATCTCATTCAAGCTAATATCCATATAAACAAGTTTCATAAAGACATCGAGTCCAAATTCGGCCAGTAACAGGGTCAAAGAAGCATAATACGCTAAATCTTCAGAATGCTACGAGTTAAACAGACTTGTGAATGTTCAAAGCGGATAACCAAGCGCCTTAGCTCATTTAAGAAGAGTCCAGTGAAGCTAATCAAGCATCTTCTCGGAATACAGAACATTATGATGGGTGGAGAAGTAATTTTGAATGAAGTATTAAGATATTCAACGTCCAAGCTTGACCAGAAAATGAGGTACCCTCTTCAATAAAGTTCGGAAGCATCAAGTACTGTAATTGAAGAATATAAAACCTTCAGCAACTCTAATAGAAGAAAGAGAAGAAAAGCATGAATAAAGACAAAAGTACAAAAGCGGCAACTGCAAAAACACTGAAGATTGAAGTCAAGCGTCTGCTGCCGATAATCAAGTGTCCGAAACTTCGTATTTTGAGGTACGCTCGTCTTAATGAAGTGATCTTGGTTTTTTTAGAAAGATAAGAGAAATACCTACATGTTTCCTGAAGAAGCCGAGATCTGTATCAATCTCTGTCGGAGTGAAATTCCTTCTTCAAGCTTGAGATGTGATACTGTGCGTGGCAATCAGAAAATGCAACCGTATGCTGACACTTTCTTGAGCTTTGCGTGTTGAAAAGTATCGATCTTGGTATCTTGGGAAGGATCAAAGAAATATCTGTAGCTCTCGTGAAGAGGCTAAGAACGAAATCGATCTCTATCTTTGTCAAAATGCATCCGTAAGTTGGTGACGTCATGCCGTTCCTGACTGTCATACCTTTGTAGCGTCTGACGGCCATATATTGAGATGATGGTGTCCGAATTGGATGAAACTAGCATCTCATTAATGCTAATATCCATATAAACAAGTTTCATGCAGACATCGAGTCCAAATTCGACCAGTAACAGGGTCAAAGAAGCATAATACGCTAAATCTTCAGAATGCTACGAGTTAAACAGACTTGTGAATATTCAAAGCGGATACCCAAGCGCCTTAGCTCATTTAAGAAGAGTCCAGTGAAGCTAATCAAGCGTCTTCTCGGAATACAGAACATTATGATGGGTGGAGAAGTAATTTTGAATGAAGTATTAAAATATTCAATGTTCAAGCTTGACCAGAAAATGAGGTACCCTTTTTAATAAAGTTCGGAAGCATCAAGTACTGTAATATATGAATATAAAAGCTTCAGCAACTCTAATAGAAGAAAAAGAAGAAAAGCATGAATAAAGACAAAAGTACAAAAGCGGCAACAGCAAAAACACTGAAGATTGAAGTCAAGCGTCTGCTGCCGATAATCAAGCATCCGAAACGTCGTATTTTGGGGTACGCTCGTCTTAATGAAGTGATCTTGGTTTTGTTAGAAAGATAAGAGAAATACCTACATGTTTCCTGAAGAAGCCGAGATCTGTATCAATCTCTATCGGAGTGAAATTCCTTCTTCAAGCTTGAGATGTGATACTGTTTGTGGCAATGAGAACACAACCGTACGCTGACACTTTCTTGAGCTTCGCGGGTTGAAAAGTATCGATCTTGGTATCTTTGGAAGGCTCAAAGAAATATCTGCAGCTCTCGTGAGGAGGCCAAGAAAGAAGTCGATCTCTATCTTTGTCAAAATGCATCCGAAAGTTGGTGACGTAATGTCGTTCCTGACTGTCATACCTTTGTAGCGTCTGACAGCCATATATTGAGATGATGGTGTCCAAATTGGATGAAACTGGAATCTCATTCAAGCTAATATCCATATAAACAAGTTTCATAAAGACATCGAGTCCAAATTCGGCCAGTAACAGGGTCAAAGAAGCATAATACGCTAAATCTTCAGAATGCTACGAGTTAAACAGACTTGTGAATGTTCAAAGCGGATAACCAAGCGCCTTAGCTCATTTAAGAAGAGTCCAGTGAAGCTAATCAAGCATCTTCTCGGAATACAGAACATTATGATGGGTGGAGAAGTAATTTTGAATGAAGTATTAAGATATTCAACGTCCAAGCTTGACCAGAAAATGAGGTACCCTCTTCAATAAAGTTCGGAAGCATCAAGTACTGTAATTGAAGAATATAAAACCTTCAGCAACTCTAATAGAAGAAAGAGAAGAAAAGCATGAATAAAGACAAAAGTACAAAAGCGGCAACTGCAAAAACACTGAAGATTGAAGTCAAGCGTCTGCTGCCGATAATCAAGTGTCCGAAACTTCGTATTTTGAGGTACGCTCGTCTTAATGAAGTGATCTTGGTTTTTTTAGAAAGATAAGAGAAATACCTACATGTTTCCTGAAGAAGCCGAGATCTGTATCAATCTCTGTCGGAGTGAAATTCCTTCTTCAAGCTTGAGATGTGATACTGTGCGTGGCAATCAGAAAATGCAACCGTATGCTGACACTTTCTTGAGCTTTGCGTGTTGAAAAGTATCGATCTTGGTATCTTGGGAAGGATCAAAGAAATATCTGTAGCTCTCGTGAAGAGGCTAAGAACGAAATCGATCTCTATCTTTGTCAAAATGCATCCGTAAGTTGGTGACGTCATGCCGTTCCTGACTGTCATACCTTTGTAGCGTCTGACGGCCATATATTGAGATGATGGTGTCCGAATTGGATGAAACTAGCATCTCATTAATGCTAATATCCATATAAACAAGTTTCATGCAGACATCGAGTCCAAATTCGACCAGTAACAGGGTCAAAGAAGCATAATACGCTAAATCTTCAGAATGCTACGAGTTAAACAGACTTGTGAATATTCAAAGCGGATACCCAAGCGCCTTAGCTCATTTAAGAAGAGTCCAGTGAAGCTAATCAAGCGTCTTCTCGGAATACAGAACATTATGATGGGTGGAGAAGTAATTTTGAATGAAGTATTAAAATATTCAATGTTCAAGCTTGACCAGAAAATGAGGTACCCTTTTTAATAAAGTTCGGAAGCATCAAGTACTGTAATATATGAATATAAAAGCTTCAGCAACTCTAATAGAAGAAAAAGAAGAAAAGCATGAATAAAGACAAAAGTACAAAAGCGGCAACAGCAAAAACACTGAAGATTGAAGTCAAGCGTCTGCTGCCGATAATCAAGCATCCGAAACGTCGTATTTTGGGGTACGCTCGTCTTAATGAAGTGATCTTGGTTTTGTTAGAAAGATAAGAGAAATACCTACATGTTTCCTGAAGAAGCCGAGATCTGTATCAATCTCTATCGGAGTGAAATTCCTTCTTCAAGCTTGAGATGTGATACTGTTTGTGGCAATGAGAACACAACCGTACGCTGACACTTTCTTGAGCTTCGCGGGTTGAAAAGTATCGATCTTGGTATCTTTGGAAGGCTCAAAGAAATATCTGCAGCTCTCGTGAGGAGGCCAAGAAAGAAATCGATCTCTATCTTTGTCAAAATGCATCCGAAAGTTGGTGACGTAATGTCGTTCCTGACTGTCATACCTTTGTAGCGTCTGACAGCCATATATTGAGATGATGGTGTCCAAATTGGATGAAACTGGAATCTCATTCAAGCTAATATCCATATAAACAAGTTTCATAAAGACATCGAGTCCAAATTCGGCCAGTAACAGGGTCAAAGAAGCATAATACGCTAAATCTTCAGAATGCTACGAGTTAAACAGACTTGTGAATGTTCAAAGCGGATAACCAAGCGCCTTAGCTCATTTAAGAAGAGTCCAGTGAAGCTAATCAAGCATCTTCTCGGAATACAGAACATTATGATGGGTGGAGAAGTAATTTTGAATGAAGTATTAAAATATTCAATGTTCAAGCTTGACCAGAAAATGAGGTACCCTTTTTAATAAAGTTCGGAAGCATCAAGTACTGTAATATATGAATATAAAAGCTTCAGCAACTTTAATAGAAGAAAAAGAAGAAAAGCATGAATAAAGACAAAAGTACAAAAGCGGCAACAGCAAAAACACTGAAGATTGAAGTCAAGCGTCTGCTGCCGATAATCAAGTGTCCGAAACTTCGTATTTTGAGGTACGCTCGTCTTAATGAAGTGATCTTGGTTTTTTTAGAAAGATAAGAGAAATACCTACATGTTTCCTGAAGAAGCCGAGATCTGTATCAATCTCTGTCGGAGTGAAATTCCTTCTTCAAGCTTGAGATGTGATACTGTGCGTGGCAATCAGAAAATGCAACCGTATGATGACACTTTCTTGAGCTTTGCGTGTTGAAAAGTATCGATCTTGGTATCTTGGGAAGGATCAAAGAAATATTTGCAGCTCTCTTGAAGAGGCTAAGAACGAAATCGATCTCCATCTTTGTCAAAATGCATCCGTAAGTTGGTGACGTCATGCCGTTCCTGATTGTCATACCTTTGTAGAGTCTGACGGCCATATATTGAGATGATGGTGTCCGAATTGGATGAAACTAGCATCTCATTAATGCTAATATCCATATAAAGAAGTTTCATGCTGACATCGAGTCCAAATTCGACCAGTAACAGGGTCAAAGAAGCATAATACGCTAAATCTTCAGAATGCTACGAGTTAAACAGACTTGTGAATATTCAAAGCGGATACCCAAGTGCCTTAGCTCATTTAAGAAGAGTCCAGTGAACCTAATCAAGCGTCTTCTCGGAATACAGAACATTATGATGGGTGGAGAAGTAATTTTGAATGAAGTATTAAAATATTCAATGTTCAAGCTTGACCAGAAAATGAGGTACCCTTTTTAATAAAGTTCGGAAGCATCAAGTACTGTAATATATGAATATAAAAGCTTCAGCAACTCTAATAGAAGAAAAAGAAGAAAAGCATGAATAAAGACAAAAGTACAAAAGCGGCAACAGCAAAAACACTGAAGATTGAAGTCAAGCGTCTGCTGCCGATAATCAAGCATCCGAAACGTCGTATTTTGGGGTACGCTCGTCTTAATGAAGTGATCTTGGTTTTGTTAGAAAGATAAGAGAAATACCTACATGTTTCCTGAAGAAGCCGAGATCTGTATCAATCTCTATCGGAGTGAAATTCCTTCTTCAAGCTTGAGATGTGATACTGTTTGTGGCAATGAGAACACAACCGTACGCTGACACTTTCTTGAGCTTCGCGGGTTGAAAAGTATCGATCTTGGTATCTTTGGAAGGCTCAAAGAAATATCTGCAGCTCTCGTGAGGAGGCCAAGAAAGAAATCGATCTCTATCTTTGTCAAAATGCATCCGAAAGTTGGTGACGTAATGTCGTTCCTGACTGTCATACCTTTGTAGCGTCTGACAGCCATATATTGAGATGATGGTGTCCAAATTGGATGAAACTGGAATCTCATTCAAGCTAATATCCATATAAACAAGTTTCATAAAGACATCGAGTCCAAATTCGGCCAGTAACAGGGTCAAAGAAGCATAATACGCTAAATCTTCAGAATGCTACGAGTTAAACAGACTTGTGAATGTTCAAAGCGGATAACCAAGCGCCTTAGCTCATTTAAGAAGAGTCCAGTGAAGCTAATCAAGCATCTTCTCGGAATACAGAACATTATGATGGGTGGAGAAGTAATTTTGAATGAAGTATTAAGATATTCAACGTCCAAGCTTGACCAGAAAATGAGGTACCCTCTTCAATAAAGTTCGGAAGCATCAAGTACTGTAATTGAAGAATATAAAACCTTCAGCAACTCTAATAGAAGAAAGAGAAGAAAAGCATGAATAAAGACAAAAGTACAAAAGCGGCAACTGCAAAAACACTGAAGATTGAAGTCAAGCGTCTGCTGCCGATAATCAAGTGTCCGAAACTTCGTATTTTGAGGTACGCTCGTCTTAAAGAAGTGATCTTGGTTTTTTTAGAAAGATAAGAGAAATACCTACATGTTTCCTGAAGAAGCCGAGATCTGTATCAATCTCTGTCGGAGTGAAATTCCTTCTTCAAGCTTGAGATGTGATACTGTGCGTGGCAATCAGAAAATGCAACCGTATGCTGACACTTTCTTGAGCTTTGCGTGTTGAAAAGTATCGATCTTGGTATCTTGGGAAGGATCAAAGAAATGTCTGCAGCTCTCCTGAAGAGGCCAAGAACGAAATCGATCTCTATCTTTGTCAAAATGCATCCGTAAGTTGGTGACGTCATGCCGTTCCTGACTGTCAAACCTTTGTAGCGTCTGACGGCCATATATTGAGATGATGGTGTCCGAATTGGATGAAACTAGCATCTCATTAATGGTAATATCCATATAAACAAGTTTCATGCAGACATCGAGTCCAAATTCGACCAGTAACAGGGTCAAAGAAGCATAATACGCTAAATCTTCAGAATGCTACCGGTTAAACAGACTTGTGAATATTCAAAGCGGATACCCAAGCGCCTTAGCTCATTTAAGAAGAGTCCAGTGAAGCTAATCAAGCGTCTTCTCGGAATACAGAACATTATGATGGGTGGAGAAGTAATTTTGAATGAAGTATTAAAATATTCAATGTTCAAGCTTGACCAGAAAATGAGGTACCCTTTTTAATAAAGTTCGGAAGCATCAAGTACTGTAATATATGAATATAAAAGCTTCAGCAACTCTAATAGAAGAAAAAGAAGAAAAGCATGAATAAAGACAAAAGTACAAAAGCGGCAACAGCAAAAACACTGAAGATTGAAGTCAAGCGTCTGCTGCCGATAATCAAGCATCCGAAACGTCGTATTTTGGGGTACGCTCGTCTTAATGAAGTGATCTTGGTTTTGTTAGAAAGATAAGAGAAATACCTACATGTTTCCTGAAGAAGCCGAGATCTGTATCAATCTCTATCGGAGTGAAATTCCTTCTTCAAGCTTGAGATGTGATACTGTTTGTGGCAATGAGAACACAACCGTACGCTGACACTTTCTTGAGCTTCGCGGGTTGAAAAGTATCGATCTTGGTATCTTTGGAAGGCTCAAAGAAATATCTGCAGCTCTCGTGAGGAGGCCAAGAAAGAAATCGATCTCTATCTTTGTCAAAATGCATCCGAAAGTTGGTGACGTAATGTCGTTCCTGACTGTCATACCTTTGTAGCGTCTGACAGCCATATATTGAGATGATGGTGTCCAAATTGGATGAAACTGGAATCTCATTCAAGCTAATATCCATATAAACAAGTTTCATAAAGACATCGAGTCCAAATTCGGCCAGTAACAGGGTCAAAGAAGCATAATACGCTAAATCTTCAGAATGCTACGAGTTAAACAGACTTGTGAATGTTCAAAGCGGATAACCAAGCGCCTTAGCTCATTTAAGAAGAGTCCAGTGAAGCTAATCAAGCATCTTCTCGGAATACAGAACATTATGATGGGTGGAGAAGTAATTTTGAATGAAGTATTAAGATATTCAACGTCCAAGCTTGACCAGAAAATGAGGTACCCTCTTCAATAAAGTTCGGAAGCATCAAGTACTGTAATTGAAGAATATAAAACCTTCAGCAACTCTAATAGAAGAAAGAGAAGAAAAGCATGAATAAAGACAAAAGTACAAAAGCGGCAACTGCAAAAACACTGAAGATTGAAGTCAAGCGTCTGCTGCCGATAATCAAGTGTCCGAAACTTCGTATTTTGAGGTACGCTCGTCTTAAAGAAGTGATCTTGGTTTTTTTAGAAAGATAAGAGAAATACCTACATGTTTCCTGAAGAAGCCGAGATCTGTATCAATCTCTGTCGGAGTGAAATTCCTTCTTCAAGCTTGAGATGTGATACTGTGCGTGGCAATCAGAAAATGCAACCGTATGCTGACACTTTCTTGAGCTTTGCGTGTTGAAAAGTATCGATCTTGGTATCTTGGGAAGGATCAAAGAAATATCTGTAGCTCTCGTGAAGAGGCTAAGAACGAAATCGATCTCTATCTTTGTCAAAATGCATCCGTAAGTTGGTGACGTCATGCCGTTCCTGACTGTCATACCTTTGTAGCGTCTGACGGCCATATATTGAGATGATGGTGTCCGAATTGGATGAAACTAGCATCTCATTAATGCTAATATCCATATAAACAAGTTTCATGCAGACATCGAGTCCAAATTCGACCAGTAACAGGGTCAAAGAAGCATAATACGCTAAATCTTCAGAATGCTACCGGTTAAACAGACTTGTGAATATTCAAAGCGGATACCCAAGCGCCTTAGCTCATTTAAGAAGAGTCCAGTGAAGCTAATCAAGCGTCTTCTCGGAATACAAAACATTATGATGGGTGGAGAAGTAATTTTGAATGAAGTATTAAAATATTCAATGTTCAAGCTTGACCAGAAAATGAGGTACCCTTTTTAATAAAGTTCGGAAGCATCAAGTACTGTAATATATGAATATAAAGGCTTCAGCAACTCTAATAGAAGAAAAGGAAGAAAAGCATGAATAAAGACAAAAGTACAAAAGCGGCAACAGCAAAAACACTGAAGATTGAAGTCAAGCGTCTGCTGCCGATAATCAAGCATCCGAAACGTCGTATTTTGGGGTACGCTCGTCTTAATGAAGTGATCTTGGTTTTGTTAGAAAGATAAGAGAAATACCTACATGTTTCCTGAAGAAGCCGAGATCTGTATCAATCTCTATCGGAGTGAAATTCCTTCTTCAAGCTTGAGATGTGATACTGTTCGTGGCAATCAGAACATGCAACCGTACGCTGACACTTTCTTGAGCTTCGCGGGTTGAAAAGTATCGATCTTGGTATCTTTGGAAGGCTCAAAGAAATATCTGTAGCTCTCGTGAGGAGGCCAAGAAAGAAATCGATCTCTATCTTTGTCAAAATGCATCCGAAAGTTGGTGACGTAATGTCGTTCCTGACTGTCATACCTTTGTAGCGTCTGACAGCCATATATTGAGATGATGGTGTCCAAATTGGATGAAACTGGAATCTCATTCAAGCTAATATCCATATAAACAAGTTTCATAAAGACATCGAGTCCAAATTCGGCCAGTAACAGGGTCAAAGAAGCATAATACGCTAAATCTTCAGAATGCTACGAGTTAAACAGACTTGTGAATGTTCAAAGCGGATAACCAAGCGCCTTAGCTCATTTAAGAAGAGTCCAGTGAAGCTAATCAAGCATCTTCTCGGAATACAGAACATTATGATGGGTGGAGAAGTAATTTTGAATGAAGTATTAAGATATTCAACGTCCAAGCTTGACCAGAAAATGAGGTACCCTCTTCAATAAAGTTCGGAAGCATCAAGTACTGTAATTGAAGAATATAAAACTTCAGCAACTCTAATAGAAGAAAGAGAAGAAAAGCATGAATAAAGACAAAAGTACAAAAGCGGCAACTGCAAAAACACTGAAGATTGAAGTCAAGCGTCTGCTGCCGATAATCAAGTGTCCGAAACGTCGTATTTTGAGGTACGCTCGTCTTAATGAAGTGATCTTGGTTTTTTTAGAAAGATAAGAGAAATACCTACATGTTTCCTGAAGAAGCCGAGATCTGTATCAATCTCTGTCGGAGTGAAATTCCTTCTTCAAGCTTGAGATGTGATACTGTGCGTGGCAATCAGAAAATGCAACCGTATGCTGACACTTTCTTGAGCTTTGCGTGTTGAAAAGTATCGATCTTGGTATCTTGGGAAGGATCAAAGAAATGTCTGCAGCTCTCGTGAAGAGGCCAAGAACGAAATCGATCTCTATCTTTGTCAAAATGCATCCGTAAGTTGGTGACGTGATGCCGTTCCTGACTGTCATACCTTTGTAGCGTCTGATGACCATATATTGAGATGATGGTGTCCGAATTGGATGAAACTAGTATCTCATTAAAGCTAATATCCATATAAACAAGTTTCATGCAGACATCGAGTCCAAATTCGGCCAGTAACAGGGTCAAAGTAGCATAATACGATAAATCTTCAGAATGCTACGAATTAAACAGACTTGTGAATGTTCAAAGCGGATACCCAAGCGCCTTAGCTCATTTAAGAAGAGTCCAGTGAAGCTAATCAAGCGTCTTCTCGGAATACAGAACATTATGACGGGTGGAGAAATAATTTAGAATGAAGTATTAAGATATTCAACGTCCAAGCTTGACCAGAAAATGAGGTACCCTTTTCAATAAAGTTCGGAAGCATCAAGTACTGTAATATAAGAATATAAAAGCTTCAGCAACTCTAATAGAAGAAAGAGAAGAAAAGCATGAATAAAGACAAAAGTACAAAAGCGGCAACTGCAAAAACACTGAAGATTGAAGTCAAGCGTCTGCTGCCGATAATCAAGTGTCCGAAACTTCGTATTTTGAGGTACGCTCGTCTTAATGAAGTGATCTTGGTTTTTTTAGAAAGATAAGAGAAATACCTACATGTTTCCTGAAGAAGCCGAGATCTGTATCAATCTCTATCGGAGTGAAATTCCTTCTTCAAGCTTGAGATGTGATACTGTGCGTGGCAAT
Source organism: Ammopiptanthus mongolicus (assembly GCA_039655645.1). Lineage (NCBI taxonomy): Eukaryota > Viridiplantae > Streptophyta > Magnoliopsida > Fabales > Fabaceae > Ammopiptanthus > Ammopiptanthus mongolicus. Next base: position 59,552,069 of record CM077346.1, on the reverse strand, counting down.
CAGAACATGCAACCGTATGCTGACACTTTCTTGAGCTTTGCGGTTGAAAAGTATCGATCTTGGTATCTTGGAAGGATCAAAGAAATATCTGCAGCTCTCGTGAAGAGGCCAAGAACAAAATCGATCTCTATCTTTGTCAAAATGCATCCGTAAGTTGGTGACGTGATGCCGTTCCTGACTGTCATACCTTTGTAGCGTCTGACGGCCATATATTGAGATGATGGTGTCCGAATTGGATGAAACAGGAATCTCATTCAAGCTAATATCCATATAAACAAGTTTCATGAAGACATCGACTCCAAATTCGGCCAGTAACAGGGTCAAAGAAGCATAATACGCTAAATCTTCAGAATGCTACGAGTTAAACAGACTTGTGAATGTTCAAAGCGGATAACCAAGCGCCTTAGCTCATTTAAGAAGAGTCCAGTGAAGCTAATCAAGCATCTTCTCGGAATACAGAACATTATGATGGGTGGAGAAGTAATTTTGAATGAAGTATTAAGATATTCAACGTCCAAGCTTGACCAAAAAATGAGGTACCCTTTTCAATAAAGTTCGGAAGCATCCAGTACTGTAATATAAGAATATAAAAGCTTCAGCAACTCTAATGGAGGAAAGAGAAGAAAAGCCTGAATAAAGACAAAAGTACAAAAGCGACAACAACAAAAACACTGAAGATTGAAGTCAACCGTCTGCTGCCGATAATCAAGTGTCCGAAACTTCGTATTTTGAGGTATGCTCGTCCTAATGTAGTGATCTAGGTTTTGTTAGAAAGATAAGAGAAATACCTACATGTTTCCTTAAGAAGCCGAGATCTGTATCAATCTCTATCGGAGTGAAATTCCTTCTTCAAGCATGAGATGTGATACTGTTCTTGGCAATCAGAACATGCAACCGTATGCTGACACTTTCCAGAGCTTTGCGTGTTGAAAATTATCGATCTTGGTATCTTGGGAAGGATCAAAGAAATATCTGCAGCTCTCGTGAAGAGGCCAAGAACGAAATCGATCTCTATCTTTGTCAAAATGCATCCGTAAGTTGGTGACGTGATGCCGTTCCTGACTGTCATACCTTTGTAGCGTCTGACGGCCATATATTGAGATGATGGTGTCCGAATTGGATGAAACTGGAATCTCATTCAAGCTAATATCCATATAAACAAGTTTCATAAAGACATCGAGTCCAAATTCGGCCAGTAACAGGGTCAAAGAAGCATAATACGCTAAATCTTCAGAATGCTACGAGTTAAACAGACTTGTGAATGTTCAAAGCGGATACCCAAGCGCCTTAGCTCATTTAAGAAGAGTCCAGTGAAGCTAATCAAGCATCTTCTCGGAATACAGAACATTATGATGGGTGGAGAAGTAATTTTGAATGAAGTATTAAGATATTCAACGTCCAAGCTTGACCAGAAAATGATGTACCCTTTTCAATAAAGTTCGGAAGCATCAAGTACTATAATATAAGTATATAAAAGCTTCAGCAACTCTAATAGAAAAAGAAAAGAAAAGCATGAATAAAGACAAAAGTACAAAAGCGGCAACAGCAAAAACACTGAAGATTGAAGTCAAGCGTCTGCTGCCGATAATCAAGCTTCCGAAACGTCGTATTTTGAGGTACGCTCGTCTTAATGAAGTGATCTTGGTTTTTTAGAAAGATAAGAGAAATACCTACATGTTTCCTGAAGAAGCCGAGATCTGTATCAATCTCTATCGGAGTGAAATTCCTTCTTCAAGCTTGAGATGTGATACTGTTCGTGGCAATCAGAACATGCAACCGTAAGCTGACACTTTCTTGAGCTTTGCGTGTTGAAAAGTATCGATCTTGGTATCTTGGGAAGGATCAAAGAAATATCTGCAGCTCTCGTGAAGAGGCCAAGAACGAAATCGATCTCTATCTTTGTCAAAATGCATCCGTAAGTTGGTGACGTGATGCCGTTCCTGATTGTCATACCTTTGTAGCGTCTGACGGCCATATATTGAGATGATGGTGTCCGAATTGGATGAAACTAGCATCTCATTAATGCTAATATCCATATAAACAAGTTTCATGCAGACATCGAGTCCAAATTCGACCAGTAACAGGATCAAAGAAGCATAATACGCTAAATCTTCAGAATGCTACGAGTTAAACAGACTTGTGAATGTTCAAAGCGGATAACCAAGCGCCTTAGCTCATTTAAGAAGAGTCCAGTGAAGCTAATCAAGCATCTTCTCGGAATACAGAACATTATGATGGGTGGAGAAGTAATTTTGAATGAAGTATTAAGATATTCAACGTCCAAGCTTGACCAGAAAATGAGGTACCCTCTTCAATAAAGTTCGGAAGCATCAAGTACTGTAATTGAAGAATATAAAACCTTCAGCAACTCTAATAGAAGAAAGAGAAGAAAAGCATGAATAAAGACAAAAGTACAAAAGCGGCAACTGCAAAAACACTGAAGATTGAAGTCAAGCGTCTGCTGCCGATAATCAAGTGTCCGAAACGTCGTATTTTGAGGTACGCTCGTCTTAATGAAGTGATCTTGGTTTTTTTAGAAAGATAAGAGAAATACCTACATGTTTCCTGAAGAAGCCGAGATCTGTATCAATCTCTGTCGGAGTGAAATTCCTTCTTCAAGCTTGAGATGTGATACTGTGCGTGGCAATCAGAAAATGCAACCGTATGCTGACACTTTCTTGAGCTTTGCGTGTTGAAAAGTATCGATCTTGGTATCTTGGGAAGGATCAAAGAAATATCTGCAGCTCTCGTGAAGAGGCCAAGAACAAAATCGATCTCTATCTTTGTCAAAATGCATCCGTAAGTTGGTGACGTGATGCCGTTCCTGACTGTCATACCTTTGTAGCGTCTGACGGCCATATATTGAGATGATGGTGTCCGAATTGGATGAAACTAGAATCTCATTCAAGCTAATATCCATATAAACAAGTTTCATGAAGACATCGAGTCCAAATTCGGCCAGTAACAGGGTCAAAGAAGCATAATACGCTAAATCTTCAGAATGCTACGAGTTAAACAGACTTGTGAATGTTCAAAGCGGATACCCAAGCGCTTAGCTCATTTAAGAAGAGTCCAGTGAAGCTAATCAAGCATCTTCTCGGAATACAGAACATTATGATGGGTGGAGAAGTAATTTTGAATGAAGTATTAAGATATTCAACGTCCAAGCTTGACCAGAAAATGAGGTACCCTTTTCAATAAAGTTCGGAAGCATCAAGTACTGTAATATAAGAATATAAAAGCTTCAGCAACTCTAATAGAAGAAAGAAAAGAAAAGCATGAATAAAGACAAAAGTACAAAAGCGGCAACAGCAAAAACACTGAAGATTGAAGTCAAGCGTCTGCTGCCGATAATCAAGCTTCCGAAACGTCGTATTTTGAGGTACGCTCGTCTTAATGAAGTGATCTTGGTTTTTTAGAAAGATAAGAGAAATACCTACATGTTTCCTGAAGAAGCCGAGATCTGTATCAATCTCTATCGGAGTGAAATTCCTTCTTCAAGCTTGAGATGTGATACTGTTCGTGGCAATCAGAACATGCAACCGTACGCTGACACTTTCTTGAGCTTTGCGTGTTGAAAAGTATCGATCTTGGTATCTTGGGAAGGATCAAAGAAATATCTGCAGCTCTCGTGAAGAGGCCAAGAACAAAATCGATCTCTATCTTTGTCAAAATGCATCCGTAAGTTGGTGACGTGATGCCGTTCCTGACTGTCATACCTTTGTAGCGTCTGACGGCCATATATTGAGATGATGGTGTCCTAATTGGATGAAACTGGAATCTCATTCAAGCTAATATCCATATAAACAAGTTTCATAAAGACATCGAGTCCAAATTCGGCCAGTAACAGGGTCAAAGAAGCATAATACGCTAAATCTTCAGAATGCTACGAGTTAAACAGACTTGTGAATGTTCAAAGCGGATAACCAAGCGCCTTAGCTCATTTAAGAAGAGTCCAGTGAAGCTAATCAAGCATCTTCTCGGAATACAGAACATTATGATGGGTGGAGAAGTAATTTTGAATGAAGTATTAAGATATTCAACGTCCAAGCTTGACCAGAAAATGAGGTACCCTCTTCAATAAAGTTCGGAAGCATCAAGTACTGTAATTTAAGAATATAAAACCTTCAGCAACTCTAATAGAAGAAAGAGAAGAAAAGCATGAATAAAGACAAAGGTACAAAAGCGGCAACTGCAAAAACACTGAAGATTGAAGTCAAGCGTCTGCTGCCGATAATCAAGTGTCCGAAACGTCGTATTTTGAGGTACGCTCGTCTTAATGAAGTGATCTTGGTTTTTTTAGAAAGATAAGAGAAATACCTACATGTTTCCTGAAGAAGCCGAGATCTGTATCAATCTCTGTCGGAGTGAAATTCCTTCTTCAAGCTTGAGATGTGATACTGTGCGTGGCAATCAGAACATGCAACCGTATGCTGACACTTTCTTGAGCTTTGCGTGTTGAAAAGTATCGATCTTGGTATCTTGGGAAGGATCAAAGAAATATCTGCAGCTCTCGTGAAGAGGCCAAGAACAAAATCGATCTCTATCTTTGTCAAAATGCATCCGTAAGTTGGTGACGTGATGCCGTTCCTGACTGTCATACCTTTGTAGCATCTGGCGGCCATATATTGAGATGATGGTGTCCGAATTGGATGAAACTAGAATCTCATTCAAGCTAATATCCATATAAACAAGTTTCATGAAGACATCGAGTCCAAATTCGGCCAGTAACAGGGTCAAAGAAGCATAATACGCTAAATCTTCAGAATGCTACGAGTTAAACAGACTTGTGAATGTTCAAAGCGGATAACCAAGCGCCTTAGCTCATTTAAGAAGAGTCCAGTGAAGCTAATCAAGCATCTTCTCGGAGTACAGAACATTATGATGGGTGGAGAAGTAATTTTGAATGAAGTATTAAAATATTCAATGTTCAACCTTGACCAGAAAATGAGGTACCCTTTTTAATAAAGTTCGGAAGCATCAAGTACTGTAAAATATGAATATAAAAGCTTCAGTAACTCTAATATAAAAAGAAAAGAAAAGCATGAATAAAGACAAAAGTACAAAGCGGCAACAACAAAAACACTGAAGATCGAAGTCAAGCGTCTGCGGTCAATAATCAAGCTTCCGAAACGTCGTATTTTGAGGTACGCTCGTCTTAATGAAGTGATCTTGGTTTTTTTAGAAAGATAAGAGAAATACCTACATGTTTCCTGAAGAAGCCGAGATCGGTATGAATCTCTATCGAAGTGAAATTCCTTCTTCAAGCTTGAGATGTGATACTGTTCGTGGCAATCAGAACATGCAACCGTAAGCTGACACTTTCTTGAGCTTTGCGAGTTGAAAAGTATCGATCTTGGTATCTTGGGAAGGATCAAAGAAATATCTGCAGCTCTCGTGAAGAGGCCAAGAACAAAATCGATCTCTATCTTTGTCAAAATGCATCCGTAAGTTGGTGATGTGATGCCGTTCCTGACTGTCATACCTTTGTAGCGTCTGACGGCCATATATTGAGATGATGGTGTCCTAATTGGATGAAACTGGAATCTCATTCAAGCTAATATCCATATAAACAAGTTTCATAAAGACATCGAGTCCAAATTCGGCCAGTAACAGGGTCAAAGAAGCATAATACGCTAAATCTTCAGAATGCTACGAGTTAAACAGACTTGTGAATGTTCAAAGCGGATACCCAAGCGCCTTAGCTCATTTAAGAAGAGTCCAGTGAAGCTAATCAAGCATCTTCTCGGAATACAGAACATTATGATGGGTGGAGAAGTAATTTTGAATGAAGTATTAAGATATTCAACGTCCAAGCTTGACCAAAAAATGAGGTACCTTTTTCAATAAAGTTCGGAAGCATCAAGTACTATAATATAAGTATATAAAAGCTTCAGCAACTCTAATAGAAAAAGAAAAGAAAAGCATGAATAAAGACAAAAGTACAAAAGCGTCAACAACAAAAACACTGAAGATTGAAGTCAAGCGTCTGCTGTCGATAATCAAGCTTCCGAAACGTCGTATTTTGAGGTACGCTCGTCTTAATGAAGTGATCTTGGTTTTGTTAGAAAGATAAGAGAAATACCTACATGTTTCCTGAAGAAGCCGAGATCTGTATCAATCTCTATCGGAGTGAAATTCCTTCTTCAAGCTTGAGATGTGATACTGTTCGTGGCAATCAGAACATGCAACCGTATGCTGACACTTTCTTGAGCTTTGCGTGTTGAAAAGTATCGATCTTGGTATCTTGGGAAGGATCAAAGAAATATCTGCAGCTCTCGTGAAGAGGCCAAGAACGAAATCGATCTCTATCTTTGTCAAAATGCATCCGTAAGTTGGTGACGTGATGCCGTTCCTGACTGTCATACCTTTGTAGCGTCTGATGGCCATATATTGAGATGATGGTGTCCGAATTGGATGAAACTAGTATCTCATTAAAGCTAATATCCATATAAACAAGTTTCATGCAGACATCGAGTCCAAATTCGACCAGTAACAGGGTCAAAGAAGCATAATACGCTAAATCTTAGAATGCTACGAGTTAAACAGACTTGTGAATGTTCAAAGCGGATAACCAAGCGCCTTAGCTCATTTAAGAAGAGTCCAGTGAAGCTAATCAAGCATCTTCTCGGAATACAGAACATTATGATGGGTGGAGAAGTAATTTTGAATGAAGTATTAAGATATTCAACGTCCAAGCTTGACCAGAAAATGAGGTACCCTTTTCAATAAAGTTCGGAAGCATCAAGTACTGTAATATAAGAATATAAAAGCTTCAGCAACTCTAATAGAAGAAAGAGAAGAAAAGCATGAATAAAGACAAAAGTACAAAAGCGGCAACTGCAAAAACACTGAAGATTGAAGTCAAGCGTCTGCTGCCGATAATCAAGTGTCCGAAACGTCGTATTTTGAGGTACGCTCGTCTTAATGAAGTGATCTTGGTTTTTTAGAAAGATAAGAGAAATACCTACATGTTTCCTGAAGAAGCCGAGATCTGTATCAATCTCTATCGGAGTGAAATTCCTTCTTCAAGCTTGAGATGTGATACTGTTCGTGGCAATCAGAAAATGCAACCGTATGCTGACACTTTCTTGAGCTTTGCGTGTTGAAAAGTATCGATCTTGGTATCTTGGGAAGGATCAAAGAAATATCTGCAGCTCTCGTGAAGAGGCCAAGAACAAAATCGATCTCTATCTTTGTCAAAATGCATCCGTAAGTTGGTGACGTGATGCCGTTCCTGACTGTCATACCTTTGTAGCGTCTGGCGGCCATATATTGAGATGATATGTGTCCGAATTGGATGAAACTAGAATCTCATTCAAGCTAATATCCATATAAACAAGTTTCGTGAAGACATCGAGTCCAAATTCGGCCAGTAACAGGGTCAAAGAAGCATAATACGCTAAATCTTCAGAATGCTACGAGTTAAACAGACTTGTGAATGTTCAAAGCGGATACCCAAGCGCTTAGCTCATTTAAGAAGAGTCCAGTGAAGCTAATCAAGCATCTTCTCGGAATACAGAACATTATGATGGGTGGAGAAGTAATTTTGAATGAAGTATTAAGATATTCAACGTCCAAGCTTGACCAGAAAATGAGGTACCCTTTTCAATAAAGTTCGGAAGCATCAAGTACTGTAATATAAGAATATAAAAGCTTCAGCAACTCTAATAGAAAAAGAAAAGAAAAGCATGAATAAAGACAAAAGTACAAAGGCGGCAACAACAAAAACACTGAAGATTGAAGTCAAGCGTCTGCTGTCGATAATCAAGCTTCCGAAACGTCGTATTTTGAGGTACGCTCGTCTTAATGAAGTGATCTTGGTTTTTTAGAAAGATAAGAGAAATACCTACATGTTTCCTGAAGAAGCCGAGATCTGTATCAATCTCTATCGAAGTGAAATTCCTTCTTCAAGCTTGAGATGTGATACTGTTCGTGGCAATCAGAACATGCAACCGTATGCTGACACTTTCTTGAGCTTTGCGTGTTGAAAAGTATCGATCTTGGTATCTTGGGAAGGATCAAAGAAATATCTGCAGCTCTCGTGAAGAGGCCAAGAACAAAATCGATCTCTATCTTTGTCAAAATGCATCCGTAAGTTGGTGACGTGATGCCGTTCCTGACTGTCATACCTTTGTAGCGTCTGCGGCCATATATTGAGATGATGGTGTCCTAATTGGATGAAACTGGAATCTCATTCAAGCTAATATCCATATAAACAAGTTTCATAAAGACATCGAGTCCAAATTCGGCCAGTAACAGGGTCAAAGAAGCATAATACGCTAAATCTTCAGAATGCTACGAGTTAAACAGACTTGTGAATGTTCAAAGCGGATACCAAGCGCCTTAGCTCATTTAAGAAGAGTCCAGTGAAGCTAATCAAGCATCTTCTCGGAATACAGAACATTATGATGGGTGGAGAAGTAATTTTGAATGAAGTATTAAGATATTCAACGTCCAAGCTTGACCAGAAAATGAGGTACCCTTTTCAATAAAGTTCGGAAGCATCAAGTACTGTAATATAAGAATATAAAAGCTTCAGCAACTCTAATAGAAAAAGAAAAGAAAAGCATGAATAAAGACAAAAGTACAAAAGCGGCAACAACAAAAACACTGAAGATTGAAGTCAAGCGTCTGCTGCCGATAATCAAGCTGTCCGAAACGTCGTATTTTGAGGTACGCTCGTCCTAATGTAGTGATCTTGGTTTTGTTAGAAAGATAAGAGAAATACCTACATGTTTCCTGAAGAAGCCGAGATCTGTATCAATCTCTATCGGAGTGAAATTCCTTCTTCAAGCTTGAGATGTGATACTGTTCGTGGCAATCAGAACATGCAACCGTATGCTGACACTTTCTAGAGCTTTTGCGTGTTGAAAATTATCGATCTTAGTATCTTGGGAACGCACAAAGAAATATCTGCAGCTCTCGTGAAGAGGCCAAGAACGAAATCGATCTCTATCTTTGTCAAAATGCATCCGTAAGTTGGTGACATGATGCCGTTCCTGACTGTCATACCTTTGTAGCGTCTGATGGCCATATATTGAGATGATGGTGTCCGAATTGGATGAAACTAGTATCTCATTAAAGCTAATATCCATATAAACAAGTTTCATGAAGACATCGAGTCCAAATTCGGCCAGTAACAGGGTCAAAGTAGCATAATACGATAAATCTTCAGAATGCTACGAATTAAACAGACTTGTGAATGTTCAAAGCGGATACCCAAGCGCCTTAGCTCATTTAAGAAGAGTCCAGTGAAGCTAATCAAGCATCTTCTCGAAATACAGAACATTATGATGGGTGGAGAAGTAATTTTGAATGAAGTATTAAGATATTCAACGTCCAAGCTTGACCAGAAAATGAGGTACCCTTTTCAATAAAGTTCGGAAGCATCAAGTACTGTAATATAAGAATATAAAAGCTTCAGCAACTCTAATAGAAAAAGAAAAGAAAAGCATGAATAAAGACAAAAGTACAAAAGCGGCAACAGCAAAAACACTGAAGATTGAAGTCAAGCGTCTGCTGTCGATAATCAAGCGTCCGAAACGTCGTATTTTGAGGTACGCTCGTCCTAATGAAGTGATCTTGGTTTTTTTAGAAAGATAAGAGAAATACCTACATGTTTCCTGAAGAAGCCGAGATCTGTATCAATCTCTATCGGAGTGAAATTCCTTCTTCAAGCTTGAGATGTGATACTGTTCGTGGCAATCAGAACATGCAACCGTATGCTGACACTTTCTTGAGCTTTGCGTGTTGAAAAGTATCGATCTTGGTATCTTGGGAAGGATCAAAGAAATATCTGCAGCTCTCGTGAAGAGGCCAAGAACGAAATCGATCTCTATCTTTGTCAAAATGCATCCGTAAGTTGGTGACGTGATGCCGTTCCTGACTGTCATACCTTTGTAGCGTCTGATGGCCATATATTGAGATGATGGTGTCCGAATTGGATGAAACTAGTATCTCATTTAAGCTAATATCCATATAAACAAGTTTCATGAAGACATCGAGTCCAAATTCGGCCAGTAACAGGGTCAAAGAAGCATAATACGCTAAATCATCAGAATGCTACGAGTTAAACAGACTTGTGAATGTTCAAAGCGGATACCCAAGCGCCTTAGCTCATTTAAGAAGAGTCCAGTGAAGCTAATCAAGCATCTTCTCGAAATACAGAACATTATGATGGGTGGAGAAGTAATTTTGAATGAAGTATTAAGATATTCAACGTCCAAGCTTGACCAAAAAATGAGGTACCCTTTTCAATAAAGTTCGGAAGCATCCAGTACTGTAATATAAGAATATAAAAGCTTCAGCAACTCTAATGGAGGAAAGAGAAGAAAAGCCTGAATAAAGACAAAAGTACAAAAGCGACAACAACAAAAACACTGAAGATTGAAGTCAACCGTCTGCTGCCGATAATCAAGTGTCCGAAACTTCGTATTTTGAGGTATGCTCGTCCTAATGTAGTGATCTAGGTTTTGTTAGAAAGATAAGAGAAATACCTACATGTTTCCTTAAGAAGCCGAGATCTGTATCAATCTCTATCGGAGTGAAATTCCTTCTTCAAGCTTGAGATGTGATACTGTTCGTGGCAATCAGAAAATGCAACCGTATGCTGACACTTTCTTGAGCTTTGCGTGTTGAAAAGTATCGATCTTGGTATCTTGGGAAGGATCAAAGAAATATCTGCAGCTCTCGTGAAGAGGCCAAGAACAAAATCGATCTCTATCTTTGTCAAAATGCATCCGTAAGTTGGTGACGTGATGCCGTTCCTGACTGTCATACCTTTGTAGCGTCTGACGGCCATATATTGAGATGATGGTGTCCGAATTGGATGAAACTAGTATCTCATTAAAGCTAATATCCATATAAACAAGTTTCATGCAGACATCGAGTCCAAATTCGACCAGTAACAGGGTCAAAGAAGCATAATACGCTAAATCTTCAGAATGCTACGAGTTAAACAGACTTGTGAATGTTCAAAGCGGATAACCAAGCGCCTTAGCTCATTTAAGAAGGGTCCAGTGAGGCTAATCAAGCATCTTCTCGGAATACAGAACATTATGATGGGTGGAGAAGTAATTTTGAATGAAGTATTAAGATATTCAACGTCCAAGCTTGACCAAAAAATGAGGTACCCTTTTCAATAAAGTTCGGAAGCATCCAGTACTGTAATATAAGAATATAAAAGCTTCAGCAACTCTAATGGAGGAAAGAGAAGAAAAGCCTGAATAAAGACAAAAGTACAAAAGCGACAACAACAAAAACACTGAAGATTGAAGTCAACCGTCTGCTGCCGATAATCAAGTGTCCGAAACTTCGTATTTTGAGGTATGCTCGTCCTAATGTAGTGATCTAGGTTTTGTTAGAAAGATAAGAGAAATACCTACATGTTTCCTTAAGAAGCCGAGATCTGTATCAATCTCTATCGGAGTGAAATTCCTTCTTCAAGCTTGAGATGTGATACTGTGCGTGGCAATCAGAAAATGCAACCGTATGATGACATTTTCTTGAGCTTTGCGTGTTGAAAAGTATCGATCTTGGTATCTTGGGAAGGATCAAAGAAATATTTGTAGCTCTCTTGAAGAGGCTAAGAACGAAATCGATCTCCATCTTTGTCAAAATGCATCCGTAAGTTGGTGACGTGATGCCGTTCCTGACTGTCATACCTTTGTAGCGTCTGACGGCCATATATTGAGATGATGGTGTCCGAATTGGATGAAACTAGAATCTCATTCAAGCTAATATCCATATAAACAAGTTTCATAAAGACATCGAGTCCAAATTCGGCCAGTAACAGGGTCAAAGAAGCATAATACGCTAAATCTTCAGAATGCTACGAGTTAAACAGACTTGTGAATGTTCAAAGCGGATAACCAAGCGCCTTAGCTCATTTAAGAAGAGTCCAGTGAAGCTAATCAAGCATCTTCTCGGAATACAGAACATTATGATGGGTGGAGAAGTAATTTTGAATGAAGTATTAAGATATTCAACGTCCAAGCTTGACCAGAAAATGAGGTACCCTTTTCAATAAAGTTCGGAAGCATCAAGTACTGTAATATAAGAATATAAAAGCTTCAGCAACTCTAATAGAAAAAGAGAAGAAAAGCATGAATAAAGACAAAAGTACAAAAGCGGCAACTGCAAAAACACTGAAGATTGAAGTCAAGCGTCTGCTGCCGATAATCAAGTGTCCGAAACGTCGTATTTTGAGGTACGCTCGTCTTAATGAAGTGATCTTGGTTTTTTAGAAAGATAAGAGAAATACCTACATGTTTCCTGAAGAAGCCGAGATCTGTATCAATCTCTATCGGAGTGAAATTCCTTCTTCAAGCTTGAGATGTGATACTGTGCGTGGCAATCAGAAAATGCAACCGTATGCTGACACTTTCTTGAGCTTTGCGTGTTGAAAAGTATCGATCTTGGTATCTTGGGAAGGATCAAAGAAATATCTGCAGCTCTCGTGAAGAGGCCAAGAACAAAATCGATCTCTATCTTTGTCAAAATGCATCCGTAAGTTGGTGACGTCATGCCGTTCCTGACTGTCATACCTTTGTAGCGTCTGACGGCCATATATTGAGATGATGGTGTCCGAATTGGATGAAACTAGTATCTCATTAAAGCTAATATCCATATAAACAAGTTTCATGCAGACATCGAGTCCAAATTCGAGCCAGTAACAGGGTCAAAGAAGCATAATACGCTAAATCTACAGAATGCTACGAGTTAAACAGACTTGTGAATGTTCAAAGCGGATACCCAAGCGGCTTAGCTCATTTAAGAAGAGTCCAATGAAGCTAATCAAGCGTCTTCTCGGAATACAGAACATTATGATGGGTGGAGAAGTAATTTTGAATGAAGTATTAAGATATTCAATGTTCAAGCTTGACCAGAAAATGAGGTACCCTTTTTAATCAAGTTCGGAAGCATCAAGTAATGTAATATAAGAATATAAAAGCTTCAGCAACTCCAATAAAGAAAAAGAAGAAAAGCATGAATAAAGACAAAAGTACAAAAGCGGCAACAGCAAAAACACTGAAGATTGAAGTCAAGCGTCTGCTGTCGATAATCAAGCGTCCGAAACGTCGTATTTTGGGGTACGCTCGTCTTAATGAAGTGATCTTGGTTTTGTTAGAAAGATAAGAGAAATACCTACATGTTTCCTGAAGAAGCCGAGATCTGTATCAATCTCTATCGGAGTGAAATTCCTTCTTCAAGCTTGAGATGTGATACTGTGCGTGGCAATCAGAAAATGCAACCGTATGCTGACACTTTCTTGAGCTTTGCGTGTTGAAAAGTATCGATCTTGGTATCTTGGGAAGGATCAAAGAAATATCTGCAGCTCTCGTGAAGAGGCCAAGAACAAAATCGATCTCTATCTTTGTCAAAATGCATCCGTAAGTTGGTGACGTGATGCCGTTCCTGACTGTCATACCTTTGTAGCGTCTGACGGCCATATATTGAGATGATGGTGTCCGAATTGGATGAAACTAGTATCTCATTAAGCTAATATCCATATAAACAAGTTTCATGCAGACATCGAGTCCAAATTCGACCAGTAACAGGGTCAAAGAAGCATAATACGCTAAATCTTCAGAATGCTACGAGTTAAACAGACTTGTGAATGTTCAAAGCGGATACCCAAGCGCCTTAGCTCATTTAAGAAGAGTCCAGTGAAGCTAATCAAGCATCTTCTCGGAATACAGAACATTATGATGGGTGGAGAAGTAATTTTGAATGAAGTATTAAGATATTCAACGTCCAAGCTTGACCAGAAAATGAGGTACCCTTTTCAATAAAGTTCGGAAGCATCAAGTACTGTAATATAAGTATATAAAAGCTTCAGCAACTCTAATAGAAAAAGAAAAGAAAAGCATGAATAAAGACAAAAGTACAAAGGCGGCAACTGCAAAAACACTGAAGATTGAAGTCAAGCGTCTGCTGCCGATAATCAAGTGTCCGAAACGTCGTATTTTGAGGTACGCTCGTCTTAATGAAGTGATCTTGGTTTTGTTAGAAAGATAGGAGAAATATCTACATGTTTCCTGAAGATACCGAGATCTGTATGAATCTCTATCGGAGTGAAATTCCTTCTTCAAGCCTGAGATATGATACTGTTCGTGGCAATCAGAAAATGCAACCGTATTCTGACACTTTCTTGAGCTTTGCGTGTTGAAAAGTATCGATCTTGGTATCTTGGGAAGGATCAAAGAAATATCTGCAGCTCTCGTGAAGAGGCCAAGAACAAAATCGATCTCTATCTTTGTCAAAATGCATCCGTAAGTTGGTGACGTCATGCCGTTCCTGACTGTCATACCTTTGTAGCGTCTGGCGGCCATATATTGAGATGATGGTGTCCGAATTGGATGAAACTAGAATCTCATTCAAGCTAATATCCATATAAACAAGTTTCATGCAGACATCGAGTCCAAATTCGACCAGTAACAGGGTCAAAGAAGCATAATACGCTAAATCTACAGAATGCTACGAGTTAAACAGACTTGTGAATGTTCAAAGCGGATACCCAAGCGCCTTAGCTCATTTAAGAAGAGTCCAGTGAAGCTAATCAAGCATCTTCTCGGAATACAGAACATTATGATGGGTGGAGAAGTAATTTTGAATGAAGTATTAAGATATTCAACGTCCAAGCTTGACCAGAAAATGAGGTACCCTTTTCAATAAAGTTCGGAAGCATCAAGTACTGTAATATAAGAATATAAAAGCTTCAGCAACTCTAATAGAAAAAGAAAAGAAAAGCATGAATAAAGACAAAAGTACAAAGGCGGCAACTGCAAAAACACTGAAGATTGAAGTCAAGCGTCTGCTGCCGATAATCAAGTGTCCGAAACGTCGTATTTTGAGTACGCTCGTCTTGGTTTTTTTAGAAAGATAAGAGAAATACCTACATGTTTCCTGAAGAAGCCGAGATCTGTATCAATCTCTATCGGAGTGAAATTCCTTCTTCAAGCTTGAGATGTGATACTGTTGCGTGGCAATCAGAAAATGCAACCGTATGCTGACACTTTCTTGAGCTTTGCGTGTTGAAAAGTATCGATCTTGGTATCTTGGGAAGGATCAAAGAAATATCTGCAGCTCTCGTGAAGAGGCCAAGAACAAAATCGATCTCTATCTTTGTCAAAATGCATCCGTAAGTTGGTGACGTGATGCCGTTCCTGACTGTCATACCTTTGTAGCGTCTGGCGGCCATATATTGAGATGATGGTGTCCGAATTGGATGAAACTGGAATCTCATTCAAGCTAATATCCATATAAACAAGTTTCATAAAGACATCGAGTCCAAATTCGGCCAGTAACAGGGTCAAAGAAGCATAATACGCTAAATCTTCAGAATGCTACGAGTTAAACAGACTTGTGAATGTTCAAAGCGGATACCCAAGCGCCTTAGCTCATTTAAGAAGAGTCCAGTGAAGCTAATCAAGCATCTTCTCGGAATACAGAACATTATGATGGGTGGAGAAGTAATTTTGAATGAAGTATTAAGATATTCAACGTCCAAGCTTGACCAGAAAATGAGGTACCCTTTTCAATAAAGTTCGGAAGCATCAAGTACTGTAATATAAGAATATAAAAGCTTCAGCAACTCTAATAGAAAAAGAAAAGAAAAGCATGAATAAAGACAAAAGTACAAAAGCGGCAACAACAAAAACACTGAAGATTGAAGTCAAGCGTCTGCTGTCGATAATCAAGCCTCCGAAACGTCGTATTTTGAGGTACGCTCGTCTTAATGAAGTGATCTTGGTTTTTTAGAAAGATAAGAGAAATACCTACATGTTTCCTGAAGAAGCCGAGATCTGTATCAATCTCTATCGGAGTGAAATTCCTTCTTCAAGCTTGAGATGTGATACTGTTCGTGGCAATCAGAACATGCAACCGTATGCTGACACTTTCTTGAGCTTTGCGTGTTGAAAAGTATCGATCTTGGTATCTTGGGAAGGATCAAAGAAATATCTGCAGCTCTCGTGAAGAGGCCAAGAACAAAATCGATCTCTATCTTTGTCAAAATGCATCCGTAAGTTGGTGACGTCACCGTTCCTGACAGTCCTACCTTTGTAGCGTCTGACGGCCATATATTGAGATGGTGGTGTCCGAATTGGATGAAACTAGTATCTCATTAAAGCTAATATCCATATAAACAAGTTTCATGCAGACATCGAGTCCAAATTCGACCAGTAACAGGGTCAAAGAAGCATAATACGCTAAATCTACTGAATGCTACGAGTTAAACAGACTTGTGAATGTTCAAAGCGGATACCCAAGCGGCTTAGCTCATTTAAGAAGAGTCCAGTGAAGCTAATCAAGCGTCTTCTCGGAATACAGAACATTATGATGGGTGGAGAAGTAATTTTGAATGAAGTATTAAGATATTCAATGTTCAAGCTTGACCGGAAAATGAGGTACCCTTTTTAATCAAGTTCGGAAGCATCAAGTAATGTAATATAAGAATATAAAAGCTTCAGCAACTCTAATAAAGAAAAAGAAGAAAAGCATGAATAAAGACAAAAGTACAAAAGCGGCAACAGCAAAAACACTGAAGATTGAAGTCAAGCGTCTGCTGTCGATAATCAAGCGTCCGAAACGTCGTATTTTGGGTACGCTCGTCTTAATGAAGTGATCTTGGTTTTTTTAGAAAGATAAGAGAAATACCTACATGTTTCCTGAAGAAACCGAGATCTGTATCAATCTCTATCGGAGTGAAATTCCTTCTTCAAGCTTGAGATGTGATACTGTGCGTGGCAATCAGAAATGCAACCGTATGCTGACACTTTCTTGAGCTTTGCGTGTTGAAAAGTATCGATCTTGGTATCTTGGGAAGGATCAAAGAAATATCTGCAGCTCTCGTGAAGAGGCCAAGAACAAAATCGATCTCTATCTTTGTCAAAATGCATCCGTAAGTTGGTGACGTCATACCGTTCCTGACAGTCTACCTTTGTAGCGTCTGACGGCCATATATTGAGATGGTGGTGTCCGAATTGGATGAAACTAGTATCTCATTAAAGCTAATATCCATATAAACAAGTTTCATGCAGACATCGAGTCCAAATTCGACCAGTAACAGGGTCAAAGAAGCATAATACGCTAAATCTACTGAATGCTACGAGTTAAACAGACTTGTGAATGTTCAAAGCGGATACCCAAGCGCTTAGCTCATTTAAGAAGAGTCCAATGAAGCTAATCAAGCATCTTCTCGGAATACAGAACATTATGATGGGTGGAGAAGTAATTTTGAATGAAGTATTAAGATATTCAACGTCCAAGCTTGACCAGAAAATGAGGTACCCTTTTCAATAAAGTTCGGAAGCATCAAGTACTGTAATATAAGTATATAAAAGCTTCAGCAACTCTAATAGAAAAATAAAAGAAAAGCATGAATAAAGACAAAAGTACAAAGGCGGCAACTGCAAAAACACTGAAGATTGAAGTCAAGCGTCTGCTGCCGATAATCAAGTGTCCGAAACTTCGTATTTTGAGGTACGTATGATCTTGGTTTTTTTAGAAAGATAAGAGAAATACCTACATGTTTCCTGAAGAAGCCGAGATCTGTATCAATCTCTATCGGAGTGAAATTCCTTCTTCAAGCTTGAGATGTGATACTGTGCGTGGCAATCAGAAAATGCAACCGTATGCTGACACTTTCTTGAGCTTTGCGTGTTGAAAAGTATCGATCTTGGTATCTTGGGAAGGATCAAAGAAATATCTGCAGCTCTCGTGAAGAGGCCAAGAACAAAATCGATCTCTATCTTTGTCAAAATGCATCCGTAAGTTGGTGATGTGATGCCGTTCCTGACTGTCATACCTTTGTAGCGTCTGGCGGCCATATATTGAGATGATGGTTTCCTAATTGGATGAAACTGGTATCTCATTCAAGCTAATATCCATATAAACAAGTTTCATAAAGACATCGAGTCCAAATTCGGCCAGTAACAGGGTCAAAGAAGCATAATACGCTAAATCTTCAGAATGCTACGAGTTAAACAGACTTGTGAATGTTCAAAGCGGATACCCAAGCGCCTTAGCTCATTTAAGAAGAGTCCAGTGAAGCTAATCAAGCATCTTCTCGGAATACAGAACATTATGATGGGTGGAGAAGTAATTTTGAATGAAGTATTAAGATATTCAACGTCCAAGCTTGACCAGAAAATGAGGTACCCTTTTTAATAAAGTTCGGAAGCATCAAGTACTGTAATATAAGTATATAAAAGCTTCAGCAACTCTAATAGAAAAAGAAAAGAAAAGCATGAATAAAGACAAAAGTACAAAGGCGGCAACTGCAAAAACACTGAAGATTGAAGTCAAGCGTCTGCTGTCGATAATCAAGCTTCCGAAACGTCGTATTTTGAGGTACGCTCGTCTTAATGAAGTGATCTTGGTTTTTTTAGAAAGATAAGAGAAATACCTACATGTTTCCTGAAGAAGCCGAGATCTGTATCAATCTCTATCGAAGTGAAATTCCTTCTTCAAGCTTGAGATGTGATACTGTTCGTGGCAATCAGAACATGCAACCGTAAGCTGACACTTTCTTGAGCTTTGCGTGTTGAAAAGTATCGATCTTGGTATCTTGGGAAGGATCAAAGAAATATCTGCAGCTCTCGTGAAGAGGCCAAGAACAAAATCGATCTCTATCTTTGTCAAAATGCATCCGTAAGTTGGTGACGTCATACCGTTCCTGACAGTCTACCTTTGTAGCGTCTGACGGCCATATATTGAGATGGTGGTGTCCGAATTGGATGAAACTAGTATCTCATTAAAGCTAATATCCATATAAACAAGTTTCATGCAGACATCGAGTCCAAATTCGACCAGTAACAGGGTCAAAGAAGCATAATACGCTAAATCTACTGAATGCTACGAGTTAAACAGACTTGTGAATGTTCAAAGCGGATACCCAAGCGGCTTAGCTCATTTAAGAAGAGTCCAGTGAAGCTAATCAAGCGTCTTCTCGGAATACAGAACATTATGATGGGTGGAGAAGTAATTTTGAATGAAGTATTAAGATATTCAATGTTCAAGCTTGACCGGAAAATGAGGTACCCTTTTTAATAAAGTTCGGAAGCATCAAGTAATGTAATATAAGAATATAAAAGCTTCAGCAACTCTAACCGAAGAAAAAGAAGAAAATCATGAATAAAGACAAAAGTATAATACCGGCAACAGCAATAACACTGAAGATTGAAGTCAAGCATTTGCTGCCGATAATCAAGCGTCCGAAACGTTGTATTTTGGGGTACGCTCATCTTAATGAAGTGATCTTGGTTTTGTTAGAAAGATAAGAGAAATACCTACATGTTTCATGAAGAAGCCGAGATCTGTATCAATCTCTATCGGAGTAAAATTCCTTCTTCAAGCTTGAGATGTGATACTGTTCGTGGCAATCAGAACATGCAACCGTATGCTGACCTTTTCTTGAGCTTGGCGTGTTCAAAAGTATCGATCTTGGTATCTTTGGAAGGATCAAAGAAATATCTATAGCTCTCGTGAAGAGGCCAAGAACGAAATCGATCTCTATCTTTGTCAAAATGCATCCGTAATTTGGTGACGTCATACCGTTCCTGACAGTGCTACCTTTGTAGCGTCTGACGGCCATATATTGAGATGGTGGTGTCCGAATTGGATCAAACTAGTATCTCATTAAAGCTAATATCCATATAAACAAGTTTCATGCAGACATCGAGTCCAAATTCGACCAGTAACAGGGTCAAAGAAGCATAATACGCTAAATCTACAGAATGCTACGAGTTAAACAGACTTGTGAATGTTCAAAGCGGATACCCAAGCGGCTTAGCTCATTTAAGAAGAGTCCAGTGAAGCTAATCAAGCGTCTTCTCGGAATACAGAACATTATGATGGGTGGAGAAGTAATTTTGAATGAAGTATTAAGATATTCAATGTTCAAGCTTGACCGGAAAATGAGGTACCCTTTTTAATCAAGTTCGGAAGCATCAAGTAATGTAATATAAGAATATAAAAGCTTCAGCAACTCTAATAGAAGAAAGAGAAGAAAAGCATGAATAAAGACAAAAGTACAAAAGCGGCAACTGCAAAAACACTGAAGATTGAAGTCAAGCGTCTGCTGCCGATAATCAAGTGTCCGAAACGTCGTATTTTGAGGTACGCTCGTCTTAATGAAGTGATCTTGGTTTTTTTAGAAAGATAAGAGAAATACCTACATGTTTCCTGAAGAAACCGAGATCTGTATCAATCTCTATCGGAGTTAAATTCCTTCTTCAAGCTTGAGATGTGATACTGTTCGTGGCAATCAGAACATGCAACCGTATGCTGACCTTTTCTTGAGCTTGGCGTGTTCAAAAGTATCGATCTTGGTATCTTTGGAAGGATCAAAGAAATATCTATAGCTCTCGTGAAGAGGCCAAGAACGAAATCGATCTCTATCTTTGTCAAAATGCATCCGTAATTTGGTGACGTCATACCGTTCCTGACAGTGCTACCTTTGTAGCGTCTGACGGCCATATATTGAGATGGTGGTGTCCGAATTGGATCAAACTAGTATCTCATTAAAGCTAATATCCATATAAACAAGTTTCATGCAGACATCGAGTCCAAATTCGACCAGTAACAGGGTTAAAGAAGCATAATACGCTAAATCTACTGAATGCTACGAGTTAAACAGACTTGTGAATGTTCAAAGCGGATACCCAAGCGCTTAGCTCATTTAAGAAGAGTCCAATGAAGCTAATCAAGCATCTTCTCGGAATACAGAACATTATGATGGGTGGAGAAGTAATTTTGAATGAAGTATTAAGATATTCAACGTCCAAGCTTGACCAGAAAATGAGGTACCCTTTTCAATAAAGTTCGGAAGCATCAAGTACTGTAATATAAGTATATAAAAGCTTCAGCAACTCTAATAGAAAAATAAAAGAAAAGCATGAATAAAGACAAAAGTACAAATGCGGCAACTGCAAAAACACTGAAGATTGAAGTCAAGCGTCTGCTGTCGATAATCAAGTGTCCGAAACTTCGTATTTTGAGGTACGCTCGTCTTAATGAAGTGATCTTGGTTTTTTTAGAAAGATAAGAGAAATACCTACATGTTTCCTGAAGAAGCCGAGATCTGTATCAATCTCTGTCGGAGTGAAATTCCTTCTTCAAGCTTGAGATGTGATACTGTGCGTGGCAATTAGAAAATGCAACCGTATGCTGACACTTTCTTGAGCTTTGCGTGTTGAAAAGTATCGATCTTGGTATCTTGGGAAGGATCAAAGAAATATCTGCAGCTCTCGTGAAGAGGCCAAGAACAAAATCGATCTCTATCTTTGTCAAAATGCATCCGTAAGTTGGTGATGTGATGCCGTTCCTGACTGTCATACCTTTGTAGCGTCTGGCGGCCATATATTGAGATGATGGTTTCCTAATTGGATGAAACTGGAATCTCATTCAAGTTAATATCCATATAAACAAGTTTCATAAAGACATCGAGTCCAAATTCGGCCAGTAACAGGGTCAAAGAAGCATAATACGCTAAATCTACTGAATGCTACGAGTTAAACAGACTTGTGAATGTTCAAAGCGGATACCCAAGCGGCTTAGCTCATTTAAGAAGAGTCCAGTGAAGCTAATCAAGCGTCTTCTCGGAATACAGAACATTATGATGGGTGGAGAAGTAATTTTGAATGAAGTATTAAGATATTCAATGTTCAAGCTTGACCGGAAAATGAGGTACCCTTTTTAATCAAGTTCGGAAGCATCAAGTAATGTAATATAAGAATATAAAAGCTTCAGCAACTAATAGAAGAAAGAGAAGAAAAGCATGAATAAAGACAAAAGTACAAAAGCGGCAACAGCAAAAACACTGAAGATTGAAGTCAAGCGTCTGCTGTCGATAATCAAGTGTCCGAAACGTCGTATTTTGAGGTACGCTCGTCTTAATGAAGTGATCTTGGTTTTTTTAGAAAGATAAGAGAAATACCTACATGTTTCCTGAAGAAACCGAGATCTGTATCAATCTCTATCGGAGTTAAATTCCTTCTTCAAGCTTGAGATGTGATACTGTTCGTGGCAATCAGAACATGCAACCGTATGCTGACACTTTCTTGAGCTTTGCGTGTTGAAAAGTATCGATCTTGGTATCTTGGAAGGATCAAAGAAATATCTGCAGCTCTCGTGAAGAGGCCAAGAACGAAATCGATCTCTATCTTTGTCAAAATGCATCCGTAAGTTGGTGACGTCATGCCGTTCCTGACTGTCTACCTTTGTAGCGTCTGACGGCCATATATTGAGATGATGGTGTCCGAATTGGATGAAACTAGTATCTCATTAAAGCTAATATCCATATAAACAAGTTTCATGCAGACATCGAGTCCAAATTCGACCAGTAACAGGGTCAAAGAAGCATAATACGCTAACTATACTGAATGCTACGAGTTAAACAGACTTGTGAATGTTCAAAGCGGATACCCAAGCGCTTAGCTCATTTAAGAAGAGTCCAGTGAAGCTAATCAAGCATCTTCTCGGAATACAGAACATTATGATGGGTGGAGAAGTAATTTTGAATGAAGTATTAAGATATTCAACGTCCAAGCTTGACCAGAAAATGAGGTACCCTTTTCAATAAAGTTCGGAAGCATCAAGTACTGTAATATAAGAATATAAAAGCTTCAGCAACTCTAATAGAAAAAGAGAAGAAAAGCATGAATAAAGACAAAAGTACAAAAGCGGCAACTGCAAAAACACTGAAGATTGAAGTCAAGCGTCTGCTGCCGATAATCAAGTGTCCGAAACGTCGTATTTTGAGGTACGCTCGTCTTAATGAAGTGATCTTGGTTTTTTTAGAAAGATAAGAGAAATACCTACATGTTTCCTGAAGAAGCCGAGATCTGTATCAATCTCTGTCGGAGTGAAATTCCTTCTTCAAGCTTGAGATGTGATACTGTGCGTGGCAATTAGAAAATGCAACCGTATGCTGACACTTTCTTGAGCTTTGCGTGTTGAAAAGTATCGATCTTGGTATCTTGGGAAGGATCAAAGAAATATCTGCAGCTCTCGTGAAGAGGCCAAGAACAAAATCGATCTCTATCTTTGTCAAAATGCATCCGTAAGTTGGTGACGTGATGCCGTTCCTGACTGTCATACCTTTGTAGCGTCTGGCGGCCATATATTGAGATGATGGTGTCCGAATTGGATGAAACTGGTATCTCATTCAAGCTAATATCCATATAAACAAGTTTCATAAAGACATCGAGTCCAAATTCGGCCAGTAACAGGGTCAAAGAAGCATAATACGCTAAATCTACAGAATGCTACGAGTTAAACAGACTTGTGAATGTTCAAAGCGGATACCCAAGCGCCTTAGCTCATTTAAGAAGAGTCCAGTGAAGCTAATCAAGCATCTTCTCGGAATACAGAACATTATGATGGGTGGAGAAGTAATTTTGAATGAAGTATTAAGATATTCAACGTCCAAGCTTGACCAGAAAATGAGGTACCCTTTTTAATAAAGTTCGGAAGCATCAAGTACTGTAATATAAGAATATAAAAGCTTCAGCAACTCTAATAAAGAAAAAGAAAAGCATGAATAAAGACAAAAGTACAAAAGCGGCAACAACAAAAACACTGAAGATTGAAGTCAAGCGTCGGCTGTCGATAATCAAGCTTCCGAAATGTCGTATTTTGAGGCACGCTCGTCTTAATGAAGTAATCTTGGTTTTGTTAGAAAGATAAGAGAAATACCTACATGTTTCCTGCAGAAACTGAGATCTGTATCAATCTCTATCGGAGTGAAATTCCTTTTTCAAGCTTGAGATGTGATACTGTTCGTGGCAATCAGAACATGCAACCGTATGCTGACACTTTCTTGACCTTTGCGTGTTGAAAAGTATCGATCTTGGTATCTTGGGAAGGATCAAAGAAATATCTGTAGCACTCGTGAAGAGGCCAAGAACGAAATCGATCTCTATCTTTGTCAAAATGCATCCGTAAGTTGGTGACGTCATGCCGTTCCTGACTGTCATACCTTTGTAGCGTCTGACGGCCATATATTGAGATGATGGTGTCCGAATTGGATGAAACTAGTATCTCATTAAAGCTAATATCCATATAAACAAGTTTCATGCAGACATCGAGTCCAAATTCGACCAGTAACAGGGTCAAAGAAGCATAATACGCTAAATCTACAGAATGCTACGAGTTAAACAGACTTGTGAATGTTCAAAGCGGATACCCAAGCGCTTAGCTCATTTAAGAAGAGTCCAGTGAAGCTAATCAAGCATCTTCTCGGAATACAGAACATTATGATGGGTGGAGAAGTAATTTTGAATGAAGTATTAAGATATTCAACGTCCAAGCTTGACCAGAAAATGAGGTACCCTTTTCAATAAAGTTCGGAAGCATCAAGTACTGTAATATAAGTATATAAAAGCTTCAGCAACTCTAATAGAAAAAAAAAGAAAAGCATGAATAAAGACAAAAGTACAAAAGCGGCAACTGCAAAAACACTGAAGATTGAAGTCAAGCGTCTGCTGTCGATAATCAAGTGTCCGAAACGTCGTATTTTGAGGTACGCTCGTCTTAATGAAGTGATCTTGGTTTTTTTAGAAAGATAAGAGAAATACCTACATGTTTCCTGAAGAAGCCGAGATCTGTATCAATCTCTATCGGAGTGAAATTCCTTCTTCAAGCTTGAGATGTGATACTGTTCGTGGCAATCAGAAAATGCAACCGTATGCTGACACTTTCTTGAGCTTTGCGTGTTGAAAAGTATCGATCTTGGTATCTTGGGAAGGATCAAAGAAATATCTGCAGCTCTCGTGAAGAGGCCAAGAACAAAATCGATCTCTATCTTTGTCAAAATGCATCCGTAAGTTGGTGATGTGATGCCGTTCCTGACTGTCATACCTTTGTAGCGTCTGGCGGCCATATATTGAGATGATGGTTTCCTAATTGGATGAAACTGGTATCTCATTCAAGCTAATATCCATATAAACAAGTTTCATAAAGACATCGAGTCCAAATTCGGCCAGTAACAGGGTCAAAGAAGCATAATACGCTAAATCTACTGAATGCTACGAGTTAAACAGACTTGTGAATGTTCAAAGCGGATACCCAAGCGCCTTAGCTCATTTAAGAAGAGTCCAGTGAAGCTAATCAAGCGTCTTCTCGGAATACAGAACATTATGATGGGTGGAGAAGTAATTTTGAATGAAGTATTAAGATATTCAATGTTCAAGCTTGACCGAAAATGAGGTACCTTTTTAATCAAGTTCGGAAGCATCAAGTAATGTAATATAAGAATATAAAAGCTTCAGCAACTCTAATAAAGAAAAAGAAGAAAAGCATGAATAAAGACAAAAGTACAAAAGCGGCAACAGCAAAAACACTGAAGATTGAAGTCAAGCGTCTGCTGTCGATAATCAAGCGTCCGAAACGTCGTATTTTGGGGTACGCTCGTCTTAATGAAGTGATCTTGGTTTTTTTAGAAAGATAAGAGAAATACCTACATGTTTCCTGAAGAAGCCGAGATCTGTATCAATCTCTATCGGAGTGAAATTCCTTCTTCAAGCTTGAGATGTGATACTGTGCGTGGCAATCAGAAAATGCAACCGTATGCTGACACTTTCTTGAGCTTTGCGTGTTGAAAAGTATCGATCTTGGTATCTTGGGAAGGATCAAAGAAATATCTGCAGCTCTCGTGAAGAGGCCAAGAACAAAATCGATCTCTATCTTTGTCAAAATGCATCCGTAAGTTGGTGACGTGATGCCGTTCCTGACTGTCATACCTTTGTAGCGTCTGGCAGCCATATATTGAGATGATGGTGTCCGAATTGGATGAAACTGGTATCTCATTCAAGCTAATATCCATATAAACAAGTTTCATGAAGACATCGAGTCCAAATTCGGCCAGTAACAGGGTCAAAGAAGCATAATACGCTAAATCTACTGAATGCTACGAGTTAAACAGACTTGTGAATGTTCAAAGCGGATACCCAAGCGGCCTTAGCTCATTTAAGAAGAGTCCAGTGAAGCTAATCAAGCGTCTTCTCGGAATACAGAACATTATGATGGGTGGAGAAGTAATTTTGAATGAAGTATTAAAATATTCAATGTTCAAGCTTGACCAGAAAATGAGGTACCCTTTTTAATAAAGTTCGGAAGCATCAAGTACTGTAATATAAGAATATAAAAGCTTCAGCAACTCTAATAGAAGAAAGAGAAGAAAAGCAAGAATAAAGACAAAAGTACAAAAGCGGCAACTGCAAAAACACTGAAGATTGAAGTCAAGCGTCTGCTGCCGATAATCAAGTGTCCGAAACGTCGTATTTTGAGGTACGCTTGTCTTAATGAAGAGATCTTGGTTTTTTTAGAAAGATAAGAGAAATACCTACATGTTTCCTGAAGAAGCCGAGATCTGTATCAATCTCTATCGGAGTGAAATTCCTTCTTCAAGCTTGAGATGTGATACTGTGCGTGGCAATCAGAAAATGCAACCGTATGCTGACACTTTCTTGAGCTTTGCGTGGTGAAAAGTATCGATCTTGGTATCTTGGGAAGGATCAAAGAAATGTCTGCAGCTCTCCTGAAGAGGCCAAGAACGAAATCGATCTCTATCTTTGTCAAAATGCATCCGTAAGTTGGTGACGTCATGCCGTTCCTGACTGTCAAACCTTTGTAGCGTCTGACGGCCATATATTGAGATGATGGTGTCCGAATTGGATGAAACTAGTATCTCATTAAAGCTAATATCCATATAAACAAGTTTCATGAAGACATCGAGTCCAAATTCGACCAGTAACAGGGTCAAAGAAGCATAATACGCTAAATCTACAGAATGCTACGAGTTAAACAGACTTGTGAATGTTCAAAGCGGATACCCAAGCGCCTTAGCTCATTTAAGAAGAGTCCAGTGAAGCTAATCAAGCATCTTCTCGGAATACAGAACATTATGATGGGTGGAGAAGTAATTTTGAATGAAGTATTAAGATATTCAACGTTCAAGCTTGACCAGAAAATGAGGTACCCTTTTCAATAAAGTTCGGAAGCATCAAGTACTGTAATATAAGAATATAAAAGCTTCAGCAACTCTAATAGAAGAAAGAGAAGAAAAGCAAGAATAAAGACAAAAGTACAAAAGCGGCAACTGCAAAAACACTGAAGATTGAAGTCAAGCGTCTGCTGCCGATAATCAAGTGTCCGAAACTTCGTATTTTGAGGTACGCTCGTCTTAATGAAGTGATCTTGGTTTTTTTAGAAAGATAAGAGAAATACCTACATGTTTCCTGAAGAAGCCGAGATCTGTATCAATCTCTATCGGAGTGAAATTCCTTCTTCAAGCTTGAGATGTGATACTGTGCGTGGCAATCAGAAAATGCAACCGTATGCTGACACTTTCTTGAGCTTTGCGTGTTGAAAATATCGATCTTGGTATCTTTGGAAGGATCAAAGAAATATCTGCAGCTCTCGTGAAGAGGCCAAGAACGAAATCGATCTCTATCTTTGTCAAAATGCATCCGTAAGTTGGTGACGTGATGCCGTTCCTGACTGTCATACCTTTGTAGCGTCTGACGGCCATATATTGAGATGATGGTGTCCGAATTGGATGAAACTAGAATCTCATTAAAGCTAATATCCATATAAACAAGTTTCATGAAGACATCGAGTCCAAATTCGACCAGTAACAGGGTCAAAGAAGCATAATACGCTAAATCTACAGAATGCTACGAGTTAAACAGACTTGTGAATGTTCAAAGCGGATCCCCAAGCGCCTTAGCTCATTTAAGAAGAGTCCAGTAAAGCTAATCAAGCATCTTCTCGGAATACAGAACATTATGATGGGTGGAGAAGTAATTTTGAATGAAGTATTAAGATATTCAATGTTCAAGCTTGACCAGAAAATGAGGTACCCTTTTTAATAAAGTTCGGATGCATCAAGTAATGTAATATAAGAATATAAAAGCTTCAGCAACGCTAATAGAAGAAAGAGAAGAAAAGCAAGAATAAAGACAAAAGTACAAAAGCGGCAACTGCAAAAACACTGAAGATTGAAGTCAAGCGTCTGCTGCCGATAATCAAGTGTCCGAAACGTCGTATTTTGAGGTACGCTCGTCTTAATGAAGTGATCTTCGTTTTTTTAGAAAGATAAGAGAAATACCTACATCTTTCCTGAAGAAGCCGAGATCTGCATCAATCTCTGTCGAGTGAAATTCCTTCTTCAAGCTTGAGATGTGATACAGTGCGTGGCAATTAGAAAATGCAACCGTATGCTGACACTTTCTAGAGCTTTGCGTGTTACAAAATATCGATTTTGGTATCTTTGGAAAGCTTAAATAAATATCTATAGCTCTCGTGAAGAGGCCAAGAACGAAATCGATCTCTATCTTTGTCAAAATGCATCCGTAAGTTGGTGACGTCATGCCGTTCCTGACAGTCCTACCTTTGTAGCGTCTGACGGCCATATATTGAGATGATGGTGTCCGAATTGGATGAAACTAGTATCTCATTAAAGCTAATATCCATATAAACAAGTTTCATGAAGACATCGAGTCCAAATTCGACCAGTAACAGGGTCAAAGAAGCATAATACGCTAAATCTACAGAATGCTACGAGTTAAACAGACTTGTGAATGTTCAAAGCGGATCCCCAAGCGCCTTAGCTCATTTAAGAAGAGTCCAGTAAAGCTAATCAAGCATCTTCTCGGAATACAGAACATTATGATGGGTGGAGAAGTAATTTTGAATGAAGTATTAAGATATTCAATGTTCAAGCTTGACCGGATAATAAGGTACCCTTTTTAATCAAGTTCGGATGCATCAAGTAATGTAATATAAGAATATAAAAGCTTCAGCAACGCTAATAGAAGAAAGAGAAGAAAAGCAAGAATAAAGACAAAAGTACAAAAGCGGCAACTGCAAAAACACTGAAGATTGAAGTCAAGCGTCTGCTGCCGATAATCAAGTGTCCGAAACGTCGTATTTTGAGGTACGCTCGTCTTAATGAAGTGATCTTGGTTTTTTTAGAAAGATAAGAGAAATACCTACATCTTTCCTGAAGAAGCCGAGATCTGCATCAATCTCTGTCGAGTGAAATTCCTTCTTCAAGCTTGAGATGTGATACAGTGCGTGGCAATTAGAAAATGCAACCGTATGCTGACACTTTCTAGAGCTTTGCGTGTTGCAAAATATCGATTTTGGTATCTTTGGAAAGCTTAAATAAATATCTATAGCTCTCGTGAAGAGGCCAAGAACGAAATCGATCTCTATCTTTGTCAAAATGCATCCGTAAGTTGGTGACGTCATGCCGTTCCTGACAGTCCTACCTTTGTAGCGTCTGACGGCCATATATTGAGATGATGGTGTCCGAATTGGATGAAACTAGTATCTCATTAAAGCTAATATCCATATAAACAAGTTTCATGAAGACATCGAGTCCAAATTCGACCAGTAACAGGGTCAAAGAAGCATAATACGCTAAATCTACAGAATGCTACGAGTTAAACAGACTTGTGAATGTTCAAAGCGGATCCCCAAGCGCCTTAGCTCATTTAAGAAGAGTCCAGTAAAGCTAATCAAGCATCTTCTCGGAATACAGAACATTATGATGGGTGGAGAAGTAATTTTGAATGAAGTATTAAGATATTCAATGTTCAAGCTTGACCGGATAATAAGGTACCCTTTTTAATCAAGTTCGGATGCATCAAGTAATGTAATATAAGAATATAAAAGCTTCAGCAACGCTAATAGAAGAAAGAGAAGAAAAGCAAGAATAAAGACAAAAGTACAAAAGCGGCAACTGCAAAAACACTGAAGATTGAAGTCAAGCGTCTGCTGCCGATAATCAAGTGTCCGAAACGTCGTATTTTGAGGTACGCTCGTCTTAATGAAGTGATCTTGGTTTTTTTAGAAAGATAAGAGAAATACCTACATCTTTCCTGAAGAAGCCGAGATCTGCATCAATCTCTGTCCGAGTGAAATTCCTTCTTCAAGCTTGAGATGTGATACAGTGCGTGGCAATTAGAAAATGCAACCGTATGCTGACACTTTCTAGAGCTTTGCGTGTTACAAAATATCGATTTTGGTATCTTTGGAAAGCTTAAATAAATATCTATAGCTCTCGTGAAGAGGCCAAGAACGAAATCGATCTCTATCTTTGTCAAAATGCATCCGTAAGTTGGTGACGTCATGCCGTTCCTGACAGTCCTACCTTTGTAGCGTCTGACGGCCATATATTGAGATGATGGTGTCCGAATTGGATGAAACTAGTATCTCATTAAAGCTAATATCCATATAAACAAGTTTCATGAAGACATCGAGTCCAAATTCGACCAGTAACAGGGTCAAAGAAGCATAATACGCTAAATCTACAGAATGCTACGAGTTAAACAGACTTGTGAATGTTCAAAGCGGATCCCCAAGCGCCTTAGCTCATTTAAGAAGAGTCCAGTAAAGCTAATCAAGCATCTTCTCGGAATACAGAACATTATGATGGGTGGAGAAGTAATTTTGAATGAAGTATTAAGATATTCAATGTTCAAGCTTGACCGGAAAATGAGGTACCCTTTTTAATAAAGTTCGGAAGCATCAAGTACTGTAATATAAGAATATAAAAGCTTCAGCAACTCTAATAGAAGAAAGAGAAGAAAAGCAAGAATAAAGACAAAAGTACAAAAGCGGCAACTGCAAAAACACTGAAGATTGAAGTCAAGCGTCTGCTGCCGATAATCAAGTGTCCGAAACGTCGTATTTTGAGGTACGCTCGTCTTAATGAAGTGATCTTGGTTTTTTTAGAAAGATAAGAGAAATACCTACATGTTTCCTGAAGAAGCCGAGATCTGTATCAATCTCTGTCCGAGTGAAATTCCTTCTTCAAGCTTGAGATGTGATACAGTGCGTGGCAATCAGAAAATGCAACCGTATGCTGACACTTTCTAGAGCTTTGCGTGTTGAAAATATCGATCTTGGTATCTTTGGAAAGCTCAAAGAAATATCTGCAGCTCTCGTGAAGAGGCCAAGAACGAAATCGATCTCTATCTTTGTCAAAATGCATCCGTAAGTTGGTGACGTGATGCCGTTCCTGACTGTCATACCTTTGTAGCGTCTGACGGCCATATATTGAGATGATGGTGTCCGAATTGGATGAAACTAGTATCTCATTAAAGCTAATATCCATATAAACAAGTTTCATGAAGACATCGAGTCCAAATTCGGCCAGTAACAGGGTCAAAGAAGCATAATACGCTAAATCTACAGAATGCTACGAGTTAAACAGACTTGTGAATGTTCAAAGCGGATCCCCAAGCGCCTTAGCTCATTTAAGAAGAGTCCAGTAAAGCTAATCAAGCATCTTCTCGGAATACAGAACATTATGATGGGTGGAGAAGTAATTTTGAATGAAGTATTAAGATATTCAACGTCCAAGCTTGACCAGAAAATGAGGTACCCTTTTCAATAAAGTTCGGAAGCATCAAGTACTGTAATATAAGTATATAAAAGCTTCAGCAACTCTAATAGAAAAAAAAAGAAAAGCATGAATAAAGACAAAAGTACAAAGGCGGCAACTGCAAAAACACTGAAGATTGAAGTCAAGCGTCTGCTGCCGATAATCAAGTGTCCGAAACGTCGTATTTTGAGGTACGCTCGTCTTAATGAAGTGATCTTGGTTTTTTTAGAAAGATAAGAGAAATACCTACATGTTTCCTGAAGAAGCCGAGATCTGTATGAATCTCTATCGGAGTGAAATTCCTTCTTCAAGCTTGAGATGTGATACTGTGCGTGGCAATCAGAAAATGCAACCGTATGCTGACACTTTCTTGAGCTTTGCGTGTTGAAAAGTATCGATCTTGGTATCTTGGGAAGGATCAAAGAAATATCTGCAGCTCTCGTGAAGAGGCCAAGAACAAAATCGATCTCTATCTTTGTCAAAATGCATCCGTAAGTTGGTGACGTGATGCCGTTCCTGACTGTCATACCTTTGTAGCGTCTGGCGGCCATATATTGAGATGATGGTTTCCGAATTGGATGAAACTGGAATCTCATTCAAGCTAATATCCATATAAACAAGTTTCATAAAGACATCGAGTCCAAATTCGGCCAGTAACAGGGTCAAAGAAGCATAATACGCTAAATCTTCAGAATGCTACGAGTTAAACAGACTTGTGAATGTTCAAAGCGGATACCCAAGCGCCTTAGCTCATTTAAGAAGAGTCCAGTGAAGCTAATCAAGCATCTTCTCGGAATACAGAACATTATGATGGGTGGAGAAGTAATTTTGAATGAAGTATTAAGATATTCAACGTCCAAGCTTGACCAGAAAATGAGGTACCCTTTTCAATAAAGTTCGGAAGCATCAAGTACTGTAATATAAGAATATAAAAGCTTCAGCAACTCTAATAGAAAAAGAAAAGAAAAGCATGAATAAAGACAAAAGTACAAAGGCGGCAACAACAAAAACACTGAAGATTGAAGTCAAGCGTCTGCTGTCGATAATCAAGCTTCCGAAACGTCGTATTTTGAGGTACGCTCGTCTTAATGAAGTGATCTTGGTTTTATTAGAAAGATAAGAGAAATACCTACATGTTTCCTGAAGAAGCCGAGATCTGTATCAATCTCTATCGAAGTGAAATTCCTTCTTCAAGCTTGAGATGTGATACTGTTCGTGGCAATCAGAACATGCAACTGTAAGCTGACACTTTCTTGAGCTTTGCGTGTTGAAAATTATCGATCTTGGTATCTTGGGAAGGATCAAAGAAATATCTGCAGCTCTCGTGAAGAGGCCAAGAACAAAATCGATCTCTATCTTTGTCAAAATGCATCCGTAAGTTGGTGACGTCATACCGTTCCTGACAGTCCTACCTTTGTAGTGTCTAACGGCCATATATTGAGATGGTGGTGTCCGAATTGGCTGAAACTAGTATCTCATTAAAGCTAATATCCATATAAACAAGTTTCATGCAGACATCGAGTCCAAATTCGAGCAGTAACAGGGTCAAAGAAGCATAATACGCTAAATCTACTGAATGCTACGAGTTAAACAGACTTGTGAATGTTCAAAGCGGATACCCAAGCGGCTTAGCTCATTTAAGAAGAGTCCAGTGAAGCTAATCAAGCGTCTTCTCGGAATACAGAACATTATGATGGGTGGAGAAGTAATTTTGAATGAAGTATTAAGATATTCAATGTTCAAGCTTGACCGAAAATGAGGTACCCTTTTTAATCAAGTTCGGAAGCATCAAGTAATGTAATATAAGAATATAAAAGCTTCAGCAACTCCAATAAAGAAAAAGACGAAAAGCATGAATAAAGACAAAAGTACAATAGCGGCAACAGCAAAAACACTGAAGATTGAAGTCAAGCATCTGCTGTCGATAATCAAGCGTCCGAAACGTCGTATTTTGGGGTACGCTCGTCTTAATGAAGTGATCTTGGTTTTGTTAGAAAGATAAGAGAAATACCTACATGTTTCCTGAAGAAACCGAGATCTGTATCAATCTCTATCGGAGTGAAATTCCTTCTTCAAGCTTGAGATGTGATACTGTCGTGGCAATCAGAAAATGCAACCGTATGCTGACACTTTCTTGAGCTTTGCGTGTTGAAAAGTATCGATCTTGGTATCTTGGGAAGGATCAAAGAAATATCTGCAGCTCTCGTGAAGAGGCCAAGAACAAAATCGATCTCTATCTTTGTCAAAATGCATCCGTAAGTTGGTGACGTCATACCGTTCCTGACAGTCCTACCTTTGTAGTGTCTAACGGCCATATATTGAGATGGTGGTGTCCGAATTGGCTGAAACTAGTATCTCATTAAAGCTAATATCCATATAAACAAGTTTCATGCAGACATCGAGTCCAAATTCGACCAGTAACAGGGTCAAAGAAGCATAATACGCTAAATCTACAGAATGCTACGAGTTAAACAGACTTGTGAATGTTCAAAGCGGATACCCAAGCGGCTTAGTTCATTTAAGAAGAGTCCAATGAAGCTATTCAAGCGTCTTCTCGGAATACAGAACATTATGATTGGTGGAGAAGTAATTTTGAATGAAGTATTAAGATATTCAACGTCCAAGCTTGACCAGAAAATGAGGTACCCTCTTCAATAAAGTTCGGAAGCATCAAGTACTGTAATTTAAGAATAGAAAACCTTTAGCAACTCTAATAGAAGAAAGAGAAGAAAAGCATGAATAAAGACAAAGGTACAAAAGCGGCAACTGCAAAAACACTGAAGATTGAAGTCAAGCGTCTGCTGCCGATAATCAAGTGTCCGAAACTTCGTATTTTGAGGTACGCTCGTCTTAATGAAGTGATCTTGGTTTTTTTAGAAAGATAAGAGAAATACCTACATGTTTCCTGAAGAAGCCGAGATCTGTATCAATCTCTATCGGAGTGAAATTCCTTCTTCAAGCTTGAGATGTGATACTGTGCGTGGCAATCAGAAAATGCAACCGTATGCTGACACTTTCTTGAGCTTTGCGTGTTGAAAAGTATCGATCTTGGTATCTTGGGAAGGATCAAAGAAATATCTGCAGCTCTCGTGAAGAGGCCAAGAACGAAATCGATCTCCATCTTGGTCAAAATGCATCCGTAAGTTGGTGACGTCATGCCGTTCCTGATTGTCATACCTTTGTAGTGTCTGACGGCCATATATTGAGATGATGGTGTCCGAATTGGATGAAACTAGTATCTCATTAAAGCTAATATCCATATAAACAAGTTTCATGCAGACATCGAGTCCAAATTCGACCAGTAACAGGGTCAAAGAAGCATAATACGCTAAATCTACAGAATGCTACGAGTTAAACAGACTTGTGAATGTTCAAAGCGGATACCCAAGCGGCTTAGTTCATTTAAGAAGAGTCCAATGAAGCTAATCAAGCGTCTTCTCGGAATACAGAACATTATGATTGGTGGAGAAGTAATTTTGAATGAAGTATTAAGATATTCAATGTTCAAGCTTGACCAGAAAATGAGGTACCCTTTTTAATAAAGTTCGGAAGCATCAAGTAATGTAATATAAGAATATAAAAGCTTCAGCAACTCTAATAGAAGAAAGAGAGAAAAGCATGAATAAAGACAAAAGTACAAAAGCGGCAACTGCAAAAACACTGAAGATTGAAGTCAAGCGTCTGCTGCCGATAATCAAGCGTCCGAAACGTCGTATTTTGAGGTACGCTCGTCTTAATGAAGTGATCTTGGTTTTTTTAGAAAGATAAGAGAAATACCTACATGTTTCCTGAAGAAGCCGAGATCTGTATCAATCTCTATCCGAGTGAAATTCCTTCTTCAAGCTTGAGATGTGATACTGTTCGTGGCAATCAGAAAATGCAACCGTATGCTGACACTTTCTGGAGCTTTGCGTGTTCAAAATATCGATCTTGGTATCTTTGGAAGGCTTCAAAGAAATATCTGCAGCTCTCGTGAAGAGGTCAAGAACGAAATCGATCTCTATCTTTGTCAAAATGCATCCGTAAGTTGGTGACGTGATGCCGTTCCTGACTGTCATACCTTTGTAGCGTCTGATGGCCATATATTGAGATGATGGTGTTCGAATTGGATGAAACGGTGTCTCATTAAAGCTAATATCCATATAAACAAGTTTCATGAAGACATCGAATCCTAATTCGGCCAGTAACAGGGTCAAAGAAGCATAATACGCTAAATGGTCAGAATGCTACGAGTTAAATAGACTTGTGAATGTGCAAAGCGGATAACCAAGCGCCTTAGCTCATTTAAGAAGAGTCCAGTGAAGCTAATCAAGCGTCTTCTCAGAATACAGAACATTATGATGGTGGAGAAGTAATTTTGAATGAAGTATTAAGATATTCAACGTCCAAGCTTGACCAAAAATGAGGTACCCTTTTCAATAAGTTCTGAAGCATCAAGTAATAATATAAGAATATAAAAGCTTCAGCAACTCTAATAGAAAAGAGAAGAAAAGCGTGAATAAAGACAAAAGTACAAAAGCGGCAACAAGCAAAAACACTGAAGATTGAAGTCAAGTATCTGCTGTCGATAATAAAGCGTCCGAAACGTCGTATTTTGAGGTACGCTCGTCTAATGAAGTGATCTTGGTTTTGTTAGAAAGATAGAGAAATACCTACATGTTTCCTGAAGAACCGAGATCTGTATCAATCTCTATCGGAGTGAAATTCCTTCTTCAAGCTTGAGATGTGATACTGTTCGTGGCAATCAGAACATGCAACCGTATGCTGACACTTTCTTGAGCTTTGCGTGTTCAAAAGTATCGATCTTGGTATTTGGAAGGCTCAAAGAAATATCTGTAGCTCTCGTGAAGAGGCCAGAACGAAATCGATCTCTATCTTTGTCAAAATGCATCCGTAAGTTGGTGACGTGATGCCGTTCCTGACTGTCATACCTTTGTACGTCTGATGGCCATATATTGAGTGATGGTGTCCGAATTGGATGAAATAGTGTCTCATTAAAGCTAATATTATAAACAAGTTTCATGAAGACATCGAATCCAAATTCGGCCAGTAACAGGGTCAAAAGAAGCATAATACGCTAAATGGTCAGAATGCTACGAGTTAAAACAGACTTGTGAATGTGCAAAGCGGATACCCAAGCGCCTTAGCTCATTTAAGAGAGTCCAGTGAAGCTAATCAAGCGTCTTCTCAGAATACAGAAATTATGATTGGTGGAGAAGTAATTTTGAATGAAGTATTAAGATATTCAACGTCCAAGCTTGACCAGAAAATGAGGTACCCTTTTCAATAAAGTTCTGAAGCATCAAGTACTGTAATATAAGAATATAAAAGCTTCAGCAACTCTAATAGAAGAAAGAGAAGAAAGCATGAATAAAGACAAAGTACAAAAGCGGCAACAGCAAAAACACTGAAGATTGAAGTCAAGCTTCTGCTGCCGATAATCAAGCGTCCGAAACGTCGTATTTTGAGGTACGCTCGTTCCTAATGAAGTGATCTTGGTTTTTTTTTAGAAAGATAAGATAACCTACATGTTTCCTGAAGAAGCCGAGATCTGTATCAATCTCTATCGGAGTGAAATTCCTTCTTCAAGCTTGAGATGTGATACTGTTCGTGGCAATCAGAACATGCAACCGTCTGCTGACACTTTCTTGAGCTTTGCGTGTTCAAAAGTATCGATCTGGTATCTTGGAAGGCTCAAAGAAATATCTGCAGCTCTCGTGAAGAGGTCAAGAACGAAATCGATCTCTATCTTTGTCAAAATGCATCCGTAAGTTGGTGACGTGATGCCGTTCCTGACTGTCATACCTTTGTAGCGTCTGATGGCCATATATTGAGATGATGGTGTCCGAATTGGATGAAACCGGTGTCTCATTAAAGCTAATATCCATATAAACAAGTTTCATGAAGACATCGAATCCTAATTCGGCCAGTAACAGGGGTCAAAGAAGCATAATACGCTAAATGGTCAGAATGCTACGAGTTAAACAACTTGTGAATGTTCAAGCGGATACCAAGCGCCTTAGCTCATTTAAGAAGAGTCCAGTGAAGCTAATCAAGCGTCTTCTCGAATACAGAACATTATGATGGGTGGAGAAGTAATTTTGAATGAAGTATTAAGATATTCAACGTCCAAGCTTGACCAGAAAATGAGGTACCTTTTCAATAAAGTTCTGAAGCATCAAGTACTGTTATATAAGAATATAAGCAAGCTTAAGCAACTTAACCGAAGAAAAAGAAGAAAAGCGTGAATAAAGACAAAAAGTACAATAGCGGCAACAGCAAAAACACTGAAGATTGAAGTCAAGCGTCTGCTGCCGATAATCAAGCGTCCGAAACGTCGTATTTTGAGGTACGCTCGTCCTAATGAAGTGATCTTGGTTTTTGTTAGAAAGATAAGAGAAATACCTACATGTTTCCTGAAGAAGCCGAGATCTGTATCAATCTCTATCGGAGTGAAATTCCTTCTTCAAGCTTGAGATGTGATACTGTTCGTGGCAATCAGAACATGCAACGTCTGCTGACAATTTCTTGAGCTTTGGTGTTCAAAAGTATCGATCTTGGTATCGTTGGAAGGCTCAAAGAAATATCTGCAGCTCTCGTGAAGAGGCAAGAAAGAAATCGATCTCTATCTTTGTCAAAATGCATCCGTAAGTTGGTGACGTGATGCCGTTCCTGACTGTCATACCTTGTAGCGTCTGATGGCCATATATTGAGCTGATGGTGTCTGAATTGGATGAACCGGTGTCTCATTAAAGCTAATATCCATATAAACAAGTTTCATGAAGACATCGAGTCCAAATTCGGCCAGTAACAGGGGTCAAAGAAGCATAATACGCTAAATGGTTAGAATGCTACGAGTTAAACAGACTTGTGAATGTGCAAGCGGATAACAAGCGCCTTAGCTCATTTAAGAAGCGTCAGTGAAGCTAATCAAGCGTCTTCTCAGAATACAGAACATTATGATGGGTGGAGAAGTAATTTTGAATGAAGTATTAAGATTTCAACGTCCAAGCTTGACCAGAAAATGAGGTACCCTTTTCAATAAAGTTCTGAAGCATCAAGTACTGTAATATAAGTATATAAAAAGCTTCAGCAACTCTAAATAGAAAGAGAAAAAGCGTGAATAAAGACAAAAGTATAAAAAGCGGCAACAACAAAAACACTGAAGATGAAGTCAAGCGTCTGCTGCCGATAATCAAGCGTCCGAAACGTCGTATTTTGAGGTACGCTCGTTCCTAATGAAGTGATCTTGGTTTGTTAGAAAGATAAGAGAATACCTACATGTTTCCTGAAGAACCGAGATCTGTATCAATCTCTATCGGAGTGAAATTCCTTCTTCAAGCTTGAGATGTGATACTGTTCGTGGCAATCAGAAAATGCAACGTCTGCTGACAATTTCTGGAGCTTTGGGTGTTCAAAAGTATCGATCTTGGTATCTTGGGAAGGCTCAAAGAAATATCTGCAGCTCTCGTGAAGAGGTCAAGAACGAAATCGATCTCATCTTTGTCAAAATGCATCCGTAAGTTGGTGACGTGATGCCGTTCCTGACTGTCATACCTTTGTAGCGTCTGATGGCCATATATTGAGCTGATGGTGTTCGAATTGGATGAAACTGGTCTCATTAAAGCTAATATCCATATAAACAAGTTTCATGAAGACATCGAATCCAAATTCGGCCAGTAACAGGGTCAAAGAAGCATAATACGCTAAATTCAGAATGCTACGAGTTAACAGACTTGTGAATGTGCAAAGCGGATACCAAGCGCCTTAGGTCATTTAAGAAGCGTCCAGTGAAGCTAATCAAGCTTCTTCTAGAATACAGAACATTATGATTGGTGGAGAAGTAATTTTGAATGAAGTATTAAGATATTCAAAGTCCAAGCTTGACCAGAAAATGAGGTACCCTTTTCAATAAGTTATGAAGCATCAAGTACTGTAATATAAGAATATAAAAGCTTCAGCAACTCTAATAGAAGAAAGAGAAGAAAAGCGTGAATAAAGACAAAAGTACAAAAGCAAGCAACAAAAACACTGAAGATTGAAGTCAAGCGTCTGCTGCGATAATCAAGCGTCGAAACGTCGTATTTTGAGGTACGCTCGTCTTAATGAAGTGATCTTGGTTTTTTAGAAAGATAAGAGAAATACCTACATGTTTCCTGAAGAAGCCGAGATCTGTATCAATCTCTATCGGAGTGAAATTCCTTCTTCAAGCTTGAGATGTGATACTGTGCGTGGCAATCAGAACATGCAACCGTATGCTGACACTTTCTGGAGCTTTGCGTGTTGAAAAATATCGATTTTGGTATCTTTGGAAGGCTCAAAGAAATATCTGCAGCTCTCGTGAAGAGGCCAAGAACGAAATCGATCTCTGTCTTTGTCAAAATGCATCCGTAAGTTGGTGACGTGATGTCGTTCCTGACTG
The DNA here is from genome assembly GCA_039655645.1 of Ammopiptanthus mongolicus. Taxonomy (NCBI): domain Eukaryota; kingdom Viridiplantae; phylum Streptophyta; class Magnoliopsida; order Fabales; family Fabaceae; genus Ammopiptanthus; species Ammopiptanthus mongolicus. The sequence goes on along the minus strand of CM077346.1, from coordinate 59,512,245 downwards.
TCATACCTTTGTAGCGTCTGATGGCCATATATTGAGATGATGGTGTTTCGAATTGGATTGAAACCGGTGTCTCATTAAAGCTAATATCATATAAAACAAGTTTCATGAAGACATCGAATCCTAATTCGGCCAGTAACAGGGTCAAAGAAGCATAATACGCTA